>JAVHZT010000171.1:0-160680 GCA_035079005.1 Fraxinus americana | reverse complement strand
GGAAGAGGTGATTATCACAAGTCCTCGTGCTTTGAAAAAGGAAGAGGCGATTAACATAAGTCTGCTCTTGGAAAAGGAAGAGGCAATTATCATAAATCCTCGTTCCTTGAAAAAGGAAGAGACGATTATCCTAAGTCCTCGTTTTTTGAAAAAGGAAGAGGTGATTATCCTAAATCCTTATTCCTTCAAAAAGGAAGAGGCAATAATACAAGACCTCGTTCCTTGAAAAGGGAAGAGGCAATTATCCTAAGTCATTGATCCTTGAAAAAGGAAGAGGCGATAATATAAGACATTGTTCCTTGAAAAAGGATAAGGACATGCGATTATTCTAAGCACATCGTTCCTCGAATATCAAAGGAAGAAAGCCTGCGTTCCTTGAACAAAGAAGGGATGATAACCCGAAGTCTCTCGGTTGTCCTTGTTAAAACTTTCTTGAAAAAGGAAGCAGTTGAATCGTCGGATATGTTTGGTTCCTCTTGCAAAATGTGTCTTCCCCGGCTTCTACGAGATGACTATTCCTCACCTGCCCGCCACATTGTTATAGAGCTTAATTGCAAGCTTTCGCTATTGACTAAGGTCGCTTATAAGGCACTGGGAGAATAGCCCGAAATAAGCCGCCGCTCGATATTCAAATCCTTGCCATGCTAGATGCTCTCACCATATAAGCTGTCGCAGATCACAAATCGCATTTTATCTTCGCAGAGTTCTCCACATGCCTCTACATTATGGTCGCCTTGTTTTTAGAGTTTTGATTCTCGCTCTGCCCAACTATGTTACACTTCACTTATCTTCATGAAAATTACATCATATCCCCCTCAGGATGAACCATCCTCCATGTAGGAAGCCCTTGACATGAATGAACCATCCACCATGCAAGGATGTCATTTACCACTTCAGAAGAGAGCATGGGGGTGGGCCCTACCTTATTACCTATGAAGATCACGAAGCCTTCCATGGCTGGGACTCAAAATTTGACCATGGCTAGGAAGCCCTTGCATAGAAAGAGTAAAACCCCTCGCAAGGAGGTAAAAGATTATAAAACGATAAATAAAACAAGCCACGGTGAGCTTTGAAAAATACGGGACCTCATACTGTTCCTTTATCAAAAGTTCAACAAATATTTGAGTGTTCATGTCACATAAACAATAGGTGACCTCGCCTCCTCCATAGAACTTCAAAGAAAATGTTTGAAGTAGACACCTCTCAAAGACATAAGATCTTCGATTCTACTTCAAAATTTCGTAAATCGTAAGGCTTAAATACTTACCCAACTTCGTGGCTTCAGATAAATATATACATACTACGATGAGTGATTATGTAAATTTTCACCAACTTATTTCATTTTTAAAACCTCCAATTATGCTATAAATATCTATGCAACTCTGACTTGGGGGACTATTGTTATCCCATTAAAATGAGGCGCCCAAAGTGCCTAACAATAAGCGCTGCAGACAAAGGCACCCCAAATGGCTAGTTCGAGGTGCTTCAAAGAGGTGCATGCCAACCGAGGCTGGCGCTTCTGGCTAGTCAAGTGCCTTAACTAAAGTTCCCCAAATGACTAGTCGAGGTGTCTAGGAAAAGCACAATCGTAGGCCTCCCAAATAGCTAGGGGCCGACAGGCAAGCCTAAAGAGGTACAATTGAGACTCCTTAAATGGCTAGCTGAAGTACCTAACTGAGGCTCCCCAAATGACCAGCCTAAAGAGGTACAACCGAGGCTCCTTAAGTGGTCCACCTAAAGTACCTATTGAGGCTCCTCATGAATGAAGTCCTATGGGCTTAAGCTTGACCTATTAACCACTTGGCCCATCTAAATTTTCATCTCTATAAATATGGATCCATTCACAATAAAAAGGTAATAAAAACTCTAACCTAACCAAAATCCCCTCTCTCCCATCTCTTGCACTCTCTTTATATCTATTTTTCGACCGTTGACTTGACCGTTGGAGTACAAACAGTCGCCGGACCTTTTTCATCAACGACGGTCTTCTGCTCTCCTGCAATTCAAAGGCGCTTCGTGTGCAGTAAAGATGTTCACGTGGAGGGGATCAAATGCCTGGGTTCATAAGCAATGTCATTTTTTGGGGTCAACACCTATTATACGTCACTATATCTATCTCGTGTCATAATGTTAAAGTGCTCATATAAACTCTTTTGAAGTATGTGAACACCATTTTCTCATTCCATCATAATGCAAATCTTGTGTCCGCATCACGCAAATTTCTTCCCCCAAATCAAAATGAAAAAAGGTTACTCTTCATACAACTACTCTAGGTGCAAATTTTCCTTTGTAACAATAGTAGCAAGCTAATGCTCGAATCGCGTTAATAACACCATAGGAGAGAAAGTCCCATCACAATAATAACACTTCTTTACGCTGGGAAATCCCTTTACGATCAATCTTCGCTTCATATCGCTTAGCTTCCATCATGTTCTTATTTTAACTTTAATAAATTCTATTTATTTTGCAAAGTCTTATTTCCTCTTGGCAAATTTGTCAATTTCCTATAAGTCTTGATATCGACAACAATGGGTCCATCTCCCATCCCTTATGCCTAACTCCCACTCGCTTGATCGACTCATCAACTGCATAACTTCCTTATTTTAATTTTCGTCAATTGACTCTATCACTCAACATATTGTAATGTACGCTTACTAAATATCTTTGTAGAGGTCTAGTTGCCTTCCTCTTACATCTACCTGATCTCGAGTTAGGTGGATGTTTGAATTTTCTTCTCAGCTATGTTTTACTCCATTTTCACCAACTATATTCTCCATTACTCGAAGATCTTTCGATGGGATTACTTTAGGCTTCAACTTCATTTAAACTTCAAATGCTTTTAAAGTATGTTCCTAACCTATCCCTTATAAGGCATACTCTCATAATTGAAGATATCACGCCCTCTAAATTCTTAATAAACTCTTTTAAAGATTCGCATAAGAAGCCAATAAAGAAGTACCTTTTTTTATTTAGCTCCAAACATGCTTCTCGCAGTAAGAATCAATTTGAATGTACTCTAAAATACAACAAATAATTTCAAGCGCATGAAATGTTTACTCATACATCACTCTAAATCTCATCTCGTCATATTCTGAATTTCAATGGTCTTGAAGGACCTCTATTGATACAAATAAGCTACACCAATGACAAATTTCTTTAAGCCTCCGTAGTCCAACATATGTAATCTCATACTTTCTAGCACACTCGTTTATAGTCACATATTCTCATTATCTCGTTTACACCATTTCCTGATGAGGTATTCTTTGGAATGGTATTCTTCTAATCTTGATTCCATTGTAATACTTCTTTGAAATCATCATATACATACTTTGCAATACCCATTACCCGACCGACTTAAGAATACTTTACCCTTCAAATATGTCTCCACTTTCAACCATAGCGAACTTCCATCTTCTCGGGAAGCGCACTCAAAGATGTCAGCATTTATTCTTTCAAAAAATTAACTTATATTTTTTTAAAGTAAATTGATTTATCACCATTAATCTCACATATATAATCTGAAGCCTCTAAGGAGAGTATCAGCTTCTTGATGGTCCTTACATAATCCTTTAAGAATGAACTCCAATTCTGTATCTCTTCGCTACTCTTACTGATTTTAGAGGAGCCTTCGACTTCTTTTAGCTTCTTAAGTGTAGTACCTTGACATAAATTATGTTCCTAACAAATACCCTAGTAGCTTCTCTTTAGAATCAACACTTTTAATCTTTTCTAACTCATGTATCCAAGCCAGCAAAGATTGAACAAATCAAAATAATAAATAAAATTGAATCGCATTAACTACAACCATGTCCCTACATTTGGAAGTGATGTAAAGATTTCCAGCTTTCACTACTACTTCTTTGACCAAACAACCCTAGATCCCTTAGTAAAATTCCAAACATCTCCACCAAAAAGTCATACAAAATAATCTTCATCATCAAATTGTCCTATTGAGATTGGAATACACTATCGCTTCTTAGGTTTATGCTTTACCTTATAAATTTTTCTACATAGATCCATTCGACATCTTCAAACCGACAAGTACCACCATATCTACACAGTATCTCATGGGTTCTCCCCATCAACAAAATAAACCTTTCCATGAATGCTTTCTGTGCAATACAGCTTTTTCCTAATCTTTACTTTTATGGCAAAGCTGGTGTGAAAAGTCGTTCATGAATCCATCGCCAAAAATAAACACAAAGATTGTAGAATCGGGATAAGAGTGAAGCATCATGTACATTATTTAGTTACCGCATTTCACATTGTCATTATTCTTTTCTTTCTTTCTTCTTTTATACTGCAATTCTTCTTCACGTGGTTAGTCTGCCAACAGCTTGAGCTATTTCAAATTCTTTCCAGACATCTCCGGACTTGCTTCATAATCATTACTTCCATTTCTCATTGTTGTCTTTATTAGAATTTTTCTTGAAGCCTCTTTTCCCTAGTCTCGATATTTTAGGACATAATTCAATCATTGTGACTTCTCTATAATCACTACTATAGACTTTCCTACAAAGCAAGAATAATGTCCTAAAAATCATCTGATTTTCAATTTATACCGCTATCGTAGAAGTTATCTAATCACCGCTCTCATAGGCTCCTTTTCTCATTCAATATATTATCAAATTTAATCTCAATCAAGCACCAACTGGTTGATAATTTGCATATTCAATTTATTGAGATGTTTTACCTTTGAGAGAACCTTTGTCCATCTTCCTGTAATTAAATATATTTTTCATCGATATATATTGCTGATCTGATCAATTTTTGAGATGATACATAACTCCGTGAATAATCTAACATCTCGAAGATCAAGAAGTTTCCACTACCTTCTACTCATTCATTCCTTTCCTTAACTTTATAATAATAAAGGAGTCAGGTGCAATTCTTTTATTGCACAGATAACCCCTACTTAATTTCTTTTTCGTAGAGTTATTACCTCTCAACCAAAACCTACATACATGATCTTCATATAACTACTTTAATTAGGCTTCACAAATTTAAAAACATGATACCTCTATTGAACGTGTACATATCAGAGGGTACAAATTACAAAGAGAATAAGCACCTCGTGCCATTGAAAACGCATTTGCAAAGCCAAATCCTACAAACACAAGTGTTAAGACCAAAATTGGTACTCACGTTCTGTAGTGGCATACATTTTTCTTGTTATTATTTTTATATATTTACTTATTTCCAATTCTTCAAGCTTGTGTAACATCATCGATGCCTCGAAACTCGCCGAGGTTAAGAGCCTATGTTAATGTGTCATAAATAACATGTTAATATGTGAAATTAAATAGCCATTTATGGAGCATATAAGTAGAGATTTTGATTTTCCTCTGTAATTCCATATAGAATGAACAAGCAAGGCACTGATCCACCATCCTTCTCCTCCGCACTCCTAATTTTTCTATCTTACGATGTCCATAGTAAAGAAAGTTAAAATAGCTTCTAAATCGTTTTAGACCAAAATGAGAAATATAATATACAACAAGTCACTTATTAATTTCTCTATATGATTAAGTTCAATTAATCCAATTAAACCTGTATGTTAATCAAGCAATTTAAACAATCAGATCAAAAGTAATAAAAATATAGTAAAAAACCAATAATTGATGATAGAGGAAACTCCTTGAAATTTTTTTAAGAGGAATAACAAATCTCCAAGCAAACCTTACCAAAATGATCCACTAGAAAACTTAACTTAAAATTAGTCCAGACACTACTAAACCTTAGTCGACCCTGACCACCTAACTTATAAGTCACCAAGGAACTTATTTGGCTGTGTGTGCACTCGCGAGAAATTTGGGCCACTTTTCTCTATGCTGGATCACCAAGAATGAACATCGTTCTTCACTTGAACCTCGTTCCGCATTGCCAAAACTCCAAGCGCCTCTTCCTAGCTTTCAAAACTTTGAAAGCTTATTTGAGAATGTTATGTTTTGTTCGGTGTTTGATCAAAGATTTTTTTTGTGTTTTGGTCTGTGGCTGAGGCGAGAGATATTGGAATGTATTTTGGATCTTCAAGTTATGTTCTCTTGACTTAGATTCAATGTTGGAATAATGTTAGGGATGAACATATGAACAATTGATAACGTGGTTGAATAAAGAGATCAACAAAAGAGATATTTGACTGCAAATGCTTTATCTCGAATACAAAAGAAAACTTGGGAAATTTTGATTCAAAATCCGACGTTTGAATTTATCTAGGATATTCATCGACTAGTAAAGCTTATAGAGTTTTCAACAAAAGAACTCTAGTCGTTGAAAAAATTATGCATGTCACTTTTGATGAAACTAACTCTCTTGATCGTGAGAAAGGTTTTGATATTGATGTAGGGTTGGAAACTACATTTGAACAAATGACTATTCAAGATCATCATAAGGAAGATCCACAAGATGAATATCAAGAAAGAGAAAATGTTCGACTAAGCGAAGAAAAGCCACCAAAATCCAAAATGATTTACTTTAACCAAAAGAATGGAAAAAGAACTAATCATTGGTGGTCCATCAATATATATTATTATTAGAGTCTCTACTAAAAATCATTTAAGTAGTTGAACATTTATTTCACAAATTGAACCAAAGAACTTCAAAGAAGTAGAGTTTGATGAATTTTAGATTCTAGCTATGCAAGAAGAACTTAATCAATTTTAAAGGAACCATGTTTGAGAATCTGAGATTTTGTCGCTAGACCAAATGATCAAACAGTCATCAATACTAAATGGGTCTTTAAAAATAAATGTGATGAAAACGGAATAATTGTACGTAACAAGGCTAAATAAATGGCCCAATGTTACAATCAAGAAGAATACATCGATTTTGAAGAAACATTTGCACGATGGCTAGATTAGAATCGATTCGCATGTTTCTTACATTTGCTTGTCATAAAAAAATAACTCTTTATCAAATGGATGTCAAAAGTATTTTTCTTAATGGTTTTATTCAAGAAGAAGTATTTGTTGAACAACCACCCGATTTTAAAAATCACAAACATCTGGACTATATTTTCAAATTTCGAAAAGCTCTCTACGGTCTAAAACAAGCTCCTAGAGCTTGGTACGAATGATTGAGCAAATTTCAAATTTCAAATGGTTTTTACCACTCTTTTTGTTAAAACTCAAAAGAACGATATGATTGTTGTTCAAATTTATGTTGATGATATTATATTTGGATCTACAAATATTTATCTTTGTGAAGAATTTTCTAAGTGCTGAGCATGGATTTTGAAATGAGCATACGAGAGAACTTAAATTCTTACTCGGTTTCCAAACTAAACAAACTTGTGATGGAATTTTCATCAATCAAAGTAAGTACATATTGGACATGCTCAAAAGGTTCGACAAGGTCGTGAAACGAATTTTTAGATATTTTAGTGGCACTAGAACTTTAGGGCTTTGGTATCCCAAGAGTACTCACATTGATCTACTTAACTATTCGGATGCCGATTGGACCGGGTGCACAATCAATCGTAAAAGTGCATAATCAAGTGGTATGTGTCATTTTTGATAAAGCTTCTGCACTTGGTCATTACTATATATGTTAAAGCGTTGGAACTTGTGATTTTCACCCCTCACATTTAATCTCGCCTCTTAAATTCAATTCCTAAAGTTGTTTTGGTTGAATTCACTAATTAACAAATGTACGTCTCTTGAATTCAAATCAATCTTATATAGTCGAGTCAACTCACTATGTCCCATTTGGTACAGATTAAAATTCAGATTTTAATCTAATTCAAAGTCAACAATTAATTTTAATCATATATTTCATAGATCCCACAACTTTTTGATCACATATTTCATCAACTTTTATCAAATCTACTAAAAATCTAATTTTAATCTCCACCAAACAAAGGTATATCTCTATATGAATTTGAACAATCTCAAATAGATGCATTAAATCACCTAAGAATTCAATTAAAGACCACAACAATAGTAAACGTGTATCTCTGTCTTTTACCCAATTATCAAATTTAACTACATGGTCTAAATTTATAGCCTTTTACCCCCAAAAAACTAAAATAACAATAAGCCTTTTTCACACCAAAGTCTTGAAGCCCTTGCCTTTTATTCTCTTTTTTGTTCCATCTTCTTCCTCAATTTGACAAAAGTCTTTATAGCAGCCTGTTTGAGCCCCCTTTTTGTATAAAATATATTTTAGAATAGTATATTGGTAGAGAATGTGTGGTTTAAAAATTAGAAATTTTTTTGAATTTACGTATAATATTATTTTATTGAAAAATGTATGGTTGAAAAAAAGAGAGAAAAATGTATTTTGAAAATAATAGAGATCAAACAAGGGCATAGTGTGTAAGGATCTTGCTATATGTACATAAATGTTTATATAATGAATTATATAATGTCACATGACGCTCTACCATTTGTTAGGTTAAAACATAATCAACTTTTTTGTCCAATATTTTCATTCCAAATCTTTTTATGTAATCCTTTATGTACCATTTTTATATACAAGTAGTATAATCCAGTTTTTAAACTAAAAATCATTTACTTAAAAGGACCAAAATCAATGTTCTAAAATTCGCGCAAATGCGCCGCCTAGGCGCGCCTAAGGGCGACGTGCGTAAAAAACGCGTCAAATTGGGCAATGCGCGTAAAAATGTGGTCAACGATTTTTGTTGACTGCCTAGGCGCGCCTATGCGTTTCAATGCGCGACAATGCGCACATAGGCGCTCATCAGGAGAGCCTATGCGTGCCTAGGCGCGCATTGAGACATCCCATTGTGAATTTTTTTTTATATGATTAAAAAATTGTTTTTTTTAAATATAAAAATTTATTTATTACATTAAAATAATATTAAAAGTACGAAACGCATTATGACACATATTCTCTGCATTGGCACGCTTAAACTTGTGATTCTTGATTCTCGACCTCGACGCATCGCAATGCATTACACATTTTAGAACACTGACCAAAATACCCTCCAAATTAGAAAAATAGCCAAAGAAAACACATTGGCGGGTGAATAGTGGATCGATCGCTGCTTGCATACCGCAATCATCACATGGAAAACCGTAATGCCCAATAATCTCTGGTTGACCGTAGTTTGCATATCGAGGTTACCAGCTCTTTAACTTCATTTTTTTACGTTTTGGTCGATGTTTCAAGTTTTTGGTATGATTTTGGTGCTTTTCTGTTCAAATCTTTAACATTTCACATTTATAGCTAAGTGTGTCAATTTTGCTTGTCAGCTCGAGCCGAGCCCCATTTTGGGGGTGGCACGGGCAATTTTGGGCCCATAAAAAAAATGAAACTCAAGCATCTACAAGTTGCTTGCTATTTAAAAAAAAACCTCGAAAAAGAAAAAAACCCAGGCAACGCACACTACCTTTGGGCAATAGCTAGCTGCTTGTATTTTAAAAAAAAATTTGTGAGCTGGCTTGGCTCGACAAGGCCCGAGCCTCAATTTTTTGACGTGGCAAAAGCTCAGCTTGGCTTGTGTCAAAAAAGGTATGAACCTTTATTATTCGAGCCTTAAGTTTCGGCTCGCGAGCTGGCTCAACTCGGCTCATTGACATGCCTATTTATTGTTGATACCGATGCAATGTAAGATTAAAATAAAATTCGAATTACAACAACTCAAACCTTATAGGTGGATTCGATTTTATCTTTCAATTGTGGCCCTTGTAATATTGTTGGGCTAGAATCTTCATAAAATGAAAACACACAAATATAGAGAAATCTATAGCTATAAAGTACTACTGTATATATAAAATAGAAGCAATCAAGGAGCAGCAATTTGGGTCAGCTCCATTTGGCTCATATCATGAGATTGAGTAATCTCAGTTCGGCTTGAATCGTTCTTAACATTCTTGTTGTTCGTGTTGTGTTTGATCTCGCCGTAGAAGTAGGAAATAAAACCCCAAAGCGATAGGAAAAGAGAAACACCTTTTTTTGCTTGAAACTTTTCGTGGTAGAAAATAACCGCTAATACTTCTGTGATGGGAAGTAGAACTGTTATGACGATGCCCGATAGAAGAGAGGAAGAGTAGAAAATGACTCCAATCGCACCTAAGAAGAAACATTGCCAAACAATTGCACTCCAAACCACTACCAAATAATATTTCCCTTCTCCAAGTTCATACTCTTTTGCCTCCCTCGAGATTGCCTACATAACATGTTACAAATACATACTTGTAAGTGTTAATAATGTCTTAATAATTCAAACATAACATGTGCAGCAAATTAAATTAAAAGATTTCGACAGACCAACTTAAGAATATTCATTATTTGAATTATAATCATTTGATTGTAATTTTTTTCGATCACAACAAGGAGGGTCCAAATCCTTCCGGATAGAATCTGGTGGCTAATTATGAATATAAATCGGTGACACTAGAGGCCAATCGAAATTCACATCACTCATATGGCCATTGTTTGACACACATTCTTTCAAAATTCATTTTCAATCATACATTTTTCAATAAAATAATATTTTTCATCACATCAAGACTTTTCTTTACTTTTTAATCACACATTTCTTATCATATCATTATTTAAAATACATTCTTTCATCAATAATATCCATCAAACACACTCTAGAATGGGTTAACCATCTCAAAATTGAGCCTTGATGGAGTTTTTTGGCTAGAGAAATGAAAAAAGAGAGGAGAGAACCAATCTTTCCATATCTTATATAGCATATTTAAACTATAGGAAAAACTACACACGTCGTCCTTGATTTGATAAATTACACATACAGTTCTCAACCAGTACACATTTGCACTTTTACCCACAACTTTTTATGTTTCTTTGTCATGACATCACGCTCATCATCATTTCGCGTTTAATCTTTAGGAAGTGTTTTCATCCAAATATCCACGAGTAAACTAAAAAGTAAAACCGTGGTAGGTGTTGGATAAGGATGGATGATAACTGAATGAATTTCCTTAGTGGCGGCGAAGAGAGAGAGAGAGAGAGAGAGAGAGAGAGAATGCCTTTAAAACATGAATTATCTGCAACTTGAACTGTACTATCGGAACTGTGCAGGGATCAATTTTAGATAGTTGAGGAGATTATCCTTAAAAAAAAAATAGTGCAAATGTAGTCTGATTCAATCAATATATCATGAAATTATATTATGGGCAAAGGTCCGGCTATATATATTAACGTTTCTTTGAGTGGGATTGATTCAAATTATGTGAAATGATGAGCATATAGTTGACTTTGGTTTCCCAATTTTCAATATCTTCGGTAAGTGGGTCAAACTGACAATGTTAATATCATTATTTATTTTCAATTTGTTGCCTTATTCAATGTTGCTCGATTCAAATATTGATAGCTCGTCACATCAATTTAGAATAGTCAATAACAAGATGTCACATTGCAATACACAATAACTGAAATTATATTTGAAAGTTATTAGGAGTTTGTTTGTTTGGAATTCTCAAATTCTACAGTAAATCAATTCTCATTTTCAACTATACATTCTTCAATAAAATAATATTTTCTATCACATCAATAATTTTTTTTCTTTTTCAACCACACATTTCCCATCATATCACTATTCAAAAATCAATTATTCCCCCAAAAATCTCAAACAAACACCCCCTAGATATTTGAAAGCAATCGTGTTACAACATTTTGGATGACATTTTGTTGATAGAATTTTATTATATTGTTTAAAAAACAGTCAATCGTGCCATCCAATCATTTTTGGATTAATATTCTTGGCCAGGCTCAAAACCAGGCCAAGAAACAGGTCGCCGACGTGGCGCCAAGTTTTTGGGCTTGGCTTTGAGCCTGGCCAAGTAGCATTGTTGATCATTTTTTACTCATCTTCTGTCAATAAAGATGTTAAAAATATTTTGTAAAAAAGCTTAATTTATTTGAAAATGATGTACTAAGCTATCAAGATTAGAGTGACGGACAACTAAGATGATCAAAGCCAAACAAAAAAGGCAAATGAAGAATAACTACATACTAGTCTCTTTTGGAGACTTGCTACATAACTCATTGTATTGTCTTGACCAAAAACAACAAAAATTGAAAAGAGTTCATTCAATAATTAAATTCTTATATCGAGAAGAGTTAGGGTGTATTTTTGTCCACTTAATGTTGGGTCGATCGCCATATTCGACAAAGATAACTTAGGATAAATCGAAAGTTTAGTCCAAGGACACCAACTCTTCTTCACGGAATGATCTCTCTCATTTTAAGGCAAATATATTAAACAAAATTATAGATATATCTACTTACGTAGTATACAAATATTTTTCGCTTTATAAGAAATTTTGACTTGAGGTTTTTTCTTGGCACAACAAATTTTCTACTGTTTTGAAAATTTTTAATAAGAATACCCATTACCCACAGAGTACAGCGGCACAAGAAAATACATGTTCCCCTATGCAAAGACACTTTAATGAATGAATATGCATTCAATTATTATGCTATCTTATACGGACTGAATGTCCTTTCTAGAATTTGTATAACAATTTCAAAAGCTAAACATAAGAACACACTTTTACAATTGGTATTCTGTTAGTGTCTTTTCATTTTCTAACAATAACTAATATTTATGATTAGACATCAAAAATTTAGTGGAAGACAACTTAAAGGGCTGTAAAATGTGTACAAAAAGATGGGGCGGATTCAGGATCAGACTTCATGCCGAGCTAATATGTTAAAAAAAAAAAAAATTACACAATCCTGTCCAGTCCCCCCTGTATACATCCCCTGAAGGAGAGTTGAGATCTGTTATCTTGAACTTGTGCCATGCTAAAACATTTTTGACAAGTTTCTTAGCTAACTAGAAGATGCTAACGTGTAGTGTACCAATGTATCAAAAAACTTGTTGGTTTCTTTCCATTTTTTAAGAAGACGTGATGTTCGGAAATGTCAAAAATGTATTGGTACGGTAGCAAACTCGAAATAGCATAGCAGATCTAGGCTCGTAGAAGGGTGTTAGAGAGAGAACCTGGAAATCATTGTTGATGAGCATTCCAACAGTACAAAATGCAGTAGCAAAGAAACACATAACCATCTGAATCTCCAATACTAATGTATAAGAAATAGCCTGTTTAGCCTTCATATACATCAACTCCACCATAGGCAAAATGAGTCCATACAAAGCTGCTGCAGCAAGTGTCAAGAAAAACCCTAAAAGATACTCCTTGTTCGATTCACCCTCTGGTCTGTCACTGCTGGTATGAAGACCCAAAATTACAGCCCCAACAGTCAACAAGACGATAGCATTTATCGAATACCCCGTAAACTTCTGTTTAACAAGAAGAAACGCAAATCCTGCAGTGAAAGCAAGCTGGGTAGCAATAATAAGAGCAGAAGTCGAAACTGGTAGTTTCGCAACACCATAGGCGTAGAGGTAATCATCGAGTCCGGTCAAAACTCCGATGGCTGCTGAGACGATAAATACACGAGGTTTCATTAAGAAGAACTGGGTTTTGGTGGTGGCGCCGCCAGTTTTGAGGCGGTTCGTGTATGCTATTGTGAGAGGGATGAAAATGATTGGCCAGCCACCGGTTTCGAGCCAACTTGAAAACCAGATTCTTTTGCCACCTCGGATGAAGTAGAGACGCATGATTAAAGGACCACCACAGTTGCCTATGGCTAGAATTACACAGTTGAGGCCAAGTAGGGCTTTCTTCATGGTGGTGCTAGCTTGAGTTTCCATGTCTACTGTGTACAACAAACAGCACCCAAACTAGTTGGAGAGAGGATAGAGGAGCATAAATAGATCTTGACCATTTGGATACAATCAGCGTTCTCTTCAGTTTATGATTGGATATTTGAATGGAAATTTGCAGTAACAGTCATCAAACTTCCACAAATAAAGCACTTAAATCTATAATAAATATTTTATTGCATTTCCATCTCGAACTTTCATCTTCAGTTTATATTGGTAATGTCTTAGGGAAATGGTCAATTTTTTATTTTATTTTTGTCAAAATGTTATATGTGGATTATCTAGTCAACTCGTCCAATTTTTCCCAACTACGTTAAAAAGGAGAATTGGAAAGTATGTTTGATAAAACTTGACTTCAATCCATATATTTTATAGTATTCACAACATAGATTCACATTGTTTCAACATGCCCCATAAAACTTATGGTTTATATTAAATATTTTCTTGTATTTTGAACCCGAATTTTCATCTTCAGTTTATATTGGTACTTGCCCTAGGGAAATGGTCAATTTTCTATTTTTTTAGTCAAATTCAACTCGTCCAATTTTCTCCAAATAAATTAAAAAGGAGATTTGGAGAGTATATTTGATAAAACATGACTTTAATCCACATATTTCTTAGAATTTATATCTTTAATTCACATTGCTTCCACACATTCTATAAAATTCATAACTTACAATCTACAAGAGCTTAACCAAACATTTACGAAATTTAACACTTTTACGACATGGTACACTTGTAAGTTGGCACGTTACGCAACAATTACATGAAAGATTCGCTGCGGTATAACTGTCAATTAAATAATTATCATAAATTAAAAATGGCAAGTGATAGAGTGGTGAAATTTAAAATTAAATTGAAGTTTAGTTACTCAATCAAAGATAGTGACCCAATTGAAATTTTAATGAAATTTCAATGACCGCAAATAACATTTATCCCTTTCTTGTTTGTCCTCGTATAGTTTGAGATAAATTTGAAGTTGGAAGTCTTCAAACTTTCCATAGATAAAGAACACGTGCTTCAATCACTTTTTTCTTGGCCTTTAATCCTCAAACTTTCAATTTTTATTTATATTGGTGAATTTAAAATAAAAGTTCGATGTCTTAAAAGTAAAAAAAAAAAATAAAAATAAAATCTAATTGGGGATAATGCAGTATATTATAAGAGTTTAGGGACTATGACTATAAAATAATATCCTAATCATGCCGTGAAAGTGGAATTAAAACTAATAGGTAGACATTAAAACTAATAGTTGACATTAAAGCCGAACTCGTGGGCCAAACCGAGTTTCGACTCGCGAGCTCGAAATTTTTTTTTTTTTTTTTAAGATAAACCTTTTTAAAAAATATAAAAAAAAAATTAACCTTTCGCCAACGAGCCAAGCTCGACTCGCCTAGCGAGTCAGCCCGCTCGGCTCATGCTCGAGCTCGTCAAATGACGAGCCCGAACCGCTGGACCCGTTTGCCACCACTACATGTATCTTGTGAGATTAATGACCCGATAAGTAAAATTTGAATGTTTATTATTTCAAACTTTGACATTATAATTTATAATCATAGTTTTTTAATTCGGGATCCGAAGCAAACTGTGTTAAATCTAATTATCGTGAACATCTCTTTTATTTCTTATATATGATTCTTTCTGAATATCTATTTTATCTTGAACACTCGTTTCACAATATTTTGCTCCACTTGAAAACACATATTTTCGTTTAAAATATATTTCCATGAATGTTATAAAATTAAATTTAATAAATAAATGAATATTTATATTTCAACAACAATTCTAATAATCTATTCCAATTAACAATCGCAATCGTAAATACACAATTATTTCCAATATTCCTATTTCTACAATTAATTACTAAATTAAAGTAGATATCATATTTCAATTTTCATCAAAATAAAGCATAAAATGTCACGATAGATAACAATCAATTCCATAAATAATTCCAAAATCAGGAAGTTAGATAAAATTATTGCTTGCTTGGAAGTGAGAATGGAGCACACTTTGAATCAATACTCATTCCTTTAGAAAAACACAATTTCCTGAAATGACGTACTCACAATGGGAAGTTCATATATCAAATCAAGTAAAATTAATTATCAAGAAAACTAGATGAAGAGGTTCAGAAATTGGATGATTCAAAACACAAAGTTTTGTCCCATTGTTATTGAAAATCAGTACATCAGTTTGCAGAAAAAGGCTTTCTTTGGATTGTAGTGTTCAAAACGTGGGAGGAAAAAGAGAGACAAAGGGTAAATATAGAATTGGGAAAAAAAAAAAAACAGAAAAGAATTGTGGCCACAGGTTGAAAATAGTCATTCTCTTACATACTGTCCACTTTAGGAGAGCTTGAGCCCATCTCACTCTTCACAGATTTCTGTTGCGTTCCCAGAATTCGAACCCATAACATCTGCCTTTTGAGAGATCCAATACCAAAAAAATTGACCATCACCAACCAAAGTTTTAGTGACCAAAAAACTCTGGTTGCTATAATAGACTTTCTCGACCAAACATTGGCTGGTAACGGTTTTGGTCGATTATGATGGGACAATTTTTTTCATTCCCTATTGCGAACAACAATTGGTTGCTAATTCCAAATATTACCGACCAAATAATATTTGGTTGCTAATGAATAAGGCGGGAAAAACACCTGCATTTTATTTTTTTTTTTGCGTGGAAGACAAGTTTAGCGGCCAATATTTGGTTCCTGAAGCCCTTGATAGGTATAAGATTCGATCCTTTTTTTTTTTCGTGTGGTTACAACGACCAATATGAAGTGGTTGGTGGAAATAGATGATAAAGTGAACAATAAATGGTCGCTAATATGTCTCAACAACCGAACATGCGGTGGTCGTCGAAGACCCTATTGGGAAAAAAATCCACTTTTTCACGTAATTGGATTTTTAGCAATCGATCATTGGTCTCTAAAGGTAATTTCTTAGAATTGTTTTGGCTGGTGATATTTTTGAAGAATTAACGAGCAACCAATCATTGGTCGCAACATATAAGTTTTAGCAACCATCAATGTGAAGAGTTGGCATGAAATGTTTTTAGCTAGTGATTTTTTGAAGAATTAACCAGCAACCAACAATGTGTTGGTCGCTGAAGGATTTCATATGGATGTTTTTTTATTTTTTTTCTGGCTCGTGATGTTTTTTGAAGAATTAACTAGCAACCATTCATTGGTTACTGATTCGCTGAAGGTAAATTTTAGAACCCAACAATTATTTGGCCTTCTAAGGATTTTGCATGATATATATATATATATATATATATATATATATATATATATATATATATATATATATATATATATATATATATATATATATATTTGCATGAATGCTGGTGATGTTGCCAAGGCTGGAAACTAGAAATGTGTTTGAAGGTTCTAAACTCAGTAGGATATGTTCGGTCCAAAAAATTATAATAAATTTTAAACGTAAGTTATGACATTTCATATCATCATTTCATTAAGAGCTGACAGAGATCAATCGAATACTCTAATGCATTTTTGTGCAAACAATTGAGAAAACTCTAAGGAAAATCTCGTATTTCATTTCATTAATGAAGCATAGGTCAATTAGCATTTCATGAATAAAGTTATGTAAACCATATAATCTTATAAGGATAGTTCATCTGTTACACAAGATCCTATCTTCAAGGATCAAGACATTTGTTGTAAGATTTAAAATGCAGGTTGCACTCCTTGTGCATACAAATTCTGATTAGAGCTTGTGATTTATGTTTTCTTTTGGCCCAAAATAAATCATCCATCAATTTCTATCATACACGTAACACTTAAATTTCAAATCATCTGTCATTCTATCCATATACACCGTCACTTTGCGAAAATATCCAATACACGTGCAAGATCCAAAAGGAAAAAAAAACATAGTGTGTTACCATGGATTTCAATGGAATAACAGAATTAGATATGGTTAAATCCATTTTTTTTAATTAAAGATAAACGTGATTATATAATAATATATTATTTTCTTTAGTTAATTATTTTAAAAATTAAATTATTAAGAATTAAAATAATAACAGTTAAATAAATTTCTTTGAATTATAATAACTTGGGCTTAAGTTATACGAACTTACAGTTTCTTGAGCTCAACCTAAAGTATTCAATGCGAGCTACAAAATGAGCCCAATATTGATATAATTTTTCCCTAATACTTAAATATTTAGTCCAAATAAAATAAAATAAATGTACTCGGCAATCATGCTATTTTATTGACTTTAACGTGATTAACAAGGCTAAAATATAAATAGATTTTCGGTTTCTAAACAACAAAAAATAACATAATAAAATTAAGCCACTCTCTATTGCACGTGCACGCAGAGGGTACAAATTACAAAGTGAATTAGCACCTCGTGCCATTGAACTCATTTGAAAGCCGACCTACAAACACAAGTGTTAAGACCAAAATTGGCTCCTTTGTAGGGCACATTTTTTTGTTATTTTTTATATATTTACTTATTTCCAACTCTTCAAGCTTGTGTAACATCATGATGCCTGAAACTGCCGAGGTTAAGAGCCTATGTTAATGTGTCGTAAATAACATGTTAATATGTGAAATTAAATCGCCATTTATGGAGCACATAAATAGAGATTTGATTTTCCTCAATTCCATATAGAATGAAAATTGAACTGATCCTTCTCCCACACTCGAAGTTTTCTATAAAGTCCATAGTGAAAGTTAAATAGCTGAATAGTTTTGACCTAAATGTGAAATTAAAATAATAATAAACAACAAGTCACTTATTGATTTCTCTATATGATTAACTTCAATTAATCCAATTAAACCTGTATGTTAATCAAACAATTAAAACAATAAGATCAAAAGCAATAAAAATAAAGTAAAGAACACCAATAATTGATGATAGAGGAAACTCCTTGAAAAACTTTTAACAAGAATAAAAAATCTCCTAGCAAACCTTATCAAAATGTTCAACTAGAAAAGTTAACTTACAATTAGTTTAGACATTACTAAATCTTAGCCGACCCTAACCACCACTTATAAATCACCAAGGAACTCATTTGGTTGTGTGCCTGCACTTCCGAGAGAACTCTGGGCTACTTTTCTCTCCGCTGGATCACGAAGAACGAACATCGTTCTTCACTGGAACCTCATTTTGCAGTGTCGAAACTCCAAGTGCCTCTTCCTAAATTTAAAAACTTTGAAAGCTTATTTGAGAATGTTGGGTATTGTTTGGTGTTTGATCAAAGATTTTTCTCTGTTTTGGTCTGTGGCTGAAGCGAGAGATATTGGAATATGCTTTGGATCTTCAAAGCATGTTCTCTTGACTTAACCAATGTTGGAATAATGTTAGGGATGAGTATATGAACAATTGATAATGTGGTTGAATCAAGAGATCAACGGAAGGTGTTTTGGATCATAAAATGTTATCTCTATAATAAAATAATAATTCAACACACATTTGGGATGTTTATATGGCTGTATATTTATAGTTGAAGTGTTTGAGGTGTAAAGAGGTCCAAAAATAACTGTTTTACGCAAACTAGGTCTGTTGGAGTCCAAAGCGTTGCTCGAGTGCCGGTGCTCTTATTTTCAACACTTGAGTGCCAACTGGGTGGACAACAAGTGGTCGAGAGTTCGAATCTTGATCTACTTCCCAAAGTCGATTTCTTGATCTTCTTCTTGATTTTCTTCTATTATTTTTTGGACTCTACCAATCCCAAACTATTTTGACTATAATTACAGCTCAATAAATTCTATTTTGACTTTAGTTTCAACTCAATTATCTCATGATTTTGAATAAAAAAAATTGCCAATTACAAATTTAGAAATTTCAAATTTGGACCTAACAATCTCTTCTATTGGCATGGCAAAATCATTTATTTTGAAGTGAAAATTAAAACAACCTTTCAACAATCTACCCAAAGACTCAATTCCCAAAATTTACTTCAACATCTTGTCAACTTGTTTCCTGACACACATGGAAACAACAATACCAAACACAATATTATTGTTAAAATAACGCAAGCATTACTAAATTATATAAAGTAACGCAAGTAAAACATGTATAACACCAAAGCATGTATTACTACGTACATCAATAACTTAGAAATAAAAACAGAATATTAATATCAATATTGACATAACACTAAAATATTATTGTTAAAATTCCAAGAAAAATCCAAAAATCATTCACAAACATTTTTTACTTCCCTAAGTCAAATATCTAAACAAATTATCATCAAATATCAATTTCTCCCCCCTAACTCATATACTCAACTCTCTTGAAATAAATAGTCTCTCTCTTTTTGTCACGAATAACAAAAGAAAAAAGTAATATAATCATGAATAATATGGAGAGGAATGTGTTAAAAATATGCACATGGATCTTTAAAATTATGCAATACATGTGATGGAAGAATATAATTTTTTTTTTTTTTTTGAGACAACTATTTTTCATGAATTTTTAAATATAACATCATGAATACTTATTTGCTTATACATGTATATTTCATAAACAGTAAACTTTTTCCAAATAACTTATTTTAAACCTAAATGGAGTAAATTGTATAAGTTATTCATGTGTGAAAAGTGTCATTACTCTCCTATAAGCAAGTCTCAAAACCTTATATCAATGAGCATGCAAAGAATCACTTGTGAATGAATATATTCCTCAAAGTATGAAGTCAAAACCAGTGTTACTAGGACTTTTTAAATTGAAATTTCATATTTAATTTTTCATTGTATTAGTTTTTCTTTCTCCCCCGTATCTGTGACTGAGAGCATATATAATTTTTCTTTCTTATGTACAGACTTTTTATCGTTAAGCTTTCTAAATGACCTATTACGAGCTTTAGGTACGATCTCTCTCTAGTATCCCACCTCTATGTGTCCCTAGTTATTTGCAGGTGAATAAGAAATTGGTAATCCAAGTCTAAATTCTTCAACAAGCACATGACTACCCATGCCATCTGGGCTGAAAGCGCTTTCCTTGCCACACACATGTAAATTCACATTGTTGGTTTTAATTGCTCAGACACTGGGAAGGGATACGGGAATACGAGAAATATAGGATTCGTAGCCTTTTGTCCCCATTGCTTGTTAGATAATTAGGGAGAGAGAATGCCCCATCTGTTGATTACGTTGACTGTAAACTCAGATGACTTATATGGTACTAGATTTTAAGATACCCAACATGTTTAATTACCCTAATCAAATAGATTACAAAGAAAAGAATAAAATGTAACTCACACTTTTTAGGTAATTCAACTTTTTTTAAGCTCAATATTTTTTTAATGGGAAATATAACAGAGCTTATATCAACTAGTTAAAGATCATTCCATATTCAAAGTCAACCCACTACGTACATAGATGACCGCCATCCCAAATCTAATACACACGATCAAAACTCGTCGATACAAGCTTGTTGTATGCAGTGTAGATGATACATATATTAACCTATACCAAGTACTCCAAACAAGTTCTAAATAAAGTTAATGAAAACTTTATTTACTATTCATAACTTATATTAGCACTTGATTACAAATTAACATCTTCAAAAAAAAAAAAAAAACCTTTTCCTTTTCCGTATATATAGATTTATTCAGTCCTAACATATTGCCAATCTTCTTAGAACCACTAGTAAATGATTGAAGTTGGGCACTAGATTTCTCAAGGTCACTAGTAAGAGTCTTAGCCTTAATATTCTAAGGACTCTTTCTCTACTCTTAACTTATTCAATCAACTACTGGACTTATCAAGTTTGACTAAAGGACTCTCATTTTCTAACTTAAGAGTATGCAATTTCCTTGAGCAGCGTGATTCACCTTTTTAATCTTAAAGCACTCCTCAAAAAATTGGTCATAAGCTTCTCGCATATTCCTATCATCCTTGGAATCTTCCTCGAAACACTCTCTTTGTTCTAGGTCCTCGTCACTTTTAATTATAGAAGTGAACGCCATATAATTCCTCCCTTATCAGGATTGGAGTTCTTACTTAGATTATCGGAGTTAGACTTGTCATCAGTGAGAGTAGCGTTCATAGACTTACCAAGGGTTTTCTTATAACTTGGACACTCACATTTAACATGACCAGTACCTTTGCACTCACAGACCTCTTCCAGGCATCTCTACTATCTTTCTTCTCTCGGTTATCTTTCTTAGATTTTCTTGAGCCCCTTTTGTATTTATCGTGAGGTTTCTCTTTATTCCTAAAGGCTTTCTTAAAAGACTCAAGGAAATAAGCTATTTCCTCATCTTTAAGAGAGTCATTGTCAGTAGTATCATTGTCTTCTTCCCTAATAGATTTGATGGCTAATGGATTGTCCTTGTTAGAGTGAGGTATGCTAAGTTCATAAGTTGGAAAGATCCTATAAGTTCTTCTCTTTTAATTGCATTTAGGTCCTTGCTTTCTTCAATAGTAGCAACCTTAGATCTAAATCTTTCATATAGTGATCTAATAACTTTTATTAAAATCTTAGCCTTGAGAATTCTCCCACCTAAGTTAAAACTAGAGTTAACTATATCATTCAATTTAGCATAGAAATCATCAAAAGACTCATCATCTTTCATCTTAGTTTCTCAAATTTAGTAGTCAACATGTGCAATTTTGAGTTTTAACTAATTTGGTTCCCTCATGTGTGGTTTCTAATACGTCCCAAGTTTTTTTGTAGTCTCTTACGTGGACACCCATCTAAACCCCTCGGGAAAAAGAGTTATTAAATATTTTCTTGTATTTTGAACCCGAATTTTCATCTTCAGTTTATATTGGTACTTGCCCTAGGGAAATGGTCAATTTTCTATTTTTTTTAGTCAAATTCAACTCGTCCAATTTTCTCCAAATAAATTAAAAAGGAGATTTGGAGAGTATATTTGATAAAACATGACTTTAATCCACATATTTCTTAGAATTTATATCTTTAATTCACATTGCTTCCACACATTCTATAAAATTCATAACTTACAATCTACAAGAGCTTAACCAAACATTCACGAAATTTAACACTTTTACGACATGGTACACTGGTAAGTTGGCACGTTACGCAACAATTACATGAAAGATTCGCTGCGGTATAACTGTTAACTAAATAATTATCATAAATTACAAATGGCAAGTGATAGAGTGGTGAAATTTAAAATTAAATTGAAGTTTAGTTACTCAATCAAAGATAGTGACCCAATTGAAATTTTAATGAAATTTCAATGACCGCAAATAACATTTATCCCTTTCTTGTTTGTCCTCGTATAGTTTGAGATAAATTTGAAGTTGAAGTCTTCAAACTTTCCATAGATAAAGAACACGTGCTTCAATCACTTTTTTCTTGGCCTTCAATCCTCAAACTTTCAATTTTTATTTATATTGGTCCTTGCAAAATCAAAACCTGATGGCAATGGCATAGCCAGCATCAAAAATTAAAATATCACCGTTTGATTATTTATTTACTATTTAACAATATTTTCATATTTTTAAATACAATTTATTTTGAAAGTCATAAAAAATAAAATAAAATTGAATACTACTGTTTAGTGCCGTGAATTTAAAATAAAATTTTGATGTCTTAAAAGTAAAAAAAATAAAAATAAAATCTAATTGGGGATGATGCAGTATATTATAAGAGTTTAGGGACTATGACTATAAAATAATATCTAATGTGGCAACTTGTGCGACTGTCTTAGACTGTACTAGGCCGGGTTTTTAATGTAAGAAAGATCAATAATTGAATTGTGTGCACTAAGCACATGGCTTCATTGGGAGCCAGACAAGTTGATATAATAAACATTTTTTTTTTTATCAAGGTACTGATAATTAAAACTAATAGTTGACATTTGTGGTAGATATATAACTTAATCATGCCGTGAAAGTGGAATTAAAACTAATAGGTAGACATTAAAACTAATAGTTGACATTAAAGCCGAGCTCGTGGGCCAAACCGAGTTTCGACTCGCGAGCTCGTAAATTTTTTTTTTTTTTTTTAAGATAAACCTTTTTAAAAAATATAAAAAAAAAATTAACCTTTCGCCAACGAGCCAAGCTCGACTCGCCTAGCGAGTCAGCCCGCTCGGCTCATGCTCGAGCTCGTCAAATGACTAGCTCGAACCGCTGGACCCGTTTGCCACCACTACATGTATCTTGTGAGATTAATGACCCAATAAGTAAAATTTGAATGTTTATTATTTCAAACTTTGACATTATAATTTATAATCATAGTTTTTTAATTCGGGATCCGAAGCAAATTGTGTTAAATCTAATTATCGTGAACATCTCTTTTATTTCTTATATATGATTCTTTCTGAATATCTATTTTATCTTGAACACTCGTTTCACAATATTTTGCTCCACTTGAAAACACATATTTTCGTTTAAAATATATTTCCATGAATGTTATAAAATTAAATTTAATAAATAAATGAATATTTATATTTCAACAACAATTCTAATAATCTATTCCAATTAACAATCGCAATCGTAAATACACAATTATTTCCAATATTCCTATTTCTACAATTAATTACTAAATTAAAGTAGATATCATATTTCAATTTTCATCAAAATAAAGCATAAAATGTCACGATAGATAACAATCAATTCCATAAATAATTCCAAAATCAGGAAGTTAGATAAAATTATTGCTTGCTTGGAAGTGAGAATGGAGCACACTTTGAATCAATACTCATTCCTTTAGAAAAACACAATTTCCTGAAATGACGTATTCACAATGTGAAGTTCATATATCAAATCAAGTAAAATTAATTACCAAGAAAACTAGATGAAGAGGTTCAGAAATTGGATGATTCAAAACACAAAGTTTTGTCCCATTGTTATTGAAAATCAGTACATCAGTTTGCAGAAAAAGGCTTTCTTTGGATTGTAGTGTTCAAAACGTGGGAGGAAAAAGAGAGACAAAGGGTAAATATAGAATTGGGAAAAAAAAAAAACAGAAAAGAATTGTGGCCACAGGTTGAAAATAGTCATTCTCTTACATACTGTCCACTTTAGGAGAGCTTGAGCCCATCTCACTCTTCACAGATTTCTGTTGCGTTCCCAGAATTCGAACCCATAACATCTGCCTTTTGAGAGATCCAATACCAAAAAAATTGACCATCACCAACCAAAGTTTTAGTGACCAAAAAACTCTGGTTGCTATAATAGACTTTCTCGACCAAACATTGGCTGGTAACGGTTTTGGTCGATTATGATGGGACAATTTTTTTCATTCCCTATTGCGAACAACAATTGGTTGCTAATTCCAAATATTACCGACCAAATAATATTTGGTTGCTAATGAATAAGGCGGGAAAAACACCTGCATTTTATTTTTTTTTTTGCGTGGAAGACAAGTTTAGCGGCCAATATTTGGTTCCTGAAGCCCTTGATAGGAATAAGATTCGATCCTTTTTTTTTTTTCGCGTGGTTACAACGACCAATATGAAGTGGTTGGTGGAAATAGATGATAAAGTGAACAATAAATGGTCGCTAATATGTCTCAACAACCGAACATGCGGTGGTCGTCGAAGACCCTATTGGGAAAAAAATCCACTTTTTCACGTAATTGGATTTTTAGCAATCGATCATTGGTCTCTAAAGGTAAATTCTTAGAATTGTTTTGGCTGGTGATATTTTTGAAGAATTAACGAGCAACCAATCATTGGTCGCAACATATAAGTTTTAGCAACCATCAATGTGAAGAGTTGGCATGAAATGTTTTTAGCTAGTGATTTTTTGAAGAATTAACCAGCAACCAACAATGTGTTGGTCGCTGAAGGATTTCATATGGATGTTTTTTTATTTTTTTTCTGGCTCGTGATGTTTTTTGAAGAATTAACTAGCAACCATTCATTGGTTACTGATTCGCTGAAGGTAAATTTTAGAACCCAACAATTATTTGGCCTTCTAAGGATTTTGCATGATATATATATATATATATATATATATATATATATATATATATATATATATATATATATATATATATATATTTGCATGAATGCTGGTGATGTTGCCAAGGCTAGAAACTAGAAATGTGTTTGAAGGTTCTAAACTCAGTAGGATATGTTCGGTCCAAAAAATTATAATAAATTTTAAACGTAAGTTATGACATTTCATATCATCATTTCATTAAGAGCTGACAGAGATCAATCGAATACTCTAATGCATTTTTGTGCAAACAATTGAGAAAACTCTAAGGAAAATCTCGTATTTCATTTCATTAATGAAGCATAGGTCAATTAGCATTTCATGAATAAAGTTATGTAAACCATATAATATTATAAGGACAGTTCATCTGTTACACAGTATCCTATCTTCAGTGGATCAAGACATTTGTTGTAAGATTTAAAATGCAGGTTGCACTCCTTGTGCATACAAATTCTGATTAGAGCTTGTGATTTATGTTTTCTTTTGGCCCAAAATAAATCATCCATCAATTTCTATCATACACGTAACACTTAAATTTCAAATCATCGTCATTCTATCCATATACACCGTCACTTTGTGAAAATATCCAATACACGTGCAAGATCCAAAAGGAAAAAAAACATAGTTTGTTACTATGGATTTCAATGGAATAACAGAATTAGATATGGTTAAATCCATTTTTTTAATTAAAGATAAACGTGATTATATAATAATATATTATTTTCTTTAGTTAATTATTTTAAAAATTAAATTATTAAGAATTAAAATAATAACAGTTAAATAAATTTCTTTGAATTATAATAACTTGGGCTTAAATTATATGAACTTCCAGTTTCTTGAGCTCAACCTAAGTTATTCAATGCGAGCTACAAAATGAGCCCAATATTGATATAATTTTTCCCTACTACTACAATACTTAAATATTTAGTCCAAATAAAATAAAATAAATGTACTTGGCAATCATGCTATTTTATTGACTTTAATGTGATTAACAAGGCTAAAATATAAATAGATTTTCGTTTTCTAAACAACAAAAAATAACATAATAAAATTAAGCCACTCTATTTTTAAAACACAAAAAAAATTCAGAGTGTTAGATGTAATCCTCATCCTAGTATTATGAAACACAAGGCTAAATTTGCAATACCTCTCAAGTATATGATAATACACTTACTGCTTCACAATGGTGCTTACCAGGATTGCTCTTGCTCATATATCGACTTATAACTCCCATTGCATGTGCCATATCTAGTCTCATACACACCATGATATATATAAGACAACCAATAGTAGAAGCATAAGGTACCTAGACCCAGAGGCGAATCCAAGACTCGAGTTCAGTTATGGTGGACGGCGAACATTGAACACTTACGGTCAACGTCCGTGATAGCGATGTTGTTTACTAATATTTAATTAAATAATATTCAAAAAATCATACGGACTAGAACTAGAAGAACTAAATATACCACTAGAACTAGAACTAGGTACCAACTTTCATTTCGGATGAAAAAATCATTATATAATCTAGAAAATGTTCTAATATATTTTTCAATCAAACATGCAATATATATTAACAAAATATCAATATTCAGTTTACAATTAAAGTTAATTAAACAACCATTATTATATTAATAAAGTTGAAATTATTTATGTGCTTGTGTGATTTCACTTTTCTGCAATCAATTTTTTGTGAAAGAAAAGTGGAACTTTCTATTAATTAAATAAGTTTTGTTGAAAGTCTCCTTATGACACTAAGACCAATTTTTTTTTTACAAATTCATTCTTCATTAATTGACCAAACTCTCAAATAAATTGATTAGAGAAAAAAATAATCAAGAAGATGGACAAATCACCGGCTAAAATGTTTATGCTTGCATTAAAACCGGTAAAATGAACATATATTATTTTGTTTCCTTAGGTGTGACAAATTAATACGTTCCATGATGGTAAATCTATAAATATACTAGCAAAGGTCACAAGTTCAAATCCATTTTTTGGTAAAAATTGTTTACGAAAATTACAAAACATATTGGCATTGGAAGGTTTCGAACCCGGGACCTCTGGTTTAATAGAGGAAACGCCAACCAACTAACCTAACAATGATGACTGTAAATAAAATGAATTATCAGATATATAATATAAATCTTTTATCTATTCTCAACAAAAACAAATTCTTCTCGACGGATCCAGCTAGGGCTGCCGCCCTAGCTCGCCACCCCCTAAAGTGAGTAGCCAAAATGAGTACTCACTAGTTTTGCATCAACTATCATGAACCCATTTAGCACATTATTTACATACTCTTACTGTGGTAATTTCAAGATATCACTGTCACTAGTAAATGTTATCCTAAAGATCTGTTTTCCAACTCCCAAATCTTTACAAATCCCTTAAGTAAGTTATTTTTCAAATTATCGATTTTCTTTTTGAAAGCATCTGCAATCAAATTTCATCGACATACATAACAAGATAATACAAGAGTAACCATCGTTCTTTACATAAAAACAATGATACACCTGACACCTTATGAAGCCATAAAACCTATTATACCACTATATCTATCTCGGGGCTGTTAAAGGTCATATAAACTCTTTTCAAGTATGCACACCATTTTCTCATTCCATGTAGTTTGAAATCTTCATGTAAATTTCTTCCCCCAAATCAAAATGAAAAAAGGTTATCTTCATACAACTACTCTAGGTGCAGTCTTCCTTTGTAACTAGTCCAAGTAATGCTCTAATCGTGGTTAATAACACCATAGGAGAGAAAGTCCCATCATAGTCAATACCTTCTTTCCGTTGAAATCCCTTTACGATCAATCTGGCTTCATATCGCTAACCAATAAATCTATTTATTTTGTAAAGCCTTATTTCCTTTTGGTAAATTTGTCAATTTCCATGTCTTATTGGACAATAATGGGTCCATCTCATCCCTTATGCCTAACTCCCACTTGATTGACTCATCAATCTGCACAACTATCAGTCAACATATTGTAATGTACGCTACGAAATATCTCTGTAGAGGTCTAGTTGTTCTCTTACATCTACTGATCTGAGTCAGGTGGATGTTTTAATTTTCTTATGAGCTATGTTTTATCGATTTTCACCAACTATATTCTCCATTACTGGAAGATCTTTCAATGGGATTACTTTAGGCTTCTGAACTTCATGACTTGTGCTTTTAAAGTATGTTCCCAATCTATCATTATACAAGATGCTTCCATTGAAGATCACGTCCTCATTCTTAATAAACTCAGTATCTGCATAGCCAATAAAGAAGTACCTTTTTTTATTTAGCTCCAAACACGCTTCTCGCAGAAGAATCAATTTGAATGTAGAAAATACAACAAATAATTTCAAGTATGAAATGTTTACCTCTACATCACTCTAAATATCATCTGGTATTCTGAATTTCAAAGGTCTTGAAGGACCTCTATTGATAAAATAAGCTACACCGATGACAGCCTTAGCATCGTCATCCAACATATAATCTCATACTTCTAGCACACTCGTTTATAGTCATATTCATTATCTCAGTTACACCATTTTGTTGAGGTAGTCTTGGAATGGTATTCTTCATCTTGATTCCATTGTAATACTTCTTGAAATCATCATATACATATTTTACCCATTACCTGACTGCAAATACTTTACCTTCCAATATACTTTCAACCATTAACTTCCATCTCTGGAAGGCATCAAAGATGTCAGATTTATTCTTCAAAAAATAAACATATATTTTTTTTGCTTGATTTATCAATTAATCTCACATAATACTTGAAGCCTCTAAGGAGAGTATCAGTTATGGTCCTTACATATCCTTAAGAATGAACTCCAATTCTGTCACTTTTGGCTACCTTCCGATTTTAGAGGAGCTTAATCTTTTCTGCTTTCCAAAAGTGTAGCCTTGACATGAATTATGTCCAACAAATACCCTAGTAGCTTCTTCTCTTTAGAATCGAACACTTTTATTCATTTCTGACTCATGTATCCAAGCCTACAGTACAACAAATCAAAATTAAGAGTTGAATCGACAACTACAACCATGTCCCTACATTTGGAAGTGATGTAAAGATTTCCAGTTTTACTTTCTTGACCAACAACCCTAGATCCCTTAGTAAAATTCCAAACATCTCCACCAAAAGTCACACAATCATGACCTTCATCATCAAATTGTCCTATTGAGATTGGAATACACATCAGTTTAGGTTTATGCTTTACCTTATAAATTTTTCACATAGACCCATTTGACATCTTCAAACTGACACCACATATCTACAGTATCCATGGGTTCTCCCCATCAGCAAAATAAACCATTCCATAGCTTTCAGTAATACAGTTTTTCCTAATCTTACTTTATGCAGTGGTGTGCAAAGATGCTCATGAATCCATCGTCCAAAAATAAACAGGATTGTGAATCGATAAGAGTGAAGCATCATGTACATATTTAGTTACTGCATTTACATTGTCATTATTCTTTTCTTCTTTTATACTTTGCAATTCTTCTTCATGTGGTTAGTCTGGCCACAGTTTGAGCATTTCAAATTCTTTCCGGACCTGGACTTGCTTCAATCACTACTCCATTTCTCATTGTTGTCTTTATTAGAGTTTTTCTTGAGGCTTCTTTCCCTATTCTTGATATTTAGGACATAATTCAATATTGTGACTTCTCCATAATCACTACTATAGACTTTCCTAGCAAGAATAATGTCCTAAAAATTATTGATTTTCAATATTACACTGCCTATAGAGTTACTAACTGTTGGAAAGTAAACTTGATTTTGGAGTAAGTAATATGAGTTTAAGCATTTTGTTCATAGGCCCAATTCAAAGGCCCAACAAAGTCTAGCATTTTCTAGAATTATATTCTAGAAAGACCCATGTAAATATCTAAGTAATAGATAAATATGCATTGTACCTAGAATACTCTAGGAAAATATCTAGTCCAAATATGAAATGTAGAAGCCTCATGAAAATTTATGGACTAGAATTCTCTAGATTAATGTGTGGTCTAAAAGTCTCATGTAAGCCCTATATAAAGGGGTAGAGTCCCTCCATTTTCTAACAACAAGTCAAGTCAAGTGTTGTAAGTGTTGAAGTTGAGAAATATAAGTTACATTTTATTTACCTCTTCTTATTAGAATTGTCCTTCCTATCAAGCCTTAGCCAAATCAAGTTGATAAACCCCTCTTTCCTCCAATAAACTGGTATCAGAGCCCTAAGGTCCTTGTGAAAAATGGCAAGTGGGATGATTCCTTTTCGAGTCCCTCAATTTAACAAGGATAACTACGACAATTGGAGCATAAGGATGAAAGCATTGCTCGGGTCGCAAGATGCATGGGAGATCATAGAGAAAGGCTACACAGAGCCACATGACGAGGTCACTCTATCCCAAGCACAAAGGGATAGTTTGAAGGATGCAAGGAAGAAGGACAATAAGGCGCTTACCCTCATCTATCAAGCCTTAGATGAAGGCATGTTCGAGAAAGTAGCTTGTGATACTACGAGCAAGGAAGCATGGGAGATCTTGGAAAACTCCCACAAAGGAGTTGAGAAGGTGAAAAAGGTTCGACTCCAAACACTTCGAGGTGAGTTTGAAGCTTTACATATGAAAGAATCGGAATCAATATCTGATTACTTTTCAAGAGTATTGGCCATTGTGAACCAATTAAAGAGGAATGGAGAAAAGTTGAGTGACACTAGAGTAATTGAGAAGATACTTATGTCTTTAGATTCTAAATTTGACTACATAGTTGTAGCCATTGAGGAATCTAAAGATCTAGATAGTATGAGTGTCGATCAACTCATGGGATCTTTACAAGCCTATGAGGAAAGACTAAAGAAGAAGGTGAAAGAAGAGCCATTAGAGAAAGCTCTTCAAACAAACCTCACTTTGAACAAGGGTGAAGGAAAGTTCAGCAGTAGGAGAAGCCAAAGAGGAAGAGGACGTGGCCAAAATCAAGGAAGAAGTGCATTCTACAAGGAGGAAAGAAGCCTAAGCTCGTTTTCCACTAGAGGTTATGGAAGAGGAAAAGGTACGAGGCAAAATGAAAGGCCAAGGTATGACAAATCTCAAGTTAAATGTTACAATTGTCAAAAATTTGGCCATTATGCTTTAGAATGTAGAAATGGTAATAACCAAGTCAAGGAGAAAGCCAACTATGCTAGTCAAGAAAATGAAGTGGATCCTACACTATTGATGGCATACAAAGGTGAAGAAAGCAAGGAAATAAACACTTGGTACTTAGATACGGTAGAAAGCAACCATATGTGTGGAAGAAGAAACATGTTCGTGGAGCTCCATGAATCGGTAAGCGGCAATATTACTTTTGGAGATGAATCGAAGATCCCCGTGAAAGGCAAAGGATGCTTACTTGGGAAGCATTCGAGGAAAAGTTTTCCAAAAGAACCATCTACAAGAGCTAAGAAGCCGCTAGAACTTGTACACGCAGATGTTTGTGGGCCAATCAATCCAAGCTCTCTCGGTAAGAACAATTACTTTGCTCTCTTCATTGATGATTTTAGTAGAAAGACTTGGGTCTATTTTCTCAAACAGAAATCGGAAGTTTTTAGAACTTTCCAGAAGTTTAAAGCTCTTGTTGAAAAGGAAAGTGGCTATAGCATAAAAGCCATGAGATTGGATAGAGGAGGAGAATTTACCTCCAAAGTGTTTGAGAAATATTGGAAAATGGAATTTGTCGCCCATTAACGGTTTCATACTCTCCACAAAAAAATGGAGTAGCCGAAAGAAAGAATAGATCAATTCTTAACATGGCCCCCTGCATGCTCAAAAGCAAGAGATTGCCCAAAGAACTTTGGGTTGAAGCTGTTAATTGTACTGTATACCTATCTAATCGATCTCCTTCTAGAAGTGTGTGGAATAAGACACCACAAGAAGCATGGAGTGGAAGGAAGCCCAGTATCTCTCACCTACGAGTATTTGGGAGCATTGCATATGCTCATGTACCGGATCAAAAGCGGTCCAAGCTAGATGATAAGAGTGAAAGGTATGTCTTTATCGGCTATGACTCTCGCTCCAAAGGCTATAAACTGTATAATCCAAGTAAGGAGAAGATTATCATAAGTAGAGACGTCGAGTTCAATGAAGAAGGAGACTGGGATTGGGGTGTCCAAGAAGAAGACTACGACTTCTTGCCATTTTTTGAAGAAGAAGAACAAGAGAATGAAGAGCAACAAGAGCCTACCAGTCCACCTCTATCAGCTGCTCATGGAGATGCTTCACCAGTATCTTCACAAGGAGAAAGCTTAAGCGAAAGGACACCACGGATGAGGAGCCTACAAGAGCTATATGAGGTAACAGAAAATCAAAATAATCTCACACTTTTTTGTCTTTTTGCCGATTGTGAGCCAATAGGGTATGGAGAAGCAGCGCAAAATAAAAGATAGAGATATGCCATGGATGAAGAGATTAAAGCTATTGAGAAAAACGATACATGGGAGCTGACGACTCTTCCCAAAGGAAAAAGAATAATCGGAGTCAAGTGGGTGTACAAGATAAAGAAGAATACTAAAGGAGAAGTGGAGAGATACAAAGCAAGATTGGTTGCCAAAGGCTACAACCAACAGTCAGGGATCGATTTTGAGGAGGTATTTGCCCCAGTTGCTCGCTTAGAAACCATAAGATTAATTATCTCTCTTGCCGCGCAAAACATGTGGAAGATTTTTCAAATGGATGTGAAATCAGCTTTTCTAAATGGTTATCTTGAAGAAGAAGTTTATGTGGAGCAACCAATGGGATATAAAATAAAAGGGCATGGAGGTAAAGTCTTAAAACTCAAAAAGGCTTTATATGGGTTGAAACAAGCTCCAAGGGCATGGGATAGTAGAATTGACAAGTATTTTCTAGAAAATGACTTCACAAAATGCCCTCACGAGTATGCCCTTTACACAAAAGAAAATGAGAAAGGAGATATCTTTCTTGTTTGTTTGTATGTGGATGATCTTATATTCACAGGAAATAATCTAAGCATGATCACTGAGTTTAAGAAGGCCATGGCTCAAGAATTCGAGATGACAAATATCGGTCTTATGGCCTACTATCTTGGGATTGAGGTAAGGCAAATGGAGGATAGCATCTTTATCTCACAAGAAGGGTACGCTAAAGAAGTTCTAAAGAAATTCAACAATGCGGATTGCAAGCCTGTATGCACCCCCGTCGAATGTGGAACCAAGTTATCGAAGTATGATGAATGTGAAAAAGTGGATCCAACACTCTTTAAGAGTCTTGTCGGAAGTCTAAGATATTTGACATGCACAAGACCAGATATCCTCTTTGGAGTAGGGCCAATCAGTCGCTATATGGAGATATCCACCATGACTCATATGAAAGCTGCAATGAGGATTCTTCGCTACATCAGAGATACGCTTGACTATGGTTTAATCTATTCATCATCTAATGAATTCAAACTTGTTGGCTATAGTGATAGTGATTGGGGCGGATACATTGACGATAGAAAGAGCACTACTGGATATGTATTCTACTTGGGCAACACTGCATTCACTTGGAGCTCGAAGAAGCAATCCATCGTGGCGCTATCTACATGTGAAGCTGAATATGTTGCAGTTACATCAAGTGTTTGCCATGCAATTTGGCTTAGAAACTTGTTGAAGAGACTTGGAGTCTTACAAGATGAGCCGACTGAGATCCATGTTGACAACAAATCAGCACTGGCATTGGCAAAGAATCCAGTGTTTCATGATAGAAGCAAGCATATCGATACAAGGTATCACTTTGTAAGAGAGAGCGTTGCAAAGAATGAGGTGCAATTGAAGTATGTAACCTCTCAAGAGCAGATCGCCGACATTTTCACTAAGCCACTCAAGCATGACGTGTTCCGCAACCTAAGAACTCTACTTGGAGTAGCAAAATCAAGTTTAAGGGGGGATGTTGGAAAGTAAACTTGATTTTGGAGTAAGTAATATGAGTTTAAGAATTTTGCTCATAGGCCCAATTCAAAGGCCCAACAATGTCTAGCATTTTCTAGAATTATATTCTAGAAAGACCCATGTAAATATCTAAGCAATAGATAAATATGCATTGTACCTAGAATACTCTAGGAAAATATCTAGTCCAAATATGAAATCTAGAAGCCTCATGAAAATTTATGGACTAAAATTCTCTAAATTAATGTGTGGTCTAGAAGTCTCATGTAAGCCCTATATAAAGGGGTAGAATCCCTCCATTTTGTAACAACAAGTCAAGTCAAGTGTTGTAAGTGTTGAAGTTGAGAAATATAAGTTACATTTTATTTACCTCTTCCTATTAGTATTGTCCTTCCTATCAAGTCTTAGCCAAATCAAGTTGATAAACCCCTCCTTCCTCCAACACTAACTGCTGCTCTCATAGGCTCCATTCTATTCAATATATAATCAAATTTAATCTCAATCAAGACCAACTGGTTGATAATTTTATTCAATTTATTGAGATGTTTTACCATTGGAGAACCTTTGTCCATCTTCAAATTAAATATATTTTTCATCAGATATACATTGTGACTGAAATTTTTGATGATAATAACCGGTAACACCCAACATCTGAAGATCAAGAAGTTTCCACTCTTCATCATTCATTCCTTTCAACTTTATAATAAAAAGGAGCTGGTGCAATTTTTTATTGTACAGATAACCCCTTCTAATTTCTTTTCGTAGTTATTACTCTCAACCAAAACCTACATACAAACTTCATATAACTACTATAATTAGGCTTCACAAATTTAAAACACTCTCTATTGCACGTGCACGCAGAGGGTACAAATTACAAAGCGAATTAGCACCTCGTGCCATTGAACTCATTTGAAAGCCGACCTACAAACACAAGTGTTAAGACCAAAATTGGCTCCTTTGTAGGGCACATTTTTTTGTTATTTTTAATATATTTACTTATTTCCAACTCTTCAAGCTTGTGTAACATCATCGATGCCTGAAACTGCAGAGGTTAAGAGCCTATGTTAATGTGTCGTAAATAACATGTTAATATGTGAAATTAAATCGCCATTTATGGAGCACATAAATAGAGATTTGATTTTCCTCAATTCCATATAGAATGAAAATTGAACTGATCCTTCTCCCACACTCGAAGTTTTCTATAAAGTCCATAGTGAAAGTTAAATAGCTGAATAGTTTTGACCTAAACGTGAAATTAAAGTAATAATAAACAACAAGTCACTTATTGATTTCTCTATATGATTAACTTCAATTAATCCAATTAAACCTGTATGTTAATCAAACAATTAAAACAATAAGATCAAAAGCAATAAAAATAAAGTAAAGAACACCAATAATTGATGATAGAGGAAACTCCTTGAAAAACTTTTAACAAGAATAAAAAATCTCCTAGCAAACCTTATCAAAATGTTCAACTAGAAAAGTTAACTTACAATTAGTTTAGACATTAATAAATCTTAGCCGACCCTGACCACCACTTATAAATCACCAAGGAACTCATTTGGTTGTGTGCCTGCACTTCCGAGAGAACTCTGGGCTACTTTTCTCTCCGCTGGATCACGAAGAACGAACATCGTTCTTCACTGGAACCTCATTCCGCAGTGTCGAAACTCCAAGTGCCTCTTCCTAAATTTAAAAACTTTGAAAGCTTATTTGAGAATGTTGGGTATTGTTTGGTGTTTGATCAAAGATTTTTCTCTGTTTTGGTCTGTGGCTGAAGCGAGAGATATTGGAATATGCTTTGGATCTTCAAAGCATGTTCTCTTGACTTAACCAATGTTGGAATAATGTTAGGGATGAGTATATGAACAATTGATAATGTGGTTGAATCAAGAGATCAACGGAAGGTGTTTTGGATCATAAAATGTTATCTCTATAATAAAATAATAATTCAACACACATTTGGGATGTTTATATGGCTGTATATTTATAGTTGAAGTGTTTGAGGTGTAAAGAGGTCCAAAAATAACTGTTTTACGCAAACTAGGTCTGTTGGAGTCCAAAGCGTTGCCCGAGTGCCGGTGCTCTTATTTTCAACACTTGAGTGCCAACTGGGTGGACAACAAGTGGTCGAGAGTTCGAATCTTGATCTACTTCCCAAAGTCGATTTCTTGATCTTCTTCTTGATTTTCTTCTACTATTTTTTGGACTCTACCAATCCCACAGCTCAATAAATTCTATTTTGACTTTAGTTTCAACTCAATTATCTCATGATTTTGAATAAAAAAATTGCCAATTACAAATTTAGAAATTTCAAATTTGGACCTGACAATCTCTTCTATTGGCATGGCAAAATCATTTATTTTGAAGTGAAAATTAAAACAACCTATCAACAATCTACCCAAAGACTCAATTCCCAAAATTTACTTCAACATCTTGTCAACTTGTTTCCTGACACACATGGAAACAACAATACCACGTGAAATGGGAGAGGAAACGAAAAACAATCAGATGACTTAGGGAGAGAGAATGCCCCATCTGTTGATTACGTTGACTGTAAACTCAGATGACTTATATGGTACTAGATTTTAAGATACCCAACATGTTTAATTACCCTAATCAAATAGATTACAAAGAAAAGAATAAAATGTAACTCACACTTTTTAGGTAATTCAACTTTTTTCAAGCTCAATATTTTTTTAATGGGAAATATAACAGAGCTTATACCAACTAGTTAAAGATCATTCCATATTCAAAGTCAACCCACTACGTACATAGATGACCGCCATCCCAAATCTAATACACACGATCAAAACCCGTCGATACAAGCTTGTTGTATGCAGTGTAGACGATACCTATATTAACCTATACCAAGTACTCCAAACAAGTTCTAAATAAAGTTAATGAAAACTTTAATTACTATTCATAAATTATATTAGTACTTGATTACAAATTAACATCTTCAAAAAAAAAAAACCTTTTCCTTTTCCGTATATATAGATTTATTCAGTCCTAACATATTGCCAATCTTCTTAGAATCACTAGTAAATGATTGAAGTTGGGTACTAGATTTCTCAAGGTCACTAGTAAGAGTCTTAGCCTTAATTTCTAAGGACTCTTTCTCTACTCTTAACTTATTCAATATACTACTGGACTTATCAAGTTTGACTAAAGGACTCTCATTTTCTAACTTAAGAGTATGCAATTTCCTTGAGCAGCGTGATTCACCTTTTTAATCTTAAGGCACTCCTCAAAAAATTGGTCATAAGCTTCTCGAATATTCCTATCATCCTTGGAATCTTCCTCGAAACACTCTCTTTGTTCTAAGTCCTCGTCACTTTTAATTATAGAAGTGAACGCCATATAATTCCTCCCTTATCAGGATTGGAGTTCTTACTTAGATTATCGGATTTAGACTTGTCATCAGTGAGAGTAGCGTTCATAGACTTACCTAGGGTTTTCTTATAACTTGGACACTCACATTTAACATGACCAGTATCTTTGCACTCACAGACCTCTTCCAGGCATCTCTATTATCTTTCTTCTCTCGGTTATCTTTCTTAGATTTTCTTGAGCCCCTTTTGTATTTATCGTGAGGTTTCTCTTTATTCCTAAAGGCTTTCTTAAAAGACTCAACGAAATAAGCTATTTCCTCATCTTTAAGAGAGTCATTGTCAGTAGTATCATTGTCTTCTTCCCTAATAGATTTGAGGGCTAATGGATTGTCCTTGTTAGAGTGAGGTATGCTAAGTTCATAAGTTGGAAAGATCCTATAAGTTCTTCTCTTTTAATTGCATTTAGGTCCTTGCTTTCTTCAATAGTAGCAACCTTAGATCTAAATCTTTCATGTAGTGATCTAATAACTTTTATTAAAATCTTAGCCTCGAGAATTCTCCCACCTAAGTTAAAACTAGAGTTAACTATATCATTCAATTTAGCATAGAAATCATCAAAAGACTCATCATCTTTCATCTTAGTTTCTCAAATTTAGTAGTCAACATGTGCAATTTTGAGTTTTAACTAATTTGGTTCCCTCATGTGTGGTTTCTAATACGTCCCAAGTTTTTTTGTACTCTCTTACGTTGACACCCATCTAAACCCCTCGGGAAAGAGTTATTAAATATTTTCTTGTATTTTGAACCCGAATTTTCATCTTCAGTTTATATTGGTACTTGCCCTAGGGAAATGGTCAATTTTCTATTTTTTTTAGTCAAATTCAACTCGTCCAATTTTCTCCAAATAAATTAAAAAGGAGATTTGGAGAGTATATTTGATAAAACATGACTTTAAATCAACATATTTCTTAGAATTTATATCTTTTAATTCACATTGCTTCCACACATTCTATAAAATTCATAACTTACAATCTACAAGAGCTTAACCAAACATTCACGAAATTTAACACTTTTACGACATGGTACACTGGTAAGTTGGCACGTTACGCAACAATTACATGAAAGATTCACTGCGATATAACTGTCAATTAAATAATTATCATAAATTACAAATGGCAAGTGATAGAGTGGTGAAATTTAAAATTAAATTGAAGTTTAGTTACTCAATCAAAGATAGTGACCCAATTGAAATTTTAATGAAATTTCAATGACCGCAAATAACATCTATCCCTTTCTTGTTTGTCCTCGTATAGTTTGAGATAAATTTGAAGTTGAAGTCTTCAAACTTTCCATAGACAAAGAACACGTGCTTCAATCACTTTTTTCTTGGCCTTTAATCCTCAAACTTTCAATTTTTATTTATATTGGTCCTTGCTAAATCAAAACCTGATGGCAATGGCATAGCCAGCATCAAAAATTAAAATATCACCGTTTGATTATTTATTTACTATTTAACATTATTTTCATATTTTTAAATACAATTTATTTTGAAAGTCATAAAAAATAAAATAAAATTGAATATTACTGTTTAGTGCCGTGAATTTAAAATAAAATTTCGATGTCTTAAAAGTAAAAAAAAATAAAAATAAAATCTAATTGGGGATGATGCAGTATATTATAAGAGTTTAGGGACTATGACTATAAAATAATATCTAATGTGGCAATTTGTGCGACTGTCTCTTAGACTGTACTAGGCCGGGTTTTTAATGTAAGAAGATCAATAATTGAATTGTGTGCACTAAGCACATGGCTTCATTGGGAGCCAGACAAGTTGATATAATAAACATTTTTTTTTTTTTATCAAGGTACTGATAATTAAAACTAATAGTTGACATTTTTGTGGTAGATATATAACTTAATCATGCCGTGAAAGTGGAATTAAAACTAATAGGTAGACATTAAAACTAATAGTTGACATTAAAGCCGAGCTCGTGGGCCAAACCGAGTTTCGACTCGCGAGCTCGTAAATTTTTTTTTTTTTTTTTAAGATAAATCTTTTTAAAAAATATAAAAAAAAAAAAATTAACCTTTCGCCAACGAGCCAAGCTCGACTAGCCTAGCGAGTCAGCCCGCTCGGCTCATGCTCGAGCTCGTCAAATGACGAGCCCGAACCGCTGGACCCGTTTGCCACCACTACATGTATCTTGTGAGATTAATGACCCGATAAGTAAAATTTGAATGTTTAATATTTCAAACTTTGACATTATAATTTATAATCATAGTTTTTTAATTCGGGATCCGAAGCAAATTGTGTTAAATCTAATTATCGTGAACATCTCTTTTATTTCTTATATATGATTCTTTCTGAATATCTATTTTATCTTGAACACTCGTTTCACAATATTTTGCTCCACTTGAAAACACATATTTTCGTTTAAAATATATTTCCATGAATGTTATAAAATTAAATTTAATAAATAAATGAATATTTATATTTCAACAACAATTCTAATAATCTATTCCAATTAACAAACGTAATCGTAAATACAGAATTATTTCCAATATTCCTATATCTACAATTAATTACTAAATTAAAGTAGATATCATATTTCAATTTTCATCAAAATAAAGCATAAAATGTCACGATAGATAACAATCAATTCCATAAATAATTCCAAAATCAGGAAGTTAGATAAAATTATTGCTTGCTTGGAGGTGAGAATGGAGCACACTTTGAATCAATACTCATTCCTTTAGAAAAACACAATTTCCTGAAATGACGTATTCACAATGTGAAGTTCATATATCAAATCAAGTAAAATTAATTATCAAGAAAACTAGATGAAGAGGTTCAGAAATTGGATGATTCAAAACACAAAGTTTTGTCCCATTGTTATTGAAAATCAGTACATCAGTTTGCAGAAAAAGGCTTTGTTTGGATTGTAGTGTTTGTTGGAAATGGGTCAAGTTTGACCAATAATTCGGGTGGGACCCGGTATCCGTTTTGTACGGGTCAATGGTCAAACGCGTTCTACTCCGTGAGTAGATATTCGAGATATATTTAATATCACAAAACCATTTCCGAATGAATGAGAAATTAATGCTAGAAGTTGACAACTTGAAAGTAAAAATCCTGGAATTTAAAATCAAGTGCGGGAATTTAATCCCACATAGGAAGTTGAAAGAATTTTGGACCAATTTATATACCTCAAGTTTGGATATGGGTTTGGGCCCTAAGGGGTACCAATAGTCTTTGAAAGGGGGAAGTCTTAGACAATGTCCAGACTAGTCCAAAGCCCACACGCCCGCGCCGCCGCCGCCGTCCGACCGGCCGGCACGGCACGGCACGAGTCGGGTCGTGGTTGGTTCCTATATTCTTTTTGGACAAAATAAATTAAAATTATTTATTTAATTTCTAATCTATTCGAAACTGTTTGGACTAAAACGGACACAAACCAATAGTTGTGTCTATTCAGGAATAACTTTCAAAAAGTTGCAACTCTTGGCCTGCAGCTTTTGGAAATCTATAAATAGGACCCCTGGTTTCCGAATTTCATTCATTCAAAAATCATAATTCTCTTGTCTTGCATTCTGCATAACTAAAATATTTTTCCGTTCGTTGAGAGAGTACGAAACGTTTTCTGGTTCGCTGTTCTTGCTGTTAGAGTGCTTCTACACCGCAAGTGAAAGATTGTTGTATCTTGGGAGGCGATTGGCGTCAACTGTAAGCACCGTAGCAGGCCAAAATCGTCTTAAGGAAATAGAGTCGAACTCTAGCCTCAATCTACTGTTTTCTGCAATTTTGTTTAGCGTTTATTCGGTTTGTCATTTCCTTCTCTTCATTTTAATTTTGTTATCTAAATCGCATGCTATATAATATTTCTAACAATCTTAAGACGATTCTTATTTAGTTTGTTTTATTATTTGCATGCATTTATAGAATTCGAATTTAGCGTGACTTTATAATCCGTTTGCATGTATTTATTATTGTTTGCATGCATAAACTGATTATTTAACGTCATCTATTTTGAATCCGGTTTTGCATAATTAATATTAATTACATAATATTATATATACATATTATGTTCTCGGATAACTTATACTTTGACCCAACATTATATCTTAATAATCTATTAATCGATTATTTATAATCATTGTCACACTTTGATTATAATTATATATCTTCTGTTTTCATAACAGAAATGGATGTAACAAGTGGAAGTAATGTAATTTCCCCTATTGGAACCAACAATACTACGGTTCCACCTATGGTTGTTCCTGTTCAAACCACTCTGGTTTCACATGGAGAAAAACCAGAAAAATTCAGTGGAATGGATTTCAAAAGATGGCAACAAAAGATGCTATTTTACTTAACCACACTGAATTTGGCAAAGTTCCTAACCGAGGATGCTCCGGCAGTTCAAGAAGGAACAAACAACGGGGAGTCCCTTATCGCTTTGGATGCATGGAAGCACTCAGACTTCTTATGCAAAAACTATATTCTCAATGGGATGGACAATACATTATATGGCGTTTATAGTGCTATGAAATCTGCAAAAGAACTTTGGGAGTCTTTGGAGAAAAAATACAAAACGGAGGATGCTGATACAAAGAAGTTTATTGTTGGAAAATTCCTCGACTACAAAATGGTAGATTCCAAGACTATTATTAGCCAAGTTCAAGAATTGCAGATTCTTCTTCATGACATACATGCTGAAAACATGACTGTCAGTGAATCATTCCAAATGGCTGCCATAATTGAGAAAATCCCTCCTCTGTGGAGAGATTTCAAAAATTATCTTAAGCACAAAGGGAAGGAAATGAATCTAGAAGAATTAATTGTTCGGCTAAGGATTGAAGAAGATAATAAGAAATCAGAAAAGAAGTCTGGAGACAGTTTGTGCAAGAAAAGGCAAACATAGTGGAATCTAGTTTAAAGAAGAACAAGAAAAGAAAGTTTTCTGGTGATGTTCCTAAGAAGGACAATAAGAAGAATGCTAAGAAGTTCAAAGGCAGCTACTACAATTGTGGAAAAACTGGACATCGTGCTAGTGAATGTCGCAATCCAAAGAAGCAGAATGCTCAAGCACACATGATTGAAAGAGATACCTTATCCAATGATATACAAGAACTGAACTTGTCTGCTGTTGTATCTGAATGCAACAATATTGGAAATCCCAGGGAATGGTGGGTAGATACTGGAGCTACCCGTCACGTTTTTGCCGACAAAGGGATGTTCTCTAATTATAATGCCATCAATGGAGAACAGTTATTTATGGGAAACTCATCGAGTTCAAAAGTTGAAGGACAAGGAAAGGTGGTGCTGAAAATGACTTCGGGCAAGGAACTCATCCTCAACAATGTGCTACATGTGCCCGACATTCACAAAAATCTTGTATTCGGGGCATTACTTAGTAAACATGGTTTTAAATTAGTCTTTGTGGCTGATAAATTTGTACTCATCAAAAATGATGTATATGTGGGGAAATGTTACTTGAGCGATGGGATGTTCAAAATGAACGTCCTCACTATTGTACCAAAAACTATGAAGAATAATAGTACATCTTCTTCTGCTTACATCGTTGAGTCTTCTTGTTTATGGCACAATCGATTAGGACATGCAAACTTTAAATCTGTTCGTAAATTAATGAACTTAAATTTACTGCCTTCTTTACAATTTGATCCTAACCATAAATGCGAGATTTGTGTTGAGGCTAAATTAGCCAAAGCTCCTTTTCATTCTGTTGAAAGGACTACTACACCTTTAGAATTGATTCATAGTGATATCTGTGACTTAAAGTTTGTGCAAATTAGAGGTGGTAAAAAGTACTTCATTACTTTTATTGACGATTGCACAAAATATTGTTATATCTATCTTTTAAGAAGTAAAGATGAGGCCTTAGATGTTTTCAAACAGTATAAGAATGAAGTTGAAAATCAACTTAGCAAACGAATAAAGATTATTCGAAGTGATAGAGGTGGAGAATATGGAGCACCGTTTGAAGAATTTTGTTCTACTTTTGGAATTATTCATCAAACAACGGCGCCTTATTCACCTCAGTCAAATGGCACGTAAAAATCGAACTCTTAAAGAGATGATTAACGCTATGTTGATAAGTTCTGGTTTGCCTCAGAATTTGTGGGGGGAAGCTATCCTCTCTGCAAATGTCATTCTTAATAAAATACCTCAAAAGAAAAAGGATGAAACTCCTTATGAGCTATGGAAAGGTCATAAGCCTACATATAAACACTTAAGAGTGAGGGGGTGTTTGGCTAAAGTAGAAGTACCTAAGCCTAAACAAATTAAAATTGGGCCTAAAACTATTGATTGTATATTTATAGGATATGCTCATAACAGTAGTGCATATCGATTCCTTGTTCATAAGTCAGACATTCCAGATGTACGCGAAGGTACTATTATTGAATCTAGGAATGCTGCATTTTTTGAAAATATATTTCCATGTAAGGAAAAGAACGAAATAAGTTCAAATAAGCGAACTTATGATACTGCAAATAATGGACATCTAAACGATGAAGATGAACTTAGACGCAGTAAGAGGACTAGAACTTCTACATCTTTTGGTCCAGATTTTCTAATTTATATGGTAGAAAATGATCCAAAGATATTTAGTGAAGCAATGTCTAACCCAGAAGCTCCATTTTGGAAGGAAGCTATTAATAGTGAGATAGAATCTATTATGTCAAATCACACTTGGGAATTGGTTGATCTTCCACCTGGAAATAAACCTCTAGGATGCAAGTGGATTTTCAAGAAAAAGTTAAAGTCGGGTGGATCTATTGATAAATATAAGGCCCAATTGGTAGGAAAAGGCTATAGACAAAAAGAAGGCATTGACTTCTTCGATACCTACTCACCAGTTACAAGGATTACTTCTATTAGAGTCCTTATTGCAATTGCTGCATTACATAATCTTGAAATCCATCAAATAGATGTAAAAACCGCGTTCTTGAATGGCGAGTTAGAAGAAGAAATTTACATGGAACAACCTGAAGGGTTTATAGCTCCTGGACAGGAGAAAAAGGTGTGTAGACTCGTTAAGTCTTTGTATGGGTTAAAACAAGCTCCAAAGCAATGGCACCAAAAGTTTGACAAAACAATGCTGTCAAATGGTTTTAAAATTAACGAGTGTGATAAATGTGTTTATATTAAAAACACAACAAATGCATATGTCATTGTGTGCCTATATGTGGATGATATGCTAATTATGGGAAGCAACCATACTATGATCATATCTACTAAGAAAATGTTGACAAAACACTTCGACATGAAGGATATGGGTATAGCAGATGTAATTTTAGGAATTAAAATCTCTAAAACACCTAATGGACCTGTTCTATCACAATCTCATTACGTTGAGACCGTTCTTAAGAAATTTGATATCTATGATGAAAGTCCAGTTAAAACACCCGTAGACGTAAGTCTGCATTTGGCCAAGAATAAAGGTGAACCCGTATATCAATTAAAATATTCTCAGATTATTGGTAGTCTGATGTATATTATGAACTGCACGCGTCCGGACATTGCATATGCAGTTAATAAACTAAGTAGGTTCACTAGTAATCTAAGCAATGACCATTGGAAGGCGTTGAATAGGGTATTTCGATATTTAAGATATACCTTAAATTTTGGATTATATTACACCAGATATCCAGCAGTATTAGAAGGATATTGCGATGCAAATTGGATATCTGATACGAAAGACTCTAAGTCCACAAGTGGTTATGTTTTTATCATTGGTGGCGCAGCTGTGTCCTGGAAATCCTCTAAACAAACTTGTATAGCTCGATCAACAATGGAATCAGAGTTTATAGCTTTGGATAAAGCTGGAGAAGAAGCAGAATGGCTTCGTAACATCTTAGAGGATATTCCATGTTGGCCTAAACCGGTACCTTCTATTAGTATCCATTGCGACAATCAATCGGCTATCGGAAGGGCACAAAATAGTATTTATAATGGTAAGTCGAGACATATTCGTCGTAGACACAATACCATTAAGCAGTTGATCTCAAATGGTGTTATCTCTATTGATTACGTAAAATCAAAAGAGAATCTCGCGGATCCGCTTACTGAAAGCTTACCAAGAGATCAAGTATACTACTTATCGAAGGGAATGGGATTAAAAGCCCACTACGCATGAAGTCTTTGTAATGGTAACCCAACCTTGTTGACTAGAAATCCCAAGACCTTGGTTCAATGAGACAACTAAATTATGAAGATTCAGTTGAGCACTTAGGAGTAAAAATCATATCCATTCCTACGATATATAAAGTGCGTTCTGCAGAGTGTGTGAGGTTAAGTCTTAACTTTTAATGATTCCTATAGCTTGAATATATCAAGTAGAGTAAGGTAGAATACTCTTAATAGGAGATCACCTATATAAGTGAGAAGTGGGGCCGCTTCTATGAGAATTATGGGCTTGAATTCTCTAAAGCACTTATGAAACCCAAGAGTTGTTCAAGGCCAAAATGAACACAACCATGAGAACCTAAGAAATTGTTAGGAATGTTATTGTGTGGGTACTGTTGTCTTGGTTTACACCAACGGCTGGACGGTTCAAGACATCACGTTCACCGACTAGCCAAGTAAATCCGATAGTATTTCACTAAGGCAGGTTCAAAGCCCCAAGCTACCTCTCCTGATGCAATAACTTTCCGTTTGTACTCTCTCTAGTATCTGCATTTCATTCGCATAGTCTCGGTAATTTCCATTCATGTGGGGGATTGTTGGAAATGGGTCAAGTTTGACCAATAATTCGGGTGGGACCCGGTATCCGTTTTGTACTGGTCAATGGTCAAACGCGTTCTACTCCGTGAGTAGATATTCGAGATATATTTAATATCACAAAACCATTTCCGAATGAATGAGAAATTAATGCTAGAAGTTGGCAACTTGAAAGTAAAAATCCTGGAATTTAAAATCAAGTGTGGGAATTTAATCCCACATAGGAAGTTGAAAGAATTTTGGACCAATTTATATACCTCAAGTTTGGATATGGGTTTGGGCCCCAAAGGGTACCAATAGTCTTTGAAAGGGGGAAGTCTTAGACAATGTCTAGACTAGTCCAAAGCCCACACGCCCGCGCCGCCGCCGTCCGTCCGACCGACAGGCTCGGCTCGGCACAGCACAAGCACGAGCACGAGTCAGGTCGGGTCGTGGGTCGTGGTTGGTTCCTATATTCTTTTTGGACAAAATAAATTAAAATTATTTATTTAATTTATTTTTATTTTCGGAAATTGATTAAGTGAAAATGTGTGTCTTTTCTAATCTATTCGAAACTGTGTGGACTAAAACGGACACAAACCAATAGTTGTGTCTATTCAGGAATAACTTTCAAAAAGTTACAGCTCTTGGCCTGCAGCTTTTGGAAATCTATAAATAGGACCCCTGGTTTCCGAATTTCATTCATTCAAAAATCATAATTCTCTTGTCTTGCATTCTGCATAACTAAAATATTTTTTCGTTCGTTGAGAGAGTACGAAACGTTTTCTGGTTCGCTGTTCTTGCTGTTAGAGTGCTTCTACACCACAAGTGAAAGATTGTTGTATCTTGGAAGGCGATTGGCGTCAACTGTAAGCACTGTAGCAGGCCAAAATCGTCTTAAGGAAATAGAGTCGAACTCTAGCCTCAATCTACTGTTTTCTGCAATTTTGTTTAGCGTTTATTCGGTTTGCCATTTCCTTCTCTTCATTTTAATTTTGCTATCTAAATCGCATGCTATATAATATTTCTAACAGTGTTCAAAACGTGGGAGGAAAAAGAGAGACAAAGGGTAAATATTGAATTGGGAAAAAAAATAAAAACAGAAAAGAATTGTGGCCACATGTTGAAAATAGTCATTCTCTTACATACTGTCCACTTTAGGAGAGTTTGAGCCCATCTCACTCTTCACAGATTTCTGTTGCGTTCCCAGAACTCGAACCCATAACATCTGCCTTTTGAGAGATCCAATACAAAAAAATTGACCATCACCAACCAAAGTTTTAGTGACCAAAAAACTCTGGTTGCTATAATAGATTTTCTCGACCAAACATTGGCTGGTAACGGTTTTGGTCGATTATGATGGGACAATTTTTTTCATTCCCTATTGCGAACAACAATTGGTTGCTAATTCCAAATATTACCGACCAAATAATATTTGGTTGCTAATGAATAAGGCGGGAAAAACACCTGCATTTTTTTTTTTTTTTGCGTGGAAGACAAGTTTGGCGGCCAATATTTGGTTCCTGAAGCCCTTGATAGGAATAAGATTCGATCCTTTTTTTTTTCGCATGGTTACAATGACCAATATGAAGTGGTTGGTGGAAATAGATGATAAAGTGAACAATAAATGGTCGCTAATATGTCTCAACAACCAAACATGCGGTGGTCGTCGAAGACCCTATTGGGAAAAAATCCACTTTTTCACGTAATTGGATTTTCAGCAACCGATCATTGGTCTCTAAAGGTAAATTCTTAGAATTGTTTTGGCTGGTGATATTTTTGAAGAATTAACGAGCAACCAATCATTGGTCGCAACATATAAGTTTTAGCAACCATCAATGTGAAGAGTTGGCATGAAATGTTTTTAGCTAGTGATTTTTTGAAGAATTAACCAGCAACCAACAATGTGTTGGTCGCTGAAGGATTTCATATGGATGTTTTTTTATTTTTTTCCTGGCTCGTGATTTTTTTGAAGAATTAACTAGCAACCATTCATTGGTTGCTGATTCGCTGAAGGTAAATTTTAGAACCCAACAATTATTTGGCCTTCTAAGGATTTTGCATGATATATATATATTTGCATGAATGCTGGTGATGTTGCCAAGGCTGGAAACTAGAAATGTGTTTGAAGGTTCTAAACTCAGTAGGATATGTTCGGTCCAAAAAATTATAATAAATTTTAAACGTATGTTATGACATTTCATATTATCATTTCATTAAGAGCTGACAGAGATCAATCGAATACTCTAATGCATTTTTGTGCAAACAATTGAGAAAACTCTAAGGAAAATCTCGTATTTCATTTCATTAATGAACCATAGGTCAATTAGCATTTCATGAATAAAGTTATGTAAACCATATAATATTATAAGGACAGTTCATCTGTTACACAGTATCCTATCTTCAGTGGATCAAGACATTTGTTGTAAGATTTAAAATGCAGGTTGCACTCCTTGTGCATATAAATTCTGATTAGAGCTTGTGATTTATGTTTTCTTTTGGCCCAAAATAAATCATCCATCAATTTCTATCATACACGTAACACTTAAATTTCAAATCATCTGTCATTCTATCCATATACACCGTCACTTTGCGAAAATATCCAATACACGTGCAAGATCCAAAAGGAAAAAAAACATAGTGTGTTACCATGGATTTCAATGGAATAACAGAATTAGATATGGTTAAATCCATTTTTTTTAATTAAAGATAAACGTGATTATATAATAATATATTATTTTCTTTAGTTAATTATTTTAAAAATTAAATTATTAAGAATTAAAATAATAACAGTTAAATAAATTTCTTTGAATTATAATAACTTGGGCTTAAGTTATACGAACTTACAGTTTCTTGAGCTCAACCTAAAGTATTCAATGCGAGCTACAAAATGAGCCCAATATTGATATAATTTTTCCCTAATACTTAAATATTTAGTCCAAATAAAATAAAATAAATGTACTCGGCAATCATGCTATTTTATTGACTTTAATGTGATTAACAAGGCTAAAATATAAATAGATTTTCGTTTTCTAAACAACAAAAAATAACATAATAAAATTAAGCCACTCTATTTTTAAAACACAAAAAAAAAAATCGGAGTGTTAGATGTAATCCTCATCCTAGTATTATGAAACACATGGCTATATTTGCAATACCTCTCAAGTATATGATAATACACTTACTGCTTCACAATGGTGCTTACCTGGATTGCTCATATATCTACTTATAACTCCCATTTCATGTGCTATATCTAGTCTCATTCACACCATGATATATATAAGACAACCAATAGTAGAAGCATAAGGTACCTAGACCCAGAGGCGAATCCAAGACTCGAGTTCACTTATGGCGGACGGCGAACATTGAACGCTTACGGTCAACGTCCGTGATAGCGATGTTGTTTACTAATATTTAATTAAATAATATTCAAAAAATCGTGCGGACTAGAACTAGAAAAACTAAATACACCACTAGAACTAGAACTAGGTACCAACTTTCATTTCGGATGAAAAAATCATTATATAATCTAGAAAATGTTCTAATATATTTTTCAATCAAACATGCAATATATATTAACAAAATATCAATATTCAGTTTACAATTAAACTTAATTAAACAACCAATATTATATTAACAAAGTTGAAATTATTTATGTGCTTGTGCGATTTCACTTTTCTGCAATCAATTTTTTGTGAAAGAAAAGTGGAACTTTCTATTAATTAAATAAGTTTTGTTGAAAGTCTCCTTATGACACTAAGACCAATTTTTTTTTTTTTTTACAAATTCATTCTTCATTAATTGACCAAACTCTCAAATAAATTGATTAGAGAAAAAAATAATCAAGAAGATGGACAAATCACCGGTTAAAATGTTTATGTTTGTGTTAAAACCGGTAAAATGAACATATATTATTTTGTTTCCTTAGGTGTGACAAATTAATGTGTTCCATGATGGTAAATCTATAAATATACTAGCAAAGGTCACAGGTTCAAATCCATTTTTTGGTAAAAATTGTTTACGAAAATTACACAACATATTGGCATTGGAAGGTTTCGAACCCGGGACCTCTGGTTTAATAGAGAAAACGCCAACCAGCTGACCTAAAAATGATGATTGTAAATAAAATGAATTATCAGATATATAATATAAATTTTTTATCTATTCTCAACAAAAACAAATTCTTCTCGACGGATCTCGCCACCCCCTAGATCCGCCCTGCCTAGGCCATGCGGGTCCACTCCTGCTCTATAGAGAGTGATTGTATATCCTGAAGTGAGTAGCCAAAATGAGTACTCACTAGTTTTGCATCAACTATCATGAACCTACTTAGCACATTATTTACATACTCTTACTATGGTAGTTTCAAGATATCACTGTCACTAGTAAATGTTATCCTAAAGATCTGTTTTCCAACTCCCAAATCTTTACAAATCCCTTAAGTAACTTATTTTTCAAATTATCGATTTTCTTTGTGAAAGCATCTGCAATCAAATTTCATCGACATACATAACAAGATAATACAATAGTAACCATCGATCTTTACATAAAAACAATGTTACACCTGATACCTTATGAAGCCATAAAACCTATTATACCACTATATCTATCTCGGGGTTGTTAAAGGTCATATAAACTCTTTTGAAGTATGCACACCATTTTCTCATTCCATGTAGTTCGAAATCTTCATGCAAATTTCTTCCCCCAAATCAAAATGAAAAAAGGATATCTTCATACAACTACTCTAGGTGCAGTCTTCCTTTGTAACTAGTCCAAGTAATGCTCTAATCGTGGTTAATAACACCATAGGAGAGAAAGTCCCATCATAGTCAATACCTTCTTTCCGTTGAAATCCCTTTACGATCAATCTGGCTTCATATCGCTAACCAATAAATCTATTTATTTTGTAAAGCCTTATTTCCTTTTGGTAAATTTGTCAATTTCCATGTCTTATTGGACAATAATGGGTCCATCTCATCCCTTATGCCTAACTCCGATGACAGCCTTAGCATCGTCGTCCAACATATAATCTCATACTTCTAGCACACTCGTTTATAGTCATATTCATTATCTCAATTACACCATTTTGTTGAGGTAGTCTTGGAATGGTATTCTTCATCTTGATTCCATTGTAATACTTCTTGAAATCATCATATACATATTTTACCCATTACCTGACTGCAAATACTTTACCTTCAAATATACTTTCAACCATTAACTTCCATCTCTGGAAGGCATCAAAGATGTCAGATTTATTCTTCAAAAAATAAACATATATTTTTTTTGCTTGATTTATCAATTACTCTCACATAATACTTGAAGCCTCTAAGGAGAGTATCAGTTGATGGTCCTTACATATCCTTAAGAATGAACTCCAATTTTGTCACTTTTGGCTACCTTCCGATTTTAGAGGAGCTGAATCTTTTCTGCTTTCCAAAAGTGTAGCCTTGACATAAATTATGTTCAACAAATACCCTAGTAGCTTCTTCTCTTTAGAATCGAACACTTTTACTCTTTTCTAACTCATGTATCCAAGCCTACAGTACAACAAATCAAAATTAACAGTTGAATCGACAACTGCAACCATGTCTTTACATTTGGAAATGATGTAAAGATTTCCAGTTTTACTTTCTTGACCAACAACCCTAGATCCCTTAGTAAAATTCCAAACATCTCCACCAAAAGTTACACAATCATGACCTTCATCATCAAATTCTCCTATTGAGATTGGAATACACATCAGTTTAGGTTTATGCTTTACCTTATAAATTTTTCACATAGACCTATTTGACATCTTCAAACTGACACCACATATCTACAGTATCCATGGGTTCTCCCCATCAGCAAAATAAACCTTTCCGTAGTTTTCAGTAATACAGTTTTTCCTAATCTTACTTTATGCAGTGGTGTGAAAAGATGCTCATGAATCCATCGTCCAAAAATAAACAGGATTGTGAATCGATAAGAGTGAAGCATCATGTGCATATTTAGTTACTGCATTTACATTGTCATTATTCTTTTCTTCTTTTATACTTTGCAATTCTTCTTCATGTGGTTAGTCTGCCCACAGTTTGAGCATTTCAAATTCTTTCCAGACCTGGACTTGCTTCAATCACTACTCCATTTCTCGTTGTTGTCTTTATTAGAGTTTTTCTTGAGGCCTCTTTCCCTATTCTTGATATTTAGGACATAATTCAATATTGCGACTTCTCCATAATCACTACTATAGATTGTCCCAGCAAGAATAATGTCCTAAAAATCATTGATTTTCAATTTTACACTGCCTATAGAGTTACTAACTGCTGCTCTCATAGGCTCCTTTCTATTCAATTTATTATCAAATTTAATCTTAATCAACACCAACTGGTTGATAATTTTATTCAATTTATTGAGATGTTTTACTATTGGAGAACCTTTGTCCATCTTCAAATTAAATATATTTTTCATCAGATATACATTGTTACATGTAGAGAGCTTCTCATACATAATAAATTCCCCACAATCATATTGCCTGAAATTTTTGAGGATAATAACCGGTAACACCCAACATCTGAAGATCAAGAAGTTTCCACTCTTCATCATTCATTCCTTTCAACTTTATAATCAAAAGGAGTTGGTGCAATTTTTTATTGTACAGATAACCCCTTCTAATTTCTTTTCGTAGTTATTACTCTCAACCAAAACCTACATACAAACTTCATATAACTACTATAATTAGGCTTCACAAATTTAAAACACTCTCTATTGCACGTGCACACAGACGGTACACATTACAAAGCGAATTAGAACCTCGTGCCATTGAACTCATTTGCAAGCCGACCTACAAACACAAGTGTTAAGACCAAAATTGACTCCTTTGTAGGGCACATTTTTTTGTTATTTTTTATATATTTACTTATTTCCAACTCTTCAAGCTTGTGTAACATCATGATGCCTGAAACTGCTGAGGTTAAGAGCCTATGTTAATGTGTCGTAAATAACATGTTAATATGTGAAATTAAATCGCCATTTATGGAGCACATAAATAGAGATTTGATTTTCCTCAATTCCATATAGAATGAAAATTGATCTGATCCTTCTCCCACACTCGAAGTTTTCTATAATGTCCATAGTGAAAGTTAAATAGCTGAATAGTTTTGACCTAAATGTGAAATTAAAATAATAATAAACAACAAGTCACTTATTGATTTCTCTATATGATTAAGTTCAATTAATCCAATTAAACCTGTATGTTAATCAAGCAATTTAAACAATCAGATCAAAAGCAATAAAAATAAAGTAAAGAACGCCAATAATTGATGATAGAGGAAACTCCTTGAAAAACTTTTAACAGGAATAAAAAATCTCCTAGCAAACCTTACCAAAATGATCAACTAGAAAAGTTAACTTACAATTAGTTTAGACATTACTAAATCTTAGCCGACCCTGACCACCTAACTTATAAATCACCAAGGAACTCATTTGGTTGTGTGCCTGCACTTCCGAGAACTCTGGGCTACATTTTTCTCCGCTGGATCACCAAGAACGAACATTGTTCTTCACTGGAACCTCATTCCACTGTGTCGAAACTCCAAGTGCCTCTTCCTAAATTTAAAAACTTTGAAAGCTCATTCGAGAATGTTGGGTATTGTTTGGTGTTTGATCAAAGATTTTTCTCTATTTTGGTCTGTGGCTGAAGCGAGAGATATTGGAATATGCTTTGGATCTTCAAAGCATGTTCTCTTGACTTAACCAATGTTGGAATAATGTTAGGGATGAGTATATGAACAATTGATAATGTGGTTGAATCAAGAGATTAATGAAAGGTGTTTTGGATTATAAAATGTTATCTCTATAATAAAATAATAATTCAACACACATTTGGGATGTTTATATGGCTGTATATTTATAGTTGAAGTGTTTGAGGTGTAAAGAGGTCGAAAAATAACTGTTTTACGCAAACTAGGTCAGTTGGAGTCCAAACTGTCAATCGAGCGCCGGTGCTCTTATTTTCAACACTTGAGTGCCAACTGGGTGGACAACAAGTGGTCGAGAGTTCGAATCTTGATCTACTTCCCAAAGTCGATTTCTTGATCTTCTTCTTGATTTACTTCTACTGTTTTTTGGACTCTACCAATCCCAAACTATTTTGACTATAATTACAGCTCAATAAATTCTATTTTAACTTTAGTTTCAACTCAATTATCCCATGATTTTGAATAAAAAAATTGCCAATTACAAATTTAGAAATTTCAAATTTGGACCTAACAATCTCTTCTATTGGCATGGCAAAATCATTTATTTCGAAGTGAAAATTAAAACAACCTATCAACAATCTACCCAAAGACTCAATTCCCAAAATTTACTTCAACATCTTGTCAACTTGTTTCCTGACACACATGGAAACAACAATACCAAGTGAAATGGGAGAGGAAACGAAAAACAATTAAAAAATATAACTAAATTATATAAAGTAACGCAAGTAAAACATGTATAACACCAAAGCATGTATTACTACGTACATCAATAACTTAGAAATAAAAACAGAATGTTAATATCAATATTGACAAAACACTAAACACAATATTATTGTTAAAATTCCAAGAAAAATCCAAAAATCATTCACAAATATTTTTTACTTCCCTAAGTCAAATATCTAAACAAATCATCATCAAATATCAATTTCTCCCCCCTAACTCATATACTCAACTCTCTTGAAATAAATAGTCTCTCTCTTTTTGTCACGAATAACAAAGGACAAAAAGTAATATAATCATGAATAATATGGAGAGGAATGTGTTAAAAATATGCACATGGATCTTTAAAATTATGCAATACATGTGATGGAAGAATATAATTTTTTTTGTTTCGAGACAACTATTTTTCATGAATTTTTAAATATAACATCATGAATAGTTATTTGCTTATACATGTATATTTCATAAACAGTAAACTTTTTCCAAATAACTAATTTTAAACCTAAATGGAGTAAATTGTATAAGTTATTCATGCGTGAAAAGTGTCATTACTCTCCTATAAGCAAGTCTCAAAAACTTATATCAATGAGCATGCAAAGAATCACTTGTGAATGAATATATTCCTCAAAGTATAAAGTCAAAACCAGTGTTAATAGGACTTTTTAAATTGAAATTTCATATTTAATTTTTCATTGTATTAGTTTTTCTTTCTCCCCCTATCTGTGACTGAGAGCATATATAATTTTTCTTTCTTATGTGCATACTTTTTATCGTTAAGCTTTCTAAACGACCTATTACGAGCTTTAGGTACGATCTCTCTCTAGTATCCCACCTCTATGTGTCCCTAGTTATTTGCAGGTGAATAAGAAATTGGTAATCCAAGTCAAAATTCTTCAACAAGCACATGACTACCCATGCCATCTGGGCTGAAAGCGCTTTCCTTGCCACGCACATGTAAATTCACATTGTTGGTTTTAAATGCTCAGACACTGGGAAGGGATACGGGAATAGGAGAAATACGGGATTTGTGGCCTTTTGTCCCCATTGCTTGTTAGTTAATTAGGGAGAGAGAATGCCCCATCTGTTGATTACGTTGACTGTAAACTCAGATGACTTATATGGTACTAGATTTTAAGATACCCAACATGTTTAATTACTCGAATCAAATAGATTACAAAGAAAAGAATAAAATGTAACTCACACTTTTTAGGTAATTCAACTTTTTTTAAGCTCAATATTTTTTTTAATGGGAAATATAATAGAGCTTATATCAACTAGTTAAAGATCATTCCATATTCAAAGTCAACCCACTATGTACATAGATGACCGCCATCCCAAATCTAATACACACGATCAAAACCGTCGATACGAGCTTGTTGTATGCAGTGTAGATGATACATGTATTAACCTATACCAAGTACTCCAAACAAGTTCTAAATAAAGTTAATGAAAACTTTATTTACTATTCATAACTTATATTAGTACTTGATTACAAATTAACATCTTCAAAAACAAAAAAAACTTTTCCTTTTCCGTATATATAGATTTATTCAGTCCTAACATATTGCCAATCTTCTTAACATCACTAGTAAATGATTGAAGTTGGGCACTAGATTTCTCAAGGTCACTAGTAAGAAACTTACTAGTAAGAGTCTTAGCCTTAATTTCTAAGGACTCTTTCTCTACTCTTAACTTATTCAATCTACTACTGGACTTATCAAGTTTGACTAAAGGACTCTCATTTTCTAACTTAAGAATATGCAATTACCTTGAGCAGCGTGATTCACCTTTTTAATCTTAAGGCACTCCTCAAAAAATTGGTCATAAGCTTCATGCATATTCCTATCATCCTTGGAATCTTCCTCGAAACACTCTCTTTGTTCTAAGTCCTCGTCACTTTTAATTATAGAAGTGAACGCCATATAATTCCTCCCTTATCAGGATTGGAATTCTTACTTAGATTATCGGAGTTAGACTTGTCATCAGTGAGAGTAGCGTTCATAGACTTACCTAGGGTTTTCTTATAACTTGGACATTCACATTTAACATGACCAGTACCTTTGCACTCACGGACCTCTTCCAGGCATCTCTACTATCTTTCTTCTCTCGATTATCTTTCTTAGATTTTCTTGAGCCCCTTTTGTATTTATCGTGAGGTTTCTCTTTATTCCTAAAGGCTTTCTTAAAAGACTCAACGAAATAAGCTATTTCCTCATCTTTAAGAGAGTCATTGTCAGTAGTATCATTGTCATCTTCCCTAATAGATTTGAGGGCTATTGGATTGTCCTTGTTAGAGTGAGGTATGCTAAGTTCATAAGTTGGAAAGATCCTATAAGTTCTTCTCTTTCAATTGCATTTAGGTCCTTGCTTTCTTCAATAGTAGCAACCTTAGATCTAAATCTTTCATGTAGTGATCTAATAACTTTTATTAAAATCTTAGCCTCGAGAATTCTCCCACCTAAGTTAAAACTAGAGTTAACTATATCATTCAATTTAGCATAGAAATCATCAAAAGACTCATCATCTTTCATCTTAGTTTCTCAAATTTAGTAGTCAACATGTGCAATTTTGAGTTTTAACTAATTTGCTTCCCTCATGTGTGGTTTCTAATATGTCCCAAGTTTTTTTGTAGTCTCTTACATAGACACCCATCTAAAACCCTCGGGAAAAAGAGCCATAAAAATGGCATAGATACCTCTATTATTCCAATTACAATAAGCTAATCATCTTTGTTGGCATCCGAACTCCAAGGTCAATAACTGCAGCTTCTTATATTCGATGAGCTAGTACTAATGTCAGTTCGGTATATTTGAGGTCGGCTCGAATTAAGATATTTATTGAGGTTTGAAGGGACATAATGATTATTGATTTTTGGCATTGTACAAACTACCAATCAGTGATTAGCATATGGGTGAACTTACATCAGCGTCCACTATACCTACCAATCATATGCTTTAGCTTCCTTTCCTAAGTAATTCATTAATTGTTGGGGGCCACCAGTGAGGTTAAATTCATGATAACCTGACAAATCGACCTCATTAACCAATCAAATGTGCCATTGATGTACCTCCTCAATTCGGCACTGTTGCTGACAAGATGGATGAAGTAGTACACATGCAGATTTTTCCCTAAAAAATAGAGAAAGGTGAAGGAAAAGAACAACGGGAGAGATGGGCTTCCACTTACAAATGTTCTTACATGTCATATTTCAAATATCTCCTTGAGAAAGATAAGAGTAACACGTTTGTAACTATTCTTGTAATTCACGTGTGATTATCCATAAAAGTTTCCATTTCCCTTTAAGTTGGCTTGATGATTGTTCATACAATTTTCGACATCAACAATCTTTATTCCAATTAAAGATATCAATAGGAGTAACTACTCCAGCAACAGCGATAGATGGGGTGTTCCAACCCTTTTCTTCACTAACTCGAACACATTCATCCATTGACTTAAGAAAAACTCCCATTCTAAGTACCTTTCGGTAAGCATAATTACTACCAACAAAATATGGAGGAACATATACTGATTGGCTCATCTAGATAAACTGGGTCAAGGATCAAAATTACGCTCTAATACCACTTGAAAGTTAAATTACTGAATAGTTTAGACCCAAACAAGAAATTAAAACAATAACAAGCAACAAGTCACTTATTAATGTCTCTAGATGATTAAGTTTAAAGAATCCAATTAAACATATGTGTTACTCTCAAGTTTAAACAATAAGATCAAAAGTAATAAAAATAAAGTAAAGAACACTAAGAATTGATAACGGAGGAAAACCTCTTGAAGAACTCTTCACAAAATTCAAAAACCTCCGGTCAAACTTTACCAAAATGATCCATTTGAAAATTAACTTACAATCAGTCTAGACATTGCTAAACCTTAACTGACTTTGACCCTTAACTTGTAAACCAGCACTTTCCAGAACTCTGGACCACTTTTTTCTCCACTGGATCACCAAAAAAGAACATCGTTCTTCACTAGAGCTTTATTTCATAGTTCTGGAACTCTAAACGCCTCTTCGTAAACTTTAAAACTCTGAAGGTTTACTAGACAAGGTTAGGTTTTGTTTGGTGTTTTATCAAAGATCTTTTGTGTTTTGATCTGTAGTTAAGGCAAGAGATACTGGAATATGTTTTGGATCTTCAAAGTATGTTCTCTTTATATAATTCAAGGATCAACCAATATTGGAACAATGTTTGGGATGAATATATGAACAATGGATAATGTGGTCAAATCAAGAGAATGAAATGTGTTTTGGATCTTGAGTAATATGATCTTTGTAATGAAATAATGATTTGGCACACCTTTGGGATGTCCATATGGCTGTATATTTATAATGGAAGTGTTTGTGGGGGGGGGGGGGGGGGGGTTCAATATATCTGTTTTATACGAACTAAGTCTACTAGAATACTAACTGTCGGTTGAGCAAAAAATCTCGCACCAAGCGAGTGGTCAACACATCGCTCAAGGGCCAGAGTCGTGAAGGTCGAGCACTGGTGCTCCTATTTTCAAAGCTCGAGCACCGGACAACGAAGGGTCAAGAGTCCAAATCTTGATCTATTTCTTGAAGTCCATTCTTGATCTTCTTCTTGAATTTCTTCAACTCATTTTAGGACTCTATCAACCCCAAACTATTTTGTCTATAATTACAACTCAATAACTCATATTTTAACTTTAATTGCAATTCAATTAACCCATGGTTTTGAATATGAAAATTGTCAATTACAAATTTAGAAATTCCAAATTTGCTAATTACAAATTTGGACCTAACACATTGGCCTTTTTGTTTGCTTCTCTCATTCGAATTCTAGTGTTTTTAGTGACAATGTTCAAATAAGGTGCAATTTTCCAGAGTAAAAGCTTGGTGTTCAACTCACTACTAGTTCTTCCATTTTATCTTGGGAGACATACACTCAACGAACCAAAACTATAGATAATGATGAATCTTTATATTTGATCACCTAGGATCTTGATCGAGGATGCTCCGAAACTCAAAGATGGTGAGGGAGATATACTAGCTAGCTATCAACATGCATAATTCTTGCAAACATTCTTATTTCTCGTATCGCAATGATGTCATGAACAATTTGATGGATTCAATATCCAACGTGTGAGTCTAAATACCAAAAAATATAAAACCTAGGACATCGAAGCTAAAAAACTATTTTTAGCCGCTTGATAGATTATAAAATGGTGGACTCCAAATTGTGATACGTTAAGTGCATGAATTTCAAATGATTTTGAAAGAGATTTCATGCCAAGCAGATGCTCTTGAGTGAAACTTACCAAATGTTGGCTATTATTGAGAACCTATTTCTGACATGGAAGGATTTAATAATCGTCTTAAGCACGAGTTAAAGTAAATGAACATTGAAGAATTGATTATTAGACATTGAATTGAAGAAGACAATAGAAGTTCTGAAGAGAAGGGGTTCAATCTCATTATGGCTGAAGCAAATGATGTGGAGCATAGTCAAACTTCTAAGTCCTATAAAAATGAGTTAAGTTTGTTTTGTGGCAAAGAGTCCAACCTGAGATAGAAATATGGAATTTCTAAGAATAAATCTCGAAGAAAGTGCTTCAATTATGACAAAATAGGCCATAAGTCTTCTAAGTTCTGATTGTCAAAAAGGAATAATAAGAAAGAAGTAGACATGGTTGACAACATTACACATGATATATCTTAATAAGAAGAAATAATTTTTTAAGTGAATTTGGTGGGTTCAAACCTAAAAGAATTGTGGATTGACACCTCTGCTAGCTGTTATGTTTGAGGTCTGCCAAAAGGTGCTAAAAAGCGCAGCATTTCTCTGGTAAAAAAAATGGGCCTTTCTCCAATATAGAGCCATGTTACTGATTGAAATCATTATGGCTCATTTGGATTTCAACTTACCCACAAAAGTGCCCAATTACATACTTACGTGTCTTTGAACATTTAACTCTTAACTGTTGACGAACAATTGAGCGTAAGATGTATTAACTACTTAGTCTTCCCTAAGCAAATGAGTGTTTCAAACACGAACACTTGACTAGAAATTGATTGAAGGCATCGATCATCAACATAACTAACGGTATGGGACATGAACAAGAAACCTTAGTTTGAATTTTGATAGAATCAACCTAAACTTCAGTGAACTTAACCCCAACACGCACACAATAAATTACTGGGCAAGTCTTACAAACCACGAACCTCAACAAGTTTTGAAAAAGAGACTTAATTATGAACATAATAATGAAAGAATGTTCGCTAATAAAAAGGACTAAAATGCTAATAGAAAGGTCTATAAGTAAATAAGATCATTGCATAATGGAAAATTGATTGAAAATATAATATCCTGCCTTAGACTCTTAAAAAATTGCCTCAGATTAAAAACACATCTGAGGTTGTTCCTCTTAGAAACTGCAAATTATCTTTGATTGAGAAACACTTTCAGGCAAAAAGAGCTGAAATAACTATCTTTCTCTTTGCTACAGAATTTTGTCTTCTAAAACACACACAAAATCCAAAAAGAGGGAAAACCATATCAAGCTCAGTGGAAAATTCAATTGTTGGATTTTAAAATAATAATTTCTATTTTTTGAGTCAACCGTTTGGTTCCTTTTTGTGGGAAGACTTACCAAAATCATGAGAAGAAAACACATAAGGAGAAGAAAATCTACGAAAAATGAATAGAATCAAATCAAATAGTGATGAGAACTCGAGGAAGAGCAGGAATGAAAATCTTATCGTTTCAGCAAAAAGACCCCAAAGAAAGATAACTGTAGCATTTCATTGAAGAAACACTACTAAATGGCAAATCTTGATACAAAAATGACATGAATTATTGCCTTCATGGGAGGATGGAGATGAGAATAGAACATATAGCTCTATACAAAGTGAACACGCATCATAATCCCACCAGACAATACCCAACCGCCTATCGACCCTTCATGTATGGAAAGGCAAATATCCTATCATGAGTGATAGTGGAGACCTTCTAGGTCTGTCAATAACTTCAATAGGTTTAGAGGCACAGATGTCATTCAAGACGAGGCCTACTAGAGGATTTAGTGGAAGAGTTGGGCAAAAATGAGCCTACCAATGTACCATGTGGGAAGACAAAGTTTTGTATGTGCTCTCGTAGAAAGAATAGAAAGCAGATAGGTCCAACTAGAGGATATGGACGGAAAAGATGAGTCTGCCCCTTTCTCTAAGGTGATTGAATCATTGGAAAACCTAGAAAATCGACAATGTTGAAAATGTAGAAATTTTGTGGAAAGACAATCCCATTGATCACAATCAGTTATACAACACCCACATGAACTTCTTAGGAGCGAGCTCGACACATAAATGTTGAGACTTCTATGTAATGCTCTCAAGAGGAACTAAAATATGGTATAAGAATCTTGCACCAATAGCATCGACAGTTGTCTTGACATAAAAAACCAAACCATCCATAGGTTCACCATGAGAAACTTGGCCTCGACATGAAGGGTCCATGACATGAGACGGGAATTCAATGAGACTTTGTAGAGCTATCTAAGTCGTTTTACTTGAGAAATAATTAATTTAGAAAGCATTTCATGATATACAACTTTCCTGGATTTGAGGTATGATTAAGATGGTATAACTACCTTCGAAAGTGAAATCTACATACAAGCATCAAAAACGTATTATGGATTAGTGTAATATATCTAATGGGAATTCATGATTAGGAAATGACAAGGCCACAAGATTTATAGCAGATACATGGCCATGCGGATAAGGGAAATGCTCCAATGCTAAGTAAAAGGGTCCCAAGGCCTGCTTGACCATAACACAACTATCATGGTACAGAGGTAAATGATGTGAACCCCAAATAATTATAGGTCATGATAAGTGCGTTTTACACACTTATTTTGGGCTACAAACATGGATAATTGTTAATAAATATGTGTAATATAGCTTAATTCGATATAATTTGTATTTTGCAGGACAACAATGATGAATATGGAGGAAATTAGGAGAAAATGGGGAAAATGACTAAAACGAAAGAAAATCAAAGTTCGGGGACCAAGATGCAAATAACTGAAAGATGACCCAGAAGAGGAATTGAAGATGTGAAGATGACAAGATCAAACTGATCAAAGGAATGAAACATTGGAAGAAGAAGAAGAAGAAGTGGGAAAAGAGGTCGAGAAATGCAAAATGGAGTTTGATGACCAAAACGAAAAGTTGTGGAAGTTTCTTAATACTATGCGGTCGCATAGGTTGCTTAAGAAAATTCCAAGGCCTTACATTTTATTCTATGATGTCGTGGGGAAATAAACTTTGAGCGAAATACTTATATAAACAAATCTTTGAATGCATATTTAAACCCTAGAGTCATCCAGAACGAGGAAGTGGGAGATTCATAACGGTTTTTCTAGGAGAAAAAGAGGAAGAACACGAAGAACACCACCACGATGCGAAGATTAATCTCAAGAATTGAATTTGTGATGTCATTTCTTCATTGTTTTTCTAATTTTCTTCTTTCCATCATGCTAGGTTAGGTTAATTCTGTACTAGGAAATGATGAACTATGTATTATGATTTTTATTTCTTAATTTTACATTTTTTACAGTAAAAACACATTTTGGATATTTGAATGGTTTATATGATCTTATTTTCTCCATAATTAGTGTGCACGTAATTGTGTGAGTGCTGTGACTTATTTCATGCATTTAAAAGAAGAGAAATATGTTCGACGTGGTATAAATCATCATAGGATTTGATAGGGGATAGAAATATACTGCTATGCCCTATTTGAATCTTTAAGTGCTCATAAAAATACATGCATTCTTGATGTTCGCATTCGTCATAGAGATATAGTCGGGTCATATATGAGAATATGTTTGACTTTACTCGAGAGAGACTGTTAAATAATTTAGGAGAATTGATTTATCAACATTTCAATCGTGTTGTCAAAGTGTAGAACTAGGTTTAAAAGGAATATTACACAGGGATTCATAATCCTAGTGCAATCATTATTCATAAGAAAACTTCGACGTACATTTAAAATAAATTGCATTTCGTTTAGTCCATCACTCATAATTGCGTCTGCATTAGTTAGAAGTTTTTTGTAATAAACAACTCATTTTATTTTTGTTTCGATTAAGGCCACGATAGTAAAATTTCAATTAATCAATCTTCATGGGACGATACTCGGACTTAAAAAGTCAACTTTATTACTTGTTAACTAACAGTGCACTTGCGGTGGTTTTAATTCGAAATATATTTTTGTGAACAAGTTTTTGGCGCCCATACCGTGAATTGAATTTAGTTTAATTTTATTTATTTTGACACTAATTCGAACATTATTTATTATTTTTATTTATTTTGTTTTAGATATTTTTTTAGTAATTTATCTAAGTGCTACTTTTGATCATCTTTCAGGTCTTGTATGTGAAGGTCGCTTGACAGTGACTTGATTTTAGCTGATTTAAAAATCGAATACACCTTCCATCGTAGGCAAAAAGAAGCAAGATCAGTACAACAAATGGCTAATGCGCAAAACGAACAAGTGGTTCAAGTCAATGAAGAGGAAATTGTTGATGAGGGAAACATGCTGGTTGGGGATTTCATGACACCACAAATCATTCAGCTTCAATCCAAGATCGTCTACCCTCCGTTTGGGCAGCCTAATTTCTAGCTAAAGACCAACGTTATACATTTATTCTAGAAGGGACATCAGTTTTATGGCAGAGTTGAAGAAAATCCTCATACATGTCTCTCGATTTTTGGAGATGTGTCAACATTTTCGATATCAGGGGATTTTAGACGCTATTAGACTGAGGTTGTTTCCACACACTATACGTGATAAAGCACTTGAATGGTTAGATTCTCAACCCACCACCAGTATCAGCATGTATGATTTAGCCCAAAAGTTCTGTACAAAATTCTTCCCACCAGCCAATGTAGCAAAATTGAAGCATGATATATCTATCTTCTACCAAAGTGAATCAGAATCTTTTGATGAAGCTTGGAACTTATTAAGGAATGTTATAGAAGTGACCTCATCACGGTATTAGCAAAGGACTTCAAGTCCAATATTTGACTATTTGTATGTGGGATTGCTTCCATCGTTGGTGGATTATTCATCTAACAACTCCTTATCTACAAAGACAATTGACGAAGCTTTAAAGTTATTTGAGACAGTGGCTACAACTTCAACCATGTATGTTTCTGAGCAAATGGTTCAAAAGAAAGCACCGATTCTATACAAGGTAGATGATTACTCAGCTTTATCTGTGAGGCTAGACTAATTATTTCATAAGATGGAAAGCATATCACAGACGACTAATGGAACACAAGCCAAGAAGCCAAGTTCCGAAGAGTGTGGGGCAGATCATAATAGAGCAGGTTGTCCTATTCTAGTACAAGGTATGGAACACGTGGATTTTGCACAATGGGGATAATATCAACAGAATAATCCACATACAGATACTTACAACCCGGGTTAGAGGAAATACCTAAATTTCTTTTGGGCTAATCACAATCAGAATAGACCGCATGATCAATTTCAGCAGCAAGAGAAGAAATTTCAACTAGAAGAGATGTTCGGGAAATTTATACAAAAAAAAAATTAATACATGGAGGTTAATAATCAGCTCATGAGGAAAACTGAAACAACTCACCAAGATCAGAGTGCTGCTATTAAAAACCTGGAGACTCAAGTTGGACATATGACACTTTCTATGACAAGCAGAGTACTAGGTACCTGGCCAGCAATACTAAGACAAATCCCAAAGATCAGATAATGGCCATAAGTATTATGGGAAATGAAATAATTGAGGACTCATCTTTGAAAGCAATCACCACCAAGAGTGGGGTGCAATTACCAGAAATACATGTAAAGAGGCCGAGTGCGAGTAAGGAAACATGACTTTCTTTGGATGAGAAGCGAGTTGAATAGATTGAATAGACGATAGAAGCATCTACTAAAGAAAGTTCTCATACACCACGAATTAAGGTAACAGTTCCTATCAATCCTTACAAGCCTCCTATTCCATTCCCACAAAGGTTGAAGAGACACAAGCTAGACCAACAGTTTGAGAAGTTTTTAGATATGCTAAAAAAGCTGCACATTAATATCCCATTCATAGATGCAATACGACATATTCTAAGCTATGCAAAATTTTTGAAAGACATGATATCAAAGAAGAAAAAGCTTCCAGAATTTGAAATTGTGGCATTTATAGAGGAGAGCAGAGCAAGATTACAAAAGAAACTGTCTCTCAAACTCAAGGATCTTGGGAGTTTCACTTTACCTATTTCAATTGGAAAAGCTGGTACTTTTAATACTTTATGTGATACAGGTGCAAGTATTAACTTAATGCATTTATCTATATATAGGAACTTGGGATTGGGAGAAGCAAAAGAAAAAAATGATGTTATTGCAGCTGGCTAATAGAAGCATCACATAACCAATAGGCAAAGTTGAGGATATACTAATCAAAGTTGGAAAATTAATTTTATTTTTTTAGCAGATTTCATTGTTCTAGACATAGAAGAAGACAAGTTTATTCCAATAATATTAGGGAGATCATTCTTAGCAACATGTCGAACTTTGATTGATATGGAGAAATGTGAGCTAATCTTGAGGGTAGATGAGGAACAAGAAGTTTTTAAATTATATAATCCATCCAAACAATCATTAGCCCTCGACTAGTGTCATTGTATTGATGAAGATGAACTATCCATTCAATAAAATTACCAGAAGAGAAAACTGAAATTTGGAGAAATTCTTGGTAGAGATAAGAATGGAGAATTCAAAGTTTGGAAAGCTAAAAGAGGATGCAAGACTGGAAATTGCAAGGAGTACAATGGTGAAATTCTTCAACTTGAACCACCATGAATCAACTGCCATAAAGTTGAGCTACAGACTATAAACAAGCTCTCGTTGGGAGGAAACCCAACGTTTCTTCCCTTTTATTTATTCCATTTTATGCATTAGATTATGAATTTTTCGTGTTTTTGATAATTTTTAATAATATTGAGTCATTCATCGTCTTTACAAGCCACAAAGAGTCTATGCATGGTCCAGGCTATTTTCTCCCACCATCGTGAATCGGGGAGTATCCTGAGCCCTATTTTCTTTATTTATGTGCATTTATCCTTTAATTTTGAACATTGAGGACAATGTTCTGTATAAGTTTGGGGGTGAGAATATTTCCATGGCATTCATCATTTTATTGCAGTTTGTATGTGATTGTGTTTAAGAAAAGGAATTTTTTTTAGTATTTTTATTCATTTATTTTTAGTATTAAATTATAATTGTATTTTTGTATACTTGTATGAGTTTGATGACCTTGCTGGCTATGATATTTAATATTGGAATAGGTATGGACTGTGAATAATGGAAATGGTGCACTATTAGATTAGTCAAAATTTGTTTATGTGAAATTTGACTTTTTTTATGTACGATACTAATGTTTGACATATTTGGTTGGTGATTTGGTTCACTACATAGAAAATAGTTGAACATAGTAAGTAAATCCGAATAACCTCTATTGTATCACTTCATAATCCAAATATAGAGTAGTTTAGAGATGATGGAACATTATGATGAGTAGGGATTCTATGCATGATATTATTTTGTGTGGATTGTCTAAAATCAATTAGATGAAGACGAGGTAAAAGTCTTAAGTTAGGGGTTAGTTTTAGGAACTGAATATCTAAAAGAAAATGGGCATTGCACTAATCTCTGTGTGAATAAAAGTATTTTTTCGAGCCTGTATAACTCGAGTGATTAAGCCAGTAATGCTGGTTTAAAACCTGGTGCCCTATGGTCATCTGATATGGGAGTCATCGGCCTAAAACTCGCTACATAAGATATATAGAAAGGAAATGAGAATATATATATATATATATATATAATTAATTAATTAATTAAATGAGTTCAACTTAGGATGCACTTCGGGAAAATTGAGTGAAAAGAATAAGTTTGGGGGTGTGTGCATCTCTTGAGCAAAGTAAGAAAATATTTGAGTCAATCATGAGCTTGATATGTCTACATGAGTTTACACACATGTCAAGTTATGCATATAACATGTGAAGATTGATTTGATTTTTGCACTGTTGAAGTTGTTTATTTTGTTAATTGCTAAATTTCAATCTTGAGATACGGTTGGTTGTTAAACCATGTTTTATGTAGAATTAAATTCCAGTTTTGTTTGAAGACAAATAATAGTTCAAGTTTGTGGAAGTTGATAAGTGCATTTTACACACTTATTTTGGGCCACAAACATGGATAATTATTGATAAATATGTGGAATATAGCTTAATTCGATATATTGTGTTTTGCAGGACAACAATGATGAATAAGGCAGAAATTAGGAGAAAATGGGAAAAATGACTAAAACAAAAGCAAATCAAAGTTTAGGGACCAAGATGTAAATAATCAAAAGATGACCCGTAAGAGGAATTGAAGATGTGAAGATGGCGAGATCAAATTGATCAAATGAATGAAATATTGGACGAAGAAGAAGTGGGAAAAGAGGTCGAGAAATGAAAAATGGAGTTCGAGGACCAAAACGAAAAATTGTGGAAGTTTCTTAATACAATACTATAAGTTCGCATAGTATTAATACCTATGCGGTCGCATAGGTTGCTTCAGAAAATTCCAAGGCCTTGCATTTTGTTCCATGCGGTCGCGGGGAAATGAACTATGCCGTCTCATAGTTCAACTCTAATGCTAACATTCTGGTTTCCTTATTCGAGTGAAATACTTATGGAAACAAAATCTTTGGATGCATATTTAAACCCTAGAGCCATCCAGAACGAGGAGGAGGGGGATTCATAAGGGTTTTTCTAGGAGAAAAAGAGGAAGAACATGAAGAACAACACCATCACACGAAGATTAGTCTCAAGAATTGAATTGGTGATGTCATTCCTTCATTATTTTTCTAATTTTCTTCTTTCCATCATGCTAGACTAGGTTGATTCTGTACTAAGGAACGATGAACTATGTATTATGATTTTTATTTTTTATTTTTACATTTTTTTACAGTAAAAACACGTTTTAGATGTTTGAATGGTTTATATGATCTTATTTTATCTATAATTATTGTGTACGTAATTGTGTGAGTGTAGTGACTTATTTCATGCAATCGAAAGAAGAGTAATAGGTTCAACGTGGTATAAATCATCATAGGGTCAATAGGGGATAGAAATATACCGCTATGCCCAATGTGAATCTTTAAGTGCTCAGAAAAACACATGCATTCTTATATGTTCGCATCCGTCATAGAGATATAGTCGGGTCATATATGAGAATATGTTTGACTTTACTCGAGAGAGACTGTTAATTAATTTAGGAGCATTGATTCGTCAGTATTTTAATCCTGTTGTCAAAGTGTAGAATTAGGTTTAAAAGAAATATTACATAGGGATAGGGATTAGTGATCCTAGTGCAATCATTGTTCATAAGAAAATTTCGACGTACATTTAAAATAAATTGTATTTCATTTAGTCCATCACTCATAATTGCATCCGCATTAGTTAGAAGTTTATCGTATTGAACAACTCATTTTATTTTTGTTTTGATTAAGGCCACGATAGTAAAATTTGAACTAATCAATCTTCGTGGGATGATACTTGGACTTAAAATTTCACTTTATTACTTGTTAACGAACCGTACACTTGTGGTGGTTTTAATTTGAAATATATTTTGGTGAACATGTCACTATTGTACTCGATCTTTAACGTGCTTATAGTTCATAGTGTGCTTCCGTTGTCCAGAATATGTTATTCTTGGTGATACTAATTACACATGGTTCGGTTCATCGGGATAGAAGCTTGGTGTTCAACTATAGTGCTATTATTTCGTTCTTTTTCACATTCAAACCTTCAAAGAGTTCTTCAAGTTTTGGAAGAAAAAAAAACAAGTGCTTAATTATTTTTCTTCTTCAAGGCTTGTTCAATCCTACACACCATTTGTATTGAAGCCTTTTAAGCACCAAAATCATCATTGAGGGAACAAATATTGTTTGATGAAAGTGATAATGCTTGCAAGGCTTATTCCAATCTTTTTGGTGTTCTTGTTGCTATTTTTCCTTTTCTCTTCTTCTATTCTTCCAAATAATTTGGTTCAACAATCTCAAACAATATCTATGGAGGCTTTTGTCAATAAAATGAAGGTAATCAAAATAGAACTTTTGAAATCTTTCCAAGTGGGAGCAATCATTACAAAACTCTCGGAACTTAAAAATGATATCAAAAGAAGATTCTTCATAGTTCTGATGATTATTCTTTGGAATAAATTCAGAAATATCTCCAGATTGAGAAAGAATTGAGGACAAGAGATAAAAGTGAAAGCTCTTATGAAGGCACTTCAAAAGCCAAATGTAGTAGAGAAGATTGAGTCATTCAACAAATCAAAAGAGAAAATCTTCTAAGAAGAACTACAAGAAATCCAAGAAGAAGCCCAAGGGAGATTGTTTGTATGTGAAAAACTCGAATATTACGATAAAGACTAACGACATCGAAAATAAAATAAGAAAGAGAGCAAAGTGATCTCTATTGATGAAGATAACATTGTGATTACTATGAGTAAAATCAATACTATCAAGGGCAAAGTTCTTGGTTGGTAGTATGATTCATGTGCAACTATTCATGTATTATATTATAAGTCACTCTTCAAGACTTATCACGAATCAGATGGAGAACAAGAGATACAAATGTGTTATGAAGGCCACTCCAATGTGGTTACGATAGGAACTGTGCATATCATCTTCACTTTCGGAAAAACTGCTACCTTAACCAATGTACTACATGTTTTTGACATGAATATGAACTTAGTTAGTGGAGATATCTTGGAAAAATCGGGAATTTAAAAGTGTTTGTAAGTTCAAAAAACTTGTACTATTTTGAAATTAAAAATTTGTTGGAAAATATTATTCTTATAAAAGAATTGTCAAATTATGTACTGTTGACAATATGAATAAGAATAAAGCTGATTTTGCTTATTTTACATTATGGCATGCCAGATTAGGTTACATAGGTACTAGTACAATGAAAAGAATGCTTAGATGCAACATGGTTGCTTATAATGTGAATGACTCTTATAAATGTGAAACTTGTATATAATCTAAAATGATAAAGAGACCGTATCAAAATGTGCATATGACTTCACAAATTTTAGAAATTATTCATTCAAATATATGTGAATTCAATGACATGTTGACTAGGGAAGGAAATATGTATTTTATTTCCTTTATGATCACTCAAGACACATGTATGTTTATTTAATTAAATGTAAACATGAAGCATTTGATTTGTTTAAAACTTACAAAACTGAAGTTGAAAATTACTCGAGATGGTGAATATTGTTTTAGTGATTTTAATTCATTTTGTGAACAACATGGCATTATATTAGTTGAAATGATAATGCCATGTTAATTTATGCTAAGTTGCCATTTAACTTATGATGTGAAGCTTTATTGAGTGCATGCAGAATTTGAAATAGAATTCCTTCAAAATACACAAAGGTTTCTCCTTGCGAATTTTGGAAATGAATAAAATCAAATATTTGACACTTCAAAGTGTGGGGGTATCTTTCTTATTATAAGAGCACTAATCCTGTAAGGACCAAGTTAGGCTCAAGAGACATCAAATGTGCCTTTATTGGATATGCCAGTAGTAATAAATCATATAGATTACTAAATGTGGAGACCAATAAAATAATTGAATCGAATGATGTGGAGTTCTTTGAGAATTCACTATCTTCTTATAATGACTCAAGGGAAACTCATAAAGAGATTCCTAACTCTAGTGAAATACAATATGAAACATCTACTAACGATGTTGATGAATTTGTGAAACTTGAAGAAGCAAAAAAACTCGAAAAGAAAAGATATTAGGACAGGCTCAAATAGATTATCAACTTATTTTACTTTAATGGAGGAAAATGAGAAGAATGTTGTTAAAACAATACCTTTTGTTCTACAAGTAAAAATCGATCCTAACATGTATAAAGAAGCTATGGCTTCTCGTAATAGTACATTTTGGCGAAATTGGTTCAATTATGTCAAACAATATATAGCCCCTGTTTGGCCCCCATTAAATTCCATTATATTACATTAAATTTGTCTCTCTCTTTATTACAACCACACATTCATCAAATAAAATAATATTACACACAAATCTAAAACTTTTCACTACTTTTCCACCACACATTCTTCCATCAATCACTATTCCAAAAATTTTCAATCATAAAAAATGCACAATAATGGGGGCCAAACAGGGGCATAAGAACTTGTTGATTTACCAACCGAGTCTAAACCTAGCGATTGTGAATGGGTATCTAGGAGAAAATATAATGTAGATGATTCTATTAATACCTTTAAAGCTAGATTACTAGCTAAAGGTTCTAAAGGTTATAGACAAAATGAAGGAATTGATTATTTTGATACATATGCATGGTAACTAGAATAACATTAATTAGGATATTATTTGCATTAGTATCCATATAAAACTTGCAAGTTCATCAAATGAATGTCAAAATAGCGTTCTTAAATGGGGATCTCGATGAGGAGGTTTATATGGAACAATCGAAAAGTTTGTACTATCCGAAAATGAACATAAGGTGTGCAAATTAGTAAAATCTTTAAATGGTTTAAAACAAGTACCAAGGAAATGACACGAGAAATTTGACTTAACAATTATTTCTTTTGGCTTCATACATAATAGTACAGATAAATGTTTGTATTAAAAAATGTGATAAATTTGTAATATTTATTTGTTTGTACATCAATGATTTATTGATTTTAAGTGATCACATGGATGGAATACAAGAAATATAAATGTTTCCATATTCTACATTCAAGATGAAAGATCTTAGACAAGTGGATATTATATTGGGTATCAAAGTTAACAAAGCTAGTGGGAATTATTATTTGAATCAATCACATTATATAGAGGATGAAGAAAAGTTCTTCCAGTATATTTGTTACCTTCATAGATACTTGTAACATAAAAGAGTTTAGTACCACTCTTGATCCAAATTTTGAGCTTATGAAGAATGATGAAAGAGCTACTGCCCAACTAGAGTATGCAAGTGCAGTAGTCTTATGTATACAGTTCAAAGCACAATACTGGATATAGTATTTTCAATTAGTAAACTTAGTAGGTTTACTAGTAATCTGAAAGGGGAACATTGGGAGGCCATTGAGAGACTTTCTGATTATTTAAAGAAAACAAAAAAAATTAGTTCTATAATATTCCTAATTCATGGCTATATTAGAAGGATTTACTGATGTTAGTTGGATATCTAGTACTGGTGGAAGTAAATTTACTTCAGGTTAGGTGTTTACCCTTGAAGGAGGTGCACTTTCTTAGAAGTCTAAAAAAAGTCATGCATAACACATTCAACTATGAAATCTGAATTCGTGGTATTAGCTGACACATGGAAAGAAGTTGAGTGACTTAAGGATCTTCTATATGAGATACCTTTGGGACCAAAGAACACACATTCAATATCTATTTTATGTGATTGTTTAGCAGTATAAAATGAGGTATACAACGTGAAGTTTAGACATATGAATCTAGGACCTGACTATGTAAGAAAATTAATCAAGAGTGGAATAATTTTCTAAATTACGTTAAGTCTAAAATGAAAGTTTAGTAGATCCTTTAACTAAATCTCTTGATAGAGATATAGTGATATCTACATCAAATAGGATTGGGTGGAAACTTCTAAATTAAAAAATCCACCAATGATGGCAACCCTACCGTCATCACTAAAATAGTAATCCACAAGTTCAAATGGTAACAATAAGTCATTCGATAAGTAGATAGTTTCATCATTATAATTTTCATAAAAAACATATCCTAATTATATTATATGGGTTGTTACTTAAAGCAGGGTTGAGTTTTAAGCTCCTAATAAAGTTTAGTATCAAATACAAGTATCTCTAAAGGTAACAAAGATGCTGAAAGAACTTTACCTAGATGAATCTCAAGATGGTTTCGTCTCAATAGAGAATTTGAGTTTCTCTTTTAAGAGTTCAACAAATAGAATAAGTGCAATGCCATAATAGCATTACTTGAGTTTGTGGAACTTGAGAAACATGTGACACTTGAGTGTGTGTTTTCACCACTGTTATCACATCAAATAATTGGTTCAAAGCTATCATGCTACGTAAAATTTCGATGATAATTTGTGGAAATTACACTATGGTTAGATTCAAATCGAAAAATATTTAAACCTTATGCATAAGCATTGATGGTTTGAATATATGATCCATATAATTTTGACCAAGTGGTGGATTGTTATAAATTATTCAATAAATTAAATGAGAGGAGGGAATGGACTTGGTGTAAAATCAAAAATTGGTAGAGGGCATCATAATCCCATGCGTGTATAGGCATTGATGCAATTTCAAAAAATTGAAGCATTTTTCACTTCCATGCGTAGACATGGGCTTTTGAACTAGCCACTAGGCTAGTTTTTCATTTTTGATTTTTGGTGACATTTCATGAAAAAAACTCAACTTTTCATGAATCATTGACACTAAAGTTTGATTGAAATCTATAAATAGGTGATAGATATCAATTATAAACACATTAAATGATCAAATAAAATTCATATTACAGGGCTATTATTTCATTCTTTTTCACATTCAAACCTTCAAAGTACTCTTCAAGTTTTGGAAGAAAAACCCAAGTGCTCATGTTTTTTTCTTTTTCAATGCTTGTTCGATCCTACAAATCATTTGCTACGAGGCCCTTTAAGCACCAAAATCAATTGTAAGGGGACAAATATTGTTTAAGGACAACAATAATGCTCATAAGTCTTATTTTCATCTTTTTGGTGTTTTGCTATTTTTTCTGTCCCATTCTTCCAAGTAATTTGGTTCAACAATATGTTGTAGCATACTTCCAGGAAAGGCTCTGCAAGGTGACAGCTATAGCCAAAAGCAATATAGTGAAAACAAGTGCGATCACTCCTTATACTTTATATTACAAGTTTTATGTTTGAAATAGTTTTTCATTTTGTAATTTTGGGCAACTTTGAACTGAAAATTATGTAGGACTAAACTCAAAAATTAAAGGGACCAAGCATATCATGTTGTACTTCTCAATATGATTAGCATAATATAATTATTTTTCGAAAGACATTAAGAATTGAATAAAATATTTGGAGTCAAAGTTATCCGCTTGAAACTTAAAAAAAATGAAGCATTTTGTAGCAAAAATCCGAATGTTGGCACAGTTCCAACCTGACAACACGCTACTTCCTTACTGTACAAACCGTGATATAAGAAACATCAATTCCCACCTTTACCCAAACCATACTGGCTGACACTTTGCCTTGAAAAAACACTCACTCAGCTCTCCTCACATCTAGTGGTGGCAATGGGCCGAGCCGAGCCGGCTCGGCCCATTGACGAACGAGGTCGGCTCGTGTTCGCACGAGCCGAGCTCGTGGCTCGTCGGCAACGAGCCGAGCGCGAGCTCGGCTCGTTGCCATTTGGGCGAGCTCGGCTCGCGCCCGAGCTCGCCCAAAGCGGGCGGCTCGGCGAGCCGAGCTTAAGCTCCGCTCGCCGGCTCGCCCCCTTTTTTTTTTTTTTTTTTTATTATAAATAAATAACGCTACTACTACAAGTCTATTTTTTCTATTTTTTTTAAATATATATTTTCCAAAACATTTATCGGGGCTCGTCAAAACATTTATAATTTTTAAAATAGTAAATATACATTTATTTAAAAAAAAAAAAAAGATAAATCCTCCTCCTTTATCCGGGCTTGGGACCGGCTACTTCAATTTCGTGTAGGCGGAGTTAAAATTGTACACGAAAAACTTTTTACGTGTACAATTTTTTTTAAAAAATTATAAATGTATGAAAATAAAATTTTGTAATGAATGTATTGAAATTAAATATCACTTACTTGATTACATGCAATTTCGGCATATTTATGTTGAATTCGATAATTAGCGTCTTCCCAATCCTTCACGCACATTAACGCTTCCAAAATATCTTCTTTTAGTCGACTTCGAATTTCAGAGAGAACCCTCTTCCCCGCACTAAAGCGAGACTCCGAAGCTACGGTGCTAACCGGAGGTGTTAGTAGATCTTTTGCAATTGTAGAAACAATTGGCCATCGACGTTCATTATTTCGCCGAATTCGATTACATCTTACGAACTTTTCTTAACCGATTTGTTACTAGGCATAGTATAACGAAAGTAATCAATTAATTCAGATGGCAACGCATTTGGACCGCTACTCGAAGTTTGAGTACATGCGTGGAAGACATACTACTACTACTAGAGGAACCATATGCATATGCAGTTGAATCATATCTAATTGAGTCTATGTTTTCTAATAAATTAATTACTTCAGCGTCGTCATCATTTATATTAGTGGGAGGAGGAGTAGGTACACGAGTAACTTGTGTACCTATTCTTGAAGCATATAATTCATACATTTCAATTAACGTTTGTTCCAAATTCCTATAAGTAATAGGCATATTAAAAGTTAAAGCATTTGAAATTTGGTCAATTATAAATTTAGTACCCGATAAATTGTATCGGGGGTCCATGACGCATGCTAAAGGAAATAACATAGGTAATTCTTCCCAATATTTTCTAAATTTTAATTCCATAGCATATATAACGACATGAAAATCGGGTCATTTTGATATCTATTAAAAGCCCTAGCGAGTTATATAAAGACGTTCAAGAACCATGCAACTAGTTGGATAATAAACACCGAGACAATATATTCGTAGACGTATAAAAACTTTCCAAAAATTTCTTAATTTTAAATACCGTATTCCAATCGGATTCATTTAAGATATCATCGTCGTCGTCTCTAATATGCCTATTGTTATAAAATTCAGTGATAAACGATTCAAAACCTTCACATGATTTTAATAATAAGTAAGTTGAATTCCACCTATGACCTACGTCAGTAATAAAAGTTTTTGTATTAGAGTTCCCAACTTGTTCACAAAATTCTTCAAATGCTTGTTTTCTACTAGGTGTAATCGTGATATACGTAAGTGCATTCCTAATTCGACTAATTTCGTCCTTCACATGTTTTAAACCGTCTTGTACAATTAAATTAAAAATATGGCACACACATCGAATATGGAATAAATAACCACCAAAATCGGGTTGAAGTACTCTATGCAATTTATCGATAACTACTTTATTTACAGAAGCATTGTCAAAAGTAAAAGAACGAATTTTACTCTCGCATTTATATTCTTTAATTATTAACATAATTGCATTAAATATAGTGTTAGCATTATGAGGATACTCAACTATTTTAAAAGCAATAATTTTTTTATGCATAACCCAAAGTGGGTCTATATAGTGTGCAGTTGCAACTATATAACCTCTCTTATTAATCCCTTCCCATAAATCCGAAGTTAAAGATATGACACCCCCGTATTTTTCTAAATCCCCAATCAATAATCGCTTTGCATTAAGAAAATATTCAATTGTATTAGAACGAAGAGTATTTCGACTTACCCCAACGTACCTTGGTTGAAGATATTGTTTGACGTAGTTTACGAAATGTTCGTTGTCCACTATTGCTAGTGGCAGCTCCGCCGCGGCAACGAACTTCACCATTCCCTTTCGTGCTTCCTCCTCCGAATACATCCACGTAGAAAGTGGCGAAGTAGTAGCACCGTCTCTACTAGTACCAAACTGTAGTTGCGTTTGTCCACGTTCAAGAAGCCCATGTTTGGCCGCACATGCTTTGTAATGACGGTTGAGGTGAGTGGTTCCAATTTTTTTGCCATGCCGATCGTTGTTGACCGGTATTTACATCTTTGCTTTATTTTACGGAACTCCATCGATCACACGACCAGTGTTAACCAATTTGAAATGGTCCCAACATTTTGCCTGCTTCTTCCCCTTTCTCTTCCCTCTTGCATCGGGAATATTTAGTGCAGGTTCTTCATCTTGTTCCAAATCAATAGGAACACTAGGATCAACATCAACGTCATCCAAATCAATCGGATCGGCATCGGCTTCACGAACGTCGAAATCGTCAATGTTTTCTGGAATTGGTAGTTGGTTGAGACCGGCAAATTTATTCCCAAATTGATTTTGGGCAAGTGTTTCACCTTCCATACCGAACAAGTTTTCAACAAATGCTCGTGGATCCATTTGTGAATTGTTGAAATAGAATGTAGAAATATAGAAATGACGATTATGTACTACTGGCTAATGTATAAAATGAGTTGTAAAATGAAGATAATAATGTAAAAAAATGTAGAAGAGAATTATAGAATTGTTGATAATGATTTGTAAATTGTAAATTGTAGAGTAGAGAGTATAGAATGAAAGTTTGGTGGGAAAAAAATGTTGTAATGGGTTGGGTATTTATAGGAGAAGAATTGGAGAAAAGTAGAAAAAAAAAAAATTTTTGTAAAAAAGTGACCAAACGGTCACTGAACCAGTGACCGTTTGGTCACTTCACTTGTGACCAGAACGGTCACTGGTTCAGTGACCGTTCTGGTCACAATTTTATTTTTTTTTTTTATTTTTTTATTATTTTTTTTTTTTATTACTTGCTGGGCTCGTCTCACGAGCTGCTCGGCGAGCCGCTCGTGAACAGTGACGAGCCGAGCGGGCTCGGCTCGTCTAGCCCATGAGCCCGCTCGGCTCGTGCTCGGGCTCGTTTTTTTACGAGCCCGAGCGGCTCGTGGGCGTGAACAGTACGAGCCGAGCGGGCGTGCCGACGAGCCGCTCGGCTCATTTGCCACCACTACTCACATCCTTGTGGCTAACAGTGTAATCTCTATCCTCCAGAGCCCTCGACCGTCAGCTGACGACTTTTCCCTCCTAAACCATACTTTGTCGGGAGTAGATCTTCAACTGGAAACGACTTCGTTGTAGATTATGGGCTCCGAAACACTCACGGTAGTCAAAAGAGGCCCCATTTCACGACGAAAATTATGATCAACGTGCCCCCCATAAAGTTTACCAGTCTGATTGCAATATCGCTGCCACAACCTCCTTAACCCCTTCTCCCAACCCATGGACCCATTATCCAATCACGTCAAAACTCCGATCCTTCGCTATCGATTCCGTTTCGTTGGTTTTCTTTAAACACCATTTCATAATCCCACAAATAGGTGACATTCATGGTCCTGGTTCGTCAATTGTTATCGACGACTGCCCAAATGCTGAAGCCTCCAAAAAATATGCGAAATGGACAGATGCAGATGGGTGAATGTTTATAGCTGCCTGTGAAATCGCCATTGTCAAAGGTCATCGACGTGGCAAGTGCTTCATCGAAACACGGTTGGTAGCATGTTATTACACCGTTTAACTGCATCTCTGGCCATAATTGGAGCAAACTCCAACTTCGCTACCACTGGGATGCAATGCTTCGAGAATAAAAACGTCTCACTGAATTGTTGGCTTGTACCTGGCTCGAATACAATCCATTGGAGGGTCGGATTGTAGCATCCGAGGAATGGTGAACCCGAAAAATTAAGGTATGGTGGCCGACTTGCTTTTGGAAAAGCAATTTTTCATGTTCATTGTGTTGTATACTTGAGTTTAATTTTGTTGATTTATTATGTTTACGTTTGTTTAAATTTGTACTCTGTAACTATATGATGGAAATTTGGGGCTCTTCAAAATGTAAGATAAATATTTTACGCATTGAATTGTAAGATGAAAATTTTAGGGGTAATTAAATTATAAGCTCGGCAGAGGAAGTATAAAGATTATAGTTGATTAATTTGGAACTCAAGTTGATTATAGGAATTGATCAAATCAATATGGTTTGACTTTGTACTAAAGCTGATTGCATGAAGAAAAGTGGGGATTCCGGACTTTGGATATACTTTGAATGCCCTCATATGGGAATAAATTCTTATAATCCGTAATCAAGAAATTTGTTTGAGACAATCATTTCACATTAGACACGTAGAAGACATCCTTATTGCCTTGGTGAATTTCATTTGACTTCTAGAGAGGGAAATATGAAAATGGGCTTTTTACAGCACTATGGGTTCTTGAGGAAAATGTTACATTTATTTAAAGGCGTGCTAGAAAATACATAATTTTGATGACATTATGCCATTCTCTTTAACCTTCTAAGTACAATTGACCAATCATCTTATCTTTTCTACAGCATTTTTTCAAAATTATCCTCTCAATGAAGGGTGTTATGTAACTATTATTGCTATTATTTTGTGAAACTTAGTTTCATTTTAACTTCATGATATGTTTATTAGTCATCTAGAAAATTTAATAAGAATAACAACTAGTGACATAGAAGAACATGGGATGAAGGGAGTAATACTTACTATTGAATTTGAAACTACTCATAGCATCGTAATCTACTCCACATGGACCAGAGATAAGAAGTTCATGTCAAATGTCAACAGGTTGTATTCATCTAACTGCTGTCTAGCTATGTTGAAAAATAGTAATGTGTTGCAGTTTTTTTTTTTTTAATTAATTACAGTAAATCATTTCCGAGTGGTACAGTGAACTGTCCAAAAGGAAATTCAACTTTGCTTGTATTCTAATCATGATACAACTTGTAGAATTTGGATCACTATTAAGCTTAGAAGATGGATAATCGTTTGAGCATTGCTAATTTTGCAGTACGTCTGATGTCTTTCAAATAGTTCCCACTATTTCCTGTAATCACTCTTGTGGGTTCCCTTGATACTTGTGCTCTTGGGACTTAAGTTGAAAATTTTATATCTGGTATAACTTACTTTTGTGGTAGGTTAAATCAGTTATTCTCTGTTTTGTGTTATATGGGTGAAGATATAACGTTTTCCCTTCCCACTTACGTGAATTTAAACAATTATGAAACCATTTTGCAGGGGAACAAGGACCTTAAAGACAAAGATGTCAATGATCTACATCTGATATCGTCAGCTTTTTTATGATAGCTAGGATAGTGACAAGTACGCAGTGACCTCAACAAAGTTAAGTCGGACGGGCTTCGATTTGTTTAGGACAGTGCAGTTGAATACCAAATGGATGCAATCCCTATCAATGGGAAAGTACTGGTTTGAGTGATGAGGGAGACGAAGATAAATACAATTCAAGCATTAACGTTTCCAATGCCAGAAGTGACAAAAAAAGGAAGTCGGCAATGAGTACGCAAAAAGGGAAGAAAGAGAAAATTTATGCTCGAGAGTTGTCATTTTTCGTTGATCGGGCAAACAGTGCTGCCGAGGAAGTGGCAGCGAAGATAAATATCATTATGGCTCCGGGTAAGAATGCTAGAGTTGCCTATGTCAAAGAGTTACTTGCAGCTGGAAAGCTCGAGCAACTCACACCTTTGTACTTTTACGCATGTACGCTTCTGGTATAGAAGCGCTATCGAGATATGCTTGGCGTCATAAGAGAAGTAGATGAGAATTTTGAATGGATTGAGTGGCAGTTTAATGAGTGTAACAAGTCTCTCAATTAATTTTTGTAACAACCAACTCTAGCATCCGCATGTTTTTTTCTTTGTATTTTGTACAAACAATTAGAGTTGGTAGTGACCTTTATCCTTGGTTTCTAACATTATGTTTCGTCTCTTATGTGATTATGTTATTCATGTTTCTTTTCAAATGTATTAGTTGATTTCTGAGCACAAAGAATGTATGCATGTTGGACAACTCCTGCAAGGAACGTACAACTTTTTTTTTTTTTTTTGGAAATACCTTTGAAAAGCAAAAAAAAAAAATTTCACTTGTCCATAAAGTACATGCAGCTTTTTTTTTTTTTTTTTCAAATTTGTTGGTACAACTTGCATTGAAGGGTCAATCAAAGAAAACACGTCCCGACATTGTATACTCTTCTATAAATTAGTTCATTGGAATCAAGAGTAATGATATGTGAACTTGCTAGGTTAGTAACACAACTTTGTACTTTACTCAAATTTTCTCTTCTTCCACACAAGGAAAAAAACATTTGTTAGTCTTCTATTACACAATGGATGATTTGAACTCCAATTGTGCACTTCTATCGAGCTCCAACGAGGAAGAAGAAGTCGACGATGATGATGAGTGATAAGTGTGGAAAAACACACTTATTCGGCACTTTTCTGTATTTAATTGGAAATGAAATTGAGTTTATTTCTTTGCATAATTGTGTATTTTTCACTTTTATAGGCGAAAACCCCGAGAAGAAGAAGAATGGAGCGAAAAAGAAAGAAAAAGGACTAAAAGTGCACAAAAATGTGAAGATGGGGACTGAAATGCACAAGTCAGAAAGTGGAGGACTTGGAGTGAAATTTATCAAGGGCATACATGAAATGGAAGTTAAAATCCCAGGGCCAAATTGTACTAAATCAAAGTTGAGGGATCATTTTGCTCACTTTCCATAAATTTGGGGACTTTATTGTAATTTCCCTAGGATATTTTAGTTTACTTAATCTCTAAGTATTGAAAATATCCTATCCATATATTTCACAAGTGGTGGCACGTTTTTTTGGGGATAGAAATAGATTAGTTTTTCTTTAGTTTTATTATTAGTTAACTTAGTTTTAGATTAGTTTTTCTCTCTTTCTCTTCTTTCTTTTCCTTTTCTTTTCTTTTCTTTTGTAGGTGTTCTTGGTGATTTTGGGAGGAATTCAAGAGCACCATAAGGAAGACAAGCAAAGGACTTGGAGAAATACTTGGGGAAAAACAAGAGGAAGCCATTATCAATTGCTAGAATCCAACCAAAAAAGGGTTTTATCTTCACTCTTGTATTTAATCCATTAGTTCTTCAAGTTTGGAATGTATTGTATAAAACATCTTCCTTTATTTTCATATTTATAAAATGAGCTAAATATTGTTGTGTTGGAATTTATGAATTGAACTTAACCTAGTTTGTTTCATTGATTATCGATATATCTACATGTTTAGTGAAAAAATGCAGTTGTTATCAAAATCATAGTGTATCGATCATCATGTTTAAGATGATTTCATTTTTGTGACGACAAGATGAAATTATTAGGTTTTACATCATTTTTGGTGACGCTTAAATGATTGTAATTAATTTTAATGTGATTGTTGCAAGATAGTTGCATTTAATAGACCAAAGTGTTCGATTCATCTAATTGACAACTAGATGAAATTATTAGGTAATTATTTGTGACTGTTGAACAATGATTGCATTAATTAGACCGAAATGATTGATACCTCGGATTTGTATTAGTATATCTTTTGCGCGTTTAGGTGATATAGAAATATACACCTACTCTGAGTGACCCATTGAGCTATTTTCACAGATATTCATGCAATTGGTCAACTTTGTATCGACATAGAAATATGTGGTATGAATTGACTAATTAGGGTTAATATTCGCTCGAAAGAGGGTATTAGCTAAAAGAGGAGAATCGGGTCTAACTATCGCATTTTGATAATATGCATCGGTACATAATTGGTTCGAGATCAATGAAACGATAGGTTAAGCGACATCGTAAATTCCAACCACACTTTTCCCTCCGAAATTTGCCAAGACACCTTTATTTTCTTATTTTGTAGATTGTTAGTTTTAAATCTTATGTCTTTAAATGTGTGTGTTTATTTTTGTCGTTAGAATTAAAATCGATTAAAGTTGTGTAATCCAAAGTATACATTCCTCGTGGGATCGACAATCCGGACTCTTAAGGTCCACTTTATTACTTGAACGCGACCCGTGCGCTTGCGGTATGATTTTCAGCGAACAATGAGATTTTTAGCCAATTCGCAAATGACGTCACAGCATGGGTTACGTATTGTAGAATTGCAGCCACATGTTTATGAAGGAAGTAATGGAAAAGAACGGGCATATGTGCTATCAAGAGTTCCAAATGTACCCACAACTATTGCGACACTTTGCACATATTATGGAAAGGGATACCGCCAGGGATACAACAATTAGATATCTATGAGCAAGTTGGAATGTTCTTGTGCATATTAGCTCATGGAAAGGGATACCGCCAGGTGACAATGATTTTTAATAATTTGTTGCAAACAGTATACCATTTCAAGGACGTTCTATGTGTCATCGTTGCGTTATCGGCACATCTCATATAGTCAAGTCCAAACTACAACGAAGGCATAGACCCCCACAGGCCAGACCCGACTAACCATCCCTTGTGAAAGCTGTGCTAGCGTATCACGAACAGGCATGTGATTTTAATTTGTGTTTCACGTTCATAATTACCAGCACTACCAGGAATATGCACGACGCTCGAATACCAGCTTGTACTATATATAGTCTAGAAATTCATTTCCCGTTATCAGCGCCGAATAAGTATTATTTGGTTGACTCCGAGTTTGCACATCGATCGGGATATATGGTCCCGTACAAATGATCATATATATTGTACCATTTTCAAGAGTTTCGCAATGATGGAACAGGTTTTCATCACCATTTTCGGAATGCTCTTAAGAGGTTTAACTACATACACTCGTCGTGTAAAAACGTTATTGAATGTGCATTTGGTGTGTGGAAGCAAATATGACAAATCCTTAACCGTATGCCTAGCTATTCATTTCAAGTTATTGTTGTTGTCGCAATGATGGGTATTCAAAATTCTTTACGTCGTTCTGGAGTTGTAGACGGCATTTATGAGAGCAAAAACAGATGATGATGCAACTGAGGTGGAGCTACATACCGTTGAAGACGAAATACATGCCGAAATGAACGCACCTGGAATGCAGCAAAATGAATGGGACGGACTTCGCGATTATATGACACAGCAACAATGACGATGAAATTTTTATGGAACGTAACAATTTGCACATGTCTAGTGTTATATGAACGTGAAAAAAATAATTCGATGCATATGTTGACCTTAATAATTTTCCCCTTGTACAGTGAAATTCATATCTATTTGAAGCCAAGCAATTGACAATGTCATATAACCCAGATTTGTACACGCATTTTAAAGTGTCTAAAATTCACTTTCACATAAGTTCGTATAAGTAAGCCATTGGGATATATGGAACCCAAGTTCTTTATTGTAGTTGTCAAAAAGGAAAAGAGGGTAGAAGGGCAAAAATGGGAAAATGGAATAAATTCAATTTCAAATGAAAACATGGCCACTGTAGCAAATAATGTTGATGTGATGTGAGAATGCATGCTTTGGAGGAAAAAATGGCCACCAAACGGAGTGTTGATTGATTTGATTATTGCCCCACATAGGAAATCTATTGAAAATTGTTTGGTTTATATAATGCAATTGGCATTTGGGTTGGGACTCTAAAGGGCACCCAATTTTGTAAAATGGGAGACAACCTAGATATCATTGGATTAGAAATAAATGCGTGTGCATGCCATCACCGTTCGTCCAGTCGATCGGCACTACAGGTGCACGAGTACAAATCCGATTTGGGTATTGGTATGGGTCCTTGTCTTGCATATATAATTTTTGGAGAATTTTTTTAAAATGTTTTATTTAATTTTTTTAGGTCAAATTATAATAAATCAAATTCTTTGGGTGTAAATATTCTAACGATATTTTAAATTCGAACTCTTGGTTGTTTCCACGGAAAACGTAACCGATATCTGTTTATGGAAAGATGTACGGAACCAACGTCTATAATCGACTATAATAGACGTCTAGTTCGGATTTGGATAGACACCTTTGTTCATTTGAAATGTCGTCTAAACAATCACTATTGCTTTGAAGAGGCTTGTAGGTTGTTTGAACAGTCACAAATAATATGAAATTAATCAACCTTTCTGCCCGAAAAATTACATCAACTCAAATGAAATAATTCATTCTTTAGATTTCCATTCTCTCTAAATTATGCTATAATTTTTTTAGTAGAAAAACAATAAATTGAGTTAGTTGGAGCTCTTAATGATTGTTGTGCTGCTTTCGTAATTTACGAAATTCATCATATTTTGAGAAATTATTGCTAGTTTTAAACAACGTGGATGGGAGAAAATTGTATTAAGAGTGTGTTTGGTAGGGATTTTTAGGAGAAAAATTGATTTTTGAATAGTGATATGATGGGAAATGTGTGGTTGAAAAAGAAGAAAAAAGTATTGATGTGATGGAAAATATTATTTTATTGAAGAATGTGTGGTTGAAAATGAGAAGTGATTTACTGTAGAAAAGGAGAATTGTTACCAAACAGGCTCTAAGATTGTTGTTTCTGGATAACCAATTTATCCTTCAAACAATCTAAAGAGTCGGTATATTCAAATTATTTAAAGGAGAAATTGATATTTCAACAGTTTAGATTGTGCTTCCGTGACTTAAGTTTAAGAGCATGTTTGGATAAACTTAAAATAAGATTTATAAAAGTTAATGTGAAATAAACTTTTTATTTTCAGATATGTTGAAATAACTTACATTTATTATACTTTTAAGTAAAATAATTACGTTTTATGGAACTAACTCTTAAATTACTCTGAAAATGAGTAATTTATTTCTAAATTTAACTATTAATAATTTACTTATTTTTTTAATTTGTTTTATTTGCTTAAATTAAACTTTTAAGCTCAGTCAAATATGCTCAAGAATTATTTTGCATCCTGGATGTTGCTTCAGATTTGTTAGAGATCTCTCTTAGAACTTAGTATAAATAAATAATAATTGATAATTCCTTTCTACAGAAGACTGAAAACAAATCCTGAAGTATAATTCAAAATCATAAAGAGGTTGAGTAACACCCCGGTCCAGTGGCATGAACAGTGTAAATTTGGTATTTTTTTTTTATCCTATTTTATCCTGAAGTTAATTCTTATTTTTCCTATAATGTAAATTTACGAGAATTGTGCCAAAATAAATAAATAAATAATTTGGTACAATATGCCCCATCTAACTTGATCTCCAGTAGAAAAAAAAAGTGCCGAAAAATCCAAAACCAAGTAAGCTTAAAAGTGTGAGTACACATAAACTATAAATACATATTCTTCGATAGCTAATAGTTTACTTTTATGTTAGTATCTCAGGCTACAAATTAAAAATTTCGATGTTATTATCTCAGGCAACAAATTTAGTAGAAAAATCTAAGGAGTTGTTGAATGCACGAAGCATAAAAGTTATGCGAACACTTGGTTTGGTCGTCCCTTGTGGTTCCTCATTCCATTCAAAGTCGCGGACACATTTTTCTCAGATGGAATATCTATGATGCCTGTTCAAAGTCCCTCGTGGTTCTTCATTCAAACACTTGTAATCTCTGGATAGAAATTTTACTCCGGACTACTGATTTTTTTCTATGTTAAATTTCTTTTATCAATGAGAGTTTTGAAGTAACTTGCTATATTGGTAATTTTATTTACTAATAGTTTCCATGCGTCTCATTTGATGTGAAGACATGCAAACTTGTTACTTAAATTGTAAATTGTCTTGTTCATGCTTGCACGTAATGAGACATTTTAGAGACAAATATGATAATTAAATGCATTCTTTCTAACAACTTAAACTTTAAAATGAGTTAATTTGACAATGAATTTTTGGTTAAAATTCTCTGTTATGAGAGAAAAAAATGCCAAAAAACAAGCAATAGTTTAAGTCAACTCTATTTGGCTTGAATTGTGCTTAAAATTCTTGTTGTTCGTGTTATGATCTTGCTTTAAAAATAGGAAATAAAATACCAAAGCGAGAGGAAAAAAGTAACACCCTTTTTTTGCTAGAAACTTACATGGTAGCAAAGAACCGCTAATACTTTTGTGACGGGGAGTAGAACTATTATGACGATGCATTCTAAAGGAGATGAAGAGTATACAATGACTCCAATTGCAGCCAAGAAGAAACAATACCAAACATTGCACTCGAAACCACTACAAAATTACATTTCCCTTCTCCAAGTTAATACTCTTTTGCTTCCCTTGAGACTACCTACAGAATATGTTAAAAACACACACTCAACTACTCAAGTGTTAATTAATATATGTGTCAATAGTTCAAACATGGCATGTGGTGAAAATTAAAATTATCTAGGTTGTAGAAGATCTAGGCAGACACCAACTTGTAAATCATAATTTTTAAACGCTTCATTGATTTAAACTTTGTGAAATCATGAGAATTTTATGCTTTATATCTTATATATTATAATAAAAAGAGTTGATACCTGTTTTTTCGTTTTGCTGCTTTATTTGGTGTCTCAATTCAAATCTTGATAGCTCACTACATCGAATTAGAATAGTCAATAGCAAAATGTCACATATGTAATACATACAAGTGGCATCACATTTGAAATGACATTTTGTTATTAGCTAAGATAAGAACCAAATGTAAACATCAAATAAACTATAAACATTTACTATTCTCTTTTGAATACTTGCTACAAAAAGTATGGTATTGTCTTATCCCAAAACGAAAAGGAAAATGAAAAGAGTATTCATTAACTAAGTTCTTATATCAAGAGTTAAGAGTGAAATCAAACACCTAAAGGTGCACTTTTGTCCACTTGATGGCGGGTGAATCGCCATTATATTCCATAAAGACAACTTGGACTTGGTTACAGACTATTTTGGATGGGATTTTACTTACTTGAGAAAGTGGGGACAACCTGGATATTGCCTGCTCTACTTCCTGTTCGATAGAAACACCAGCCGAATCGTCAACCACTTCTTTCATCTTCATGAAGAACTAATTCACGATGCATTTGTTTCCTCGTCGATAATCCCCCAAGCAATATGATATATCTGCATGGTAGCATCCTGAACTGTAGCAACTAATAGTGATCCCTTGTACAGGCCCTTCAAATGACCCCCTGTCAACACAAATGACCGATTTCATGTAATCTCGAAAGCCACATATATTCTTCTCGAATTCTAAGAAGAAGTACAAGAACCTATTATTGCTGTTGAGCTCAATGTGTATGACAATTCCAGGGTTTCTTTTAGTTAACACATGGCAGTATGAAGGAAATTTTTGAAAACTCTCTTCAGGTGAACCATGGAGCCATTCAAAACCCTTCTCTTTACCCCCTCTAGGCTTTGTTGTAGCTAATCTTTACACCAAACTCATGTTCGATAGATCCAATAACACTCGTCGGAATGTAAGGTTGGTTTGTATCATCCAATTGCCGCATTATGTGTTGTCCAATTAGGTCACTTGTTACATGCATTTGTGCATTCTATTGAATATCTAAAGAACATGTGTGCTCAGGTATCTACCTCCAAACCTTAGCTATATCTGATTTTTTTATCTTGGAAGCTCGTAATACCTAATGACAGTTGGTACACCCATCATACAGTGAGAGATCTAGTATTCAAAATTTAAACTTTGAAATGAAACTTGTCGGTCAAAGAATATAGTTGAAGCCTTGTGTACAGTTCTTTCTTCTAAAGAAGATTTGATTATGCACAATTTCCCGTTGATCTTCCGACTGCTTTGTATTTCCAATATATGGATTTCCTTCAACTAGGCTAACATCCATATCAGGAATCATTCGTGGCTCTTCTAGTTCGGACACACCAACTTCTTCATGCCCATAGAATGCATCTTTTATTGGTGATATAGGATCAGCTCCAACATTTACCTCTTGCTCTCCAACATCATATTCATCTACAATTACAACTAAGGCCACGTGTGTGTGAACTGAAATGTACCATTGCAAATCCTTGTCGTCGACTACATCGGGGGGGTACATTCATTTTCAGAACTTTAAATTTCAGGTGGATTCAAAATTTTCATTCTATCAAGATTAAGTTTTTCGAATAATTTATTGACAAGCTCTTCATATCTAATGTCACTTCGAATAACAATGGACATTGTTTGGTTCCAAATCCACTTCTACTCGTCCTCCATGTTGACGAATATACCACCATACCAAACAACGAATCTCATAACATTTTTCATATCTGCATGTCCTCAAAGCAATTAAGATTATTTAACATGAATACCTAAAACGAACATGCTATCCGCGAGCAATATGGTCAATGCTAAACACAAAATGTTTTGTAGCTTCGCTAAGTTTGTAACATAGTTCTTGACATTTGAAACAATATCAAGAATTATATTTAAAGCGTCATTCTCAAAATTTATAAAATGTCGAGAACGATATGTCAATCACACTTGACGCCCCCTATAGGTGGGGGCCTGCATAAGAGGCGCCACTTGGCGTCCCTAGTTGTACATGCCCAATTTATTCCTTCTAAGATGTGATGTTACAAAATGTCAAAAATGTATCGGTACGATAGCAAACTCGGAATAGCATAACAATCTAGGCTCGTAGAAGGATGTGAGAGAGATAGAGAGAGAACCTGGAAATCATCTTTGAAGAGCATTCCAACAGTACAAAATGCAGTAGTAGAGAAACACATGACCATCTAAATCTCCAATACTAATATATCAGAAAGAAAATATAGTAGGACTTATAATGCTTGGCCATTTGGCTACGTGCTAATCAGTGTTTTCTTTAGTTTGTGATTGTACATTTGAATGGAGATTTGCAGTTACAATCATCAAACTTCCACAAATAAAGCACGTAAATCTATAATAAATATTTTTCTCGCGTTTCCAACTCGAATTTTCATCTTCACTTTATATTAGTATTTACCTAAGGGAAACTGTCAATTTTCTATTTTATTTTTGTCAAAATGTTACATGAGGATTATCTAGTCAACTCGTCCAATTCTCCGGAAATACGTTAAAAAGGAGAATTGGAGAGTACGTTTGATAAAACATGACTTCTATCTACATATTTTATGGGATTCATAGTTTTGATTCATATTGCTTCCACGCATTTCATAAAATCTATAGCTTATAATATTTTCTTGCATTTCCAACCTTATTTTCATTTAAACAAATAACTTCTATCCACATATTTCATACAATTCTCAACTTTGATTCACATTGCTTCCACACATTCCATGAGATCCATAGCCTATAATAATTGTTCTTGCAGTTCCAACCAGAATTTTCATTCTTATAGGACCGGACTCGGGAAAAACTATTCCACGTCATCTTCAATTTATATTGGTATTCGTCACAAGGAGATGGTCAATTCTTTCTTCTTCTTTTTTTTTCTGTTTCTTTTTTTTTTCTCAAATTGTTGTTTGAAGATTATCTAGTCAGCTCGTCCAATTTTCTCGGAATACATTGAAAATGAGATTTGGAGTGTATGTTTGATAAAATATGACTTTTATCAACATATTTCATAGAATTGACATCTTTGATTCACATTGCTTCCATACATTATATAAAATCCATAGCTTATAATTTACAAAAAGTTTTACCAAACATTCACAAAATTTAACACTTTTACAACATGGTGTACTAGTATGGCATGTCCTGCAACGATTCCATGAAAGATTCATTGCAATATAACTATCAATTAAATAATTTTCATAAATTGCTGGTGACAAAGTGATAGTGTGGGGAAGTTTGAAACCAAACTGAAGTTTAGTTACTCAATAAAAGATAGTGACCCAATTGAAATTTCATTAAAACTTCAAGGACGGCAAATAGCATTAAGTACGGGGATTTCATTTAAAAGGCCTAGTCGAAGCAAAAAAATATATTTATAAAGCCCAACAACTATCTTTTTTAGTTAGAGAGCCTAAAGATACAAAGAAAAGGAAAATAAAATTTGTAAATTACTAAAATGTCCTTGTATGTAAAAAGACATAATGCCCTAATTCTCCTTTCAATTTATATTTAGCCCTAATTCAATTTTGGCTTCCCTTCTTCCGCAGTCGAGTCGAATCTCTATGCAATTATTCTCATTTTCTTATCATCATCTTCTCTTCTTCATGAAACTCTAAAATCTACTATTGTCATTCCCTTGAACACTCATTTGGTTGAGTGAGTAATCCATGTTTACAACATTCTTGTTGGATATTTGGAGAAGAAGAGAATGTAATGTAAATTTCAATATTTGGGTTACTTTCTTTTTCAATTTTTCTGAATCATTTCTTCATGTTGTGATTTTTGTTATGGTGTTCATTTATCAATATTAGCTTTGAATTCATTTTGTTATTGAATTAGATCTTTGATATGGGTTGCTTTCCAATCTATTCTTATTACCCCTATTTTTGAAGTGAAATATATGTTGGTAAATACATGTTTGACTATTTTATTTATTTTTTGTTTTACTATGAAACATACATTTTATTTTTTACTGTCCAAAATGACTTACATATTGTTTTTTACAACCCATAATGACATACACTTCGTTACCAATACCGTACAAAATTTGATATTCGATGAAATTTTAATTTTTTTAATGTTGAATTGCAATTATGGTCACCATGGATATGTTATGAATTCAATTTGTTATCTAGTTGATATGAGCAGCTAGTTGAAGGTGTTTCGAAAAGAAATATGCAGAGAATGACAAATGAAAAACAATGCCTAATCTTGTTTCGAAAATAATTTTTCATATGGATTTGTATGATAAAATTAAAGAGGTGTTGAAGGTTGATACAATGCTATACAAAATGGAGATATCAACTATTGTCCAAATGAGGTGGCTTTATTATTTTTGTTGGGGCAAACAAGTCCCACATCGGTTGTGGGAAGAAAATAAATCCACCATATAACCTAAGTGGGCTACTCCACTCATTACCAATTGGTTTTGGGATGGAACCTCACTTGGGCTTGGTGGTGTGGGCTTGGGCCTTGGGTAATTGCTCTCAATAATTCCCTACAACTGGTATCAGAGCCCAGGGTCGGAGAAACGTAGTAGAAAGCGTGGTGGCGATCGGGCTAAAAATCATTCGCGTTTGAAGTGCCTTGTGTCGAAAGTCTGCCTGACATTGGTGGTTAGGCGGCGGGTCCCGTTTGGTCGAGGGCGACGGTAATAACGACGGTACAAGATGATTGGCGAATGGATTATCGTTTGAGAGGAGGCCACAATGATATGGTCCTTCGTTTGAGGGGAGGATTGTTGGGGCAAACAAGTCCCACATCGGTTGTGGGAAGAAAATAAATCCACCATATAACCTAAGTGGGCTACTCCACTCATTACCAATTGGTTTTGGGATGGAACCTCACTTGGGCTTGGTGGTGTGGGCTTGGGCCTTGGGTAATTGCTCTCAATAATTCCCTACAATTTTGTACTTATTAAAAGTATCAAATGATTTATTACATTTTGTACTCATTGTGCTATTAATTGTGTGGTATTAAAATGATCCTAAAATCATCATGGTGCTTTTTTTTTTTTTTTTTTTTTTATGTTATTGATTTTCTATTAATGGAACAACATTAAAGTCATTTTACGTTATTTTTTTAATTACAAGCCAACAACTTTTATATTATATTATTTATCTGGAACGACACAAATGTCATTATGATTGATATTGATGTCATTCGAGTAAGAAAATTATAATGGTTAACATAACGACATTTAAATCATTTATAATACACAAAGATATTGAAGTCATTCCGGTACGAAAATTACACATAATGACATTGAAATCGTTCCTGAAATATAAAACAATAGGGAAATTGTTCCAGTACAAAAATTGTAATGCTTCAACGATATTTAAATCATTCCTGAGACAATAAATGGTATGTATGTCATTTCAATACAAAACACTACTGCTATACTGATTCATATAACCAAACAAGATGACATTGAAGTAGTTATCCAAAACACAGTGCATGCACGCATGCGTCATTCTTAATTTATAGTATTGACTTCACATCACTTTCACATAACGACATTAAGGCCGTTCCTACAAAAATAATGACATTGAACACGTCATGATATGAAAAATCATTCCAGTACAAATTTGCCATCATTGAAGTTGTTCTAGTCCAACGTATAACTACATCGATATTGACATAATTTCCTTTCATACGAAACGACGATGATATTGTTATATATCATATCCAGGAAATAATATAACAACGTCAATATCGTTCTAGTAGAAATTTATCATCTTTCAAGTCGGTCCAGTTTTAAATATAATTAAAACAATTTTGATGTCGTTTCTTTTCATACATAACCATAACAAAATTGTTCTGAATGAAATAGTCAAAATAATATAACAACATTAACATTGTTCCAGTACAATTTTTCGACATTTTGAAGTCGTTCTAGTATGAAACATAAATGCAACGATATTAATATCGTTTCTTTACATAGATAACGAGTGTTATATTGTTCTGGCTCAAAATGTCGATTCGATTGTCCATGACTACCTGACATACATAGGACGACCGATTAAGGTATTTAAGTAGGTTGATAACACACAAATAACTTAGAAAGAGCGAACATAGATACTTTCTATTCATCGGATAAGTTCGAACATTGTAAACAACTCTGGGGATATCAAATGTTATAACTACTTTCTTTTGAGTGGGATTGAACCCACATGATGATCCTTTTTGGTCATCCTAGGTATGTCGGATGGACATGAACAGTCTATCAACATTTTGAGCCAAAATGATATAACTGTTGTTATCTATGAAAAGAAACAACATCAATATCATTGTAGCTATGTTTCGTACAAAAACAACTTCAATGTCGGGAAAATTTTACTGTAATGATTTTAATATTGTTAGGAAATAACATAATGACATATGTGTCGTTTCAGTACAAATTTGACGACACTATCATAACTATAACAACATAAATGTCAGTTCTTTTCATACAAAACGACAATTATATCGTTCTGGCTAAAAATGATGATTCGATCGTGCATGAAAACCTAGCATGCCTCCGACATACATAAGATGATTGAAAAAGGTCATCAATTGTGTTCGATCTCACTCGAATGATTTAGAAAGAGTGAATGTATCTACTTTCTTTTTGTCGGAATAGTTCAAAGGTGATAGGCAACTATGGAAATACAAATATTTCCATAGTTTCTTTTGAGTAAGATCGAACCCACTTGATGACCTCTTTCGATCGTTCTATGTATGTCCGAGACATGTCGGCGTCCGTGAATGGTCAAATCATCGTTTTTAGCCAGAACGATATAATTGTCATTTTATATAAAAATAATCGATATCTATTTCGTTGTAATTATGATTTGAACTGAAACGATCTCAATGTCGTCAAATTTGTAGCAAAACGGCATATATGTCGTTATATTATTTTGTGATTTTGATACATAGTGATATCAATATTGTTATGTATTAAAGGAAACGCTATAAATATTGTTTTAGTTATGATTTGAATTGAAACGTTAGCAATGTTGTCAAAATTTTACTGAAACGACTTGGATGTCGTTAAATTATTTCATGAGTTCAATACATAACGATATCGGTCATTAATGTCATTGTAGGTATGATTTGAACTAGAAAGATATCAATGTTGTACATATTGTACTAAAACGACATGAGTGTCATTATATTATTTTGTATACATAACAATATCAATGTCATTACGTATTAAAAGAAACAACTTCAATGTCATTTAGTAATGATCTAGTGTGCGCACGTGGTCTATGTCGGCGTGCACGCACCTCTAATTTATTCACCATCAGAGAGCAAATTGTCCCTTAGACGAGCACGTACAGCACACTACGTCACACAAGCGGTGCAAGTTTATTAGCAAAATGAATTTTTTTTAATTTGTTTTTAGCGACTTCAATATCGTTGTGAAAATATTAAAGCAATGCGTATTTGGTACTAAAAAGACATTAACATCGTTTTGTGTCTCAAGAACAATTTCAATATAGTTAAGTTAATTAGTGCAATTGTCGTACTGAAACGACATCAATATCGTTTTGTGTTTTAAGAATGATTTCAATATCGTTATATAAATGTGTGTATTTTTGTACTAGAATGACATCAATATTATTTTGTTTCACATAAACGATTTCAAGTCGTTATATGAACGAGTGCATTTTTATAGTGGAAAGAAATCAATGTCATTTTGTATCGCAGAAAAAGAAGTCTATATCATTACGTGAAGCAGTACTTAAATTTTGACGTAACGACCTAAATATCATTTTATTGGTTATAGAACAATATCAGCATCATGCACATGTATGATATTTAAACTTAAAAGTTATAAAGACTTAAAAATATGTAAATTGAAATTTCATTCAATATCCTTAATCATCACGGTTATACAACATCTTTAAAATATCTATTCCAGACAAACAGAACAAAGTAACTACAAACCTATATCAAAATATCAATAAAAATAGCAAAAGATATTCTAAGGCTCAAAGTCCCATGTCAACAACTTTGCATCCAATTTCTTTCTCCATATCGGGATATAATCAAAGCGAATTGCATTTACATGCATCTTCACTTGCATAAATTCTATGTACTTCAGAGTGAATATCCTGCAGTCAAATCTACAAAATAGTTGTACATTTATAATAATTTTCAACACTAAAATAATATAGTATTAACAAATGTGAAGGTCTTCAACCTTATAGAAATAATACTTGTTAGAAGAAATATAAACCCATCAGCGACTAAAGCTTGAATAGCTTGGTTTGATTATTTTCCCTATAAATGGAGATGAAAATAAATAGAAGAACCCGAGTAAACAGGCATACATGAATGACCATTTAACAGCGTTGTCTAACTTTTGAACGAGAGTGTGCATATTGTGAAACGATATGAAAAATAGGTACCCAAGAAGATAGTAATAACAACCTACCTTGAATGTTGGTGGGGATAGGGACGTATGAGTGGAAATTGTCTGAACTGCCTCTACATTTAGAGTGTCTAGCAAATCAACAAGTTGCTTGTATGACCCCATTGTTCAATCTCAGTATTTGAGTCACTTCACTTGATATAAATTTTTTTCTAATGTCTTCACTTTCAAGCATCAATGCGCAACAAAGAACGTCCTGGATCAGTTCATAATTCAACAACTAGTGTATAAGATTAGGTCATAGAATTAAACATGTATGTCCTTTCTTTCAGTACAATTTAAATGACCCAAATCCTAAAAATGGAAATTAATTTTTTTACAAGAATCAAAGCATTTTTCCAAGAATCTTGATTCTTTAATCAACTAGATGAATGTTACCCCCATCGTTCGATCCTAATAGATTTAAACATAATCCGTTGATGTGAATTTCGATCTAATAAAAACCAAATTTACATACAAATATGCAAAAAATAATAAATCTAATCGATAAGAAAATAAAGATTTAAAGAATCCAAACATTTTAAGAAAACAAAGGGAAGATGGATAGATAGCCTACCATTGCCATTCACTTCAAAACCCTCCACAATAGTCAACCGCACAAACTTCAAATCAACAATGTCTCAATCAGATCCATTATTATCCACAAAAAACAGGATGAAGGAGGAAACAATTTTTAAATTCAATGAAAAATCTTTAAATTCCAAGTTGCTCGATAATTCCAGTACACATTCAGATTGGAAAATATATACCGAGAAATTACAAATAGCATAAATTTACCCGGACTCAATGCATTTGTAAACTATATTATGAAATTCCACATTCAAGTTGGATTTTCCAACCCCATACGATTGTACAAAATTTTAAACAGAAAATAATTACAAATTGTGGGTCATTTTGAATTGGGGATGGAGGACTTGACGTGGAGAAAAGATGACATTCAATTTGGAAATTAGATTTTCGAATTTGGTTTTACATGGGAGATCAAAATAGTATATTTACAATTTCAAATATGTAAATTTAATATCATTTTGAGAAATTCGACCGAAGGCTTTTTACACAGAGAGAGATTGAATGGTGATCATTTGAACTCATTCCTCGTTAATTACGCCTTTCTTGTTTGTCCTAGTAACTTTGAGAAAAATTTGAAGTTGAAGACTTGAAGTCTTCAAACTTCCCATAAATAGAGAAAACGTGTCTTCAATCACTTTTGTCTAGGCCTTAATCCTCGAACTTTCAATTTTTATTTATGTTGGTCCTTGCTAAATCAAAACCTGATGGCAACGGGCCGCCATGTTGAGGATTTTTCAGAGCCAATATCGAAACTTGAAATATTTTCGATCAATTATTTATTTACTATTTAATGTTTATTTTTATATTTTTAAATACAATTTAAATTGAAAGTCACAAAAATAAAATAAAATAAACTGTTAATGTTTAGTGCCATGAATTGAAAATAAAAGTTTCAACAGTAAAATAAATAAATAAATAAAATCTAATTGGGGATCATACAGCATATTATAAGATTTTAGGGATTGACTATAAAATAATTTCGAATGTGACAATTTGTGTGACTCTCTCAGACGGTACTAGTACATGTTTTAATGGAAAAACAGCTTTTTCCACCCCAATGATGAAAGGCCACCTGGCCATTGTGGACACAAAGATGTACATCTTAATGTACATGTAGTATAACCAGAAGATCAATAATTAGGGATGGCCGTCGAATATTTTTGCTACCTTATCCTATCTCCATACCCAATTAAAACGGGACAGGACAGGACAAGTTCGGGGATGGGCAGGTCTTCTGCCCCATTTATTTTTTCTTTTTATTTTTATTTATTTTATTTTATTGCTTTTATTTTTTTATGTCTTTAATTAGTAAATATTATTACATTTTTACTAATCTGTTAAAAACAACTTATATTCTTTTTAAAAATGATGATAAATTTATTATTTTTGTTAGATAAAAAAATTTAATTTAAAATAAACTTTAAATGGGGCGAGTAGCGGGCAAGGACTATGTTTCCCGTACCCGCCCCCATTTACCTGGTTAGGACGGTAATTCCCGCCCCATTCGAGACGGAGCCCCATATGTATCGGGTTGAACGAGTTTTTTTGACATCCCTATCAATAATTGAATTCTGTGCACTAAGAGTAGGGATGTCAATGAGTCGAGCCAAGAGCCAAAACTCGAAGCTTGTGCTTGTCTCAAGTAAAAATGGTTCGGATGCTTTTATTTGCTCGAGCAGAGTCAAGCTTTTGCTCGGCCAAAAATTTTATGCTCGACCCACGAGCCGAGCCGGCTCCATATATATATTTTTTAATATTCACAGCTATCTGTGAATTATTATTATTTTTAAACTTGGCTAAGTTTGCTGCTTGTCCAAGCCGAAATGGCCGGTGACACGGGCTGGCTTGGCTCAGACCAGACTTTTTCCGGGCCAAGCCACAGGTAGCCCAAGCCGACAAGTCATTCTAACATCCCTAGCAAAGAACATGGCTTCATTGAGAGCAAGACAAGTTGTAGACACTTGGGAGAAAAAAAGGTTTTTTATATTCAAATATTGATATTATAAAAAAAAATTTCTATCTAGTCCCACCATTATTGACTGTTACCTACACTATAACAAAATTCACCTTGTACGGCATGTATTGTATGCCGTAAATAACTCTTTACGGCGTGCAGCAATGCACCATAAAAAGCGATGCAGTAAAAGGTGGGTTACTTTTTACGGCATGCAAAGTGCGCCGTATATAGAACGCCGTTATTACTTCTACGGCATTCCGTTGCACGCCATAAAAAGTATCTTACTTTTTACGGCGTGCCGTGATTGCATGTCGTAAAATGTGATATACTTTTCATGGCGTGCATTCACTGCATGATATACTTTTTACGGCTCACTTAGTTGCACGCCGTAAAAAGTGAGATATTTTTTATGGCATGCTTAGTATGCACGCCATAAAGATAAATTTATTTTTAAAAAAAAATTATTTATTTATTTGATTGCCAGCAAACTTATAATAATTACAAAATAAAATTAATCCATAAATAATAAAGTTCTCCATTGTTTCGATAAATAGAAATATTGAATACTGTTCAATACAATATGTCAATGTAAAATTCATATTAACATTTCTCAAAAGACTACTACTTCAGAAAAAATGATTAAACCATATCAAAGTTAACTTCTTTGACCAACAATTTAGCTATCCTTCAAAATATCAATTCCCTGCACACCACAAAAGTAATAATGGTATAATTAATAAACTTAGAGTGAAATGTAAATCAACATAGTACATATGACAAGTAATTATTTGAGTATATTATTAGGAAAACTGTAAAGAGAATTTGATTGACGTATGAACGCTAACATATGAACTTCCTCTCATCTTTTTGAATCTTTCATTCTTTTCCTACAAAATCAATTAGTACTATATAAGCTTAAATTTTATTAGGAATATAAAGCAATGGAATGCTTACCTTACATGGTTGAGAATTGCGTTCTTTGACAAATGCTCGCCATTCTTCCATTGATTCAACATTATCGGGCTTGAGGAGAGCAGCAGCTCGTGTCATGCCAATTGTTTTTCCTTGGTTATTGATGAGTGCTCCACACTCATGATATTTATGCCACTTAATGCATTATTTTGTTACCCTTGAGAAAGTTTTAGAGTGTTTTTATGTGTGTTTTGATGTTGTGATGTAGGTTGGTGAAATTGAATAAAATAAGCAAAAGTTGACAAATTTGGAGAAATTGCTAAATTGTAAGAAATCCAAAGTTCAGGGACTAAAGTACAAATACTCAAAAGTTGTGTCAAACCTCACGATGAAGATTTGAGAGTGTTCTGAGTCAATTGGATAAAGGAAGACGTCAAAGGGTCAAAAGATGATCACAAATCAATTTTCAACAGAAAAGTTATGCTATGAAGTTTTAGTCTCATATTGAGACCCATTTTTGGCACCAAAAAAATTGAATTGGAGAATGATGTCTGAATTAAAGTTGTAGCACGATAAGTTATCTTTCCAACTCATCTTGAATCGCCTCAATCGGATATCGGAATAAAAAGTTACAATAAAAATACTGAAAGAAGGTGCGGATGTCATTTTCAGCGACCCGAGCACCGCGGCCCCCAAGGTGAGCACCCTAGCTCCCACAATGCTGAAAATCAGCAAAATACGAGGCGCCCAGAAGCCCAATCTGGGCACCTAGGCTCCGGATACCGAGAAAAGGAAAAAAATGCAGTTTTTATATTTTTCTGCCCGGCCCAACTCCAATTCGTTTCATTATCTATTGAGGATATAAATACAAGTTTAAAGACCTAATTCAAAGGGAAGAAGAAGTCTTGGGGGCAACACAAAGAATGGAAGAAATCAATTGAAGAAAGCATGGAAATATCAAAGGGGACTTCGAGCAACACTCCAAAAAGAGTTTTTCTTACCTTCTCCTTTATGTTTTCCATTGTAGATTGTTTAGATTTTATGAATTTCTTCATGAGCTAAATAATTTAGCTAGGGTTTGATGTAGTCAATTTGAGATTATGGTCTGATGAATACATGAATTATTTCTTTTGGAATTTCCCACTTATATTTAATTGTTTTATGATTATAATGCTTTCAATTACCTGATCAATAATTGAATGAATAGATGCTAGTTAATTCCGGTACTCGAGAGAGGGGAATTTAGGTGTGATCATAAGATTGACAAAACGTAGGTTTTATGGGTTTCGAGAGAAAGTGTAAAATCTATGAAGCTTATTCCACAAAAGAATCAAGACTTTGATAAATTCTAAACTTTAATTCAGAATAGAGATATTGGGGATTGAATTTTAGGATTAATTTCTAGTCAGCACTCGAGAGAGGGGAGATAAATACAATTGGATTCTTGCTTTTAAATATGAGAAAATTAATTGGAATAATTCGATGTCATTGAATCATAATTGAAAGTTGGTGAAATCATTCCCTGGGCTTTCTCATTTTGATAATTTATATTCTCAAATTTTGTCGTCGCATTTTATCTTTGATTAGTTTAAAACAATTATTCAATCATTCATCAATTGTCTCGATAAAATAGAAGCTGTATAATTATAGTACTTGGTATAAATTAAATTACAATCCCTGTGGGTTCGACATCCTAATTTTCATACTATATTACAAAACATGACACTGTATACTTGCGGTATAATTCACGTTGTATAAAACGCGTGGCAAGTTTTTGGCGCCATTGTCGGGAATTGTTTTATTTCATTTTTACTAATATTATTACCAAGTAGCTTTTGTTTTAATTTAGATTTTCTTTTATTTTGTTAATTTTAGCCACCCACTCTGATCTCTTTGATATTTTTCCAGGCACTATTCAATAATATGTGCATGATTCTAAAGTTGGCAAGAAAGCAGAACAATTGAAATAAGTAATCTCGACATGGATACAAATTATGTATTTGTAGAAGACATCTTTTGCCAATTTGCTATGGGATGCATTACACAGAGCAATGTTTGCAGAGACGCATCGACTTCCATACGGTAAAGCTTCTAAGGTTCATAGAATATTTAAGATGTCGAAAAGAAGCAATTGAGAAATCCGATGAATGCTACATGTCTTTCGAAGATTATGTACCTGACGATTGGGGTGATGACATCACAATTGAGGGAAATGGTCCTCCTTTGCTTAACGAGAGAGTAATTGTAAAGTACTATAACAAACTTGCCAAGTTGGAAGAGTGCAACATATGTATTGGAGATTGGAGTTATTGGAATGAATTGAAAAGGTGGAAATACAATCCACTCAAAGGGGTTGAAAATAGAGACTTTTTATTGCCCGTGGACTTACAAACTGACTATTCAACCTGAAGAAATATCAACTATTGAAGAAGGATAGAAAGATGAGGACAAATTAATCACAAAAGAACCAAACGAAGAAGTGGTAATTAATGAAAATAAATTGAACACAAGTTCATTCGACTTCATTGATTGTCCAACAATTGAATTTGTGATTAAGCTTGAGGAGGAACAAGAAGTCTACATAGTTGAATTTGAATCAGATAGAATAAACAAGCCATATCAAGTTGGAGGAGGCAATGTAAAAATTTGGAAAATCAATGAAGAGTGGAGCAAAGGCAAAAGAAGCAAAATGAGCAAGGCATTACAAGCTTTCATCAAAGTTCTATGATGCAATTGCCAAAGTTAAGCTAATGACTATAAACAAGCGCTTCTTGGAAGGCAACCCTAGGATATGATAGTTTAGTTTATTTTATAGTTTATTTAAGAATTCTTCGTCCATATCCCATTCCCCTTAGGTCATTGAGCAATTAAGTTGGTTGTTAGATATTTAAACTAAGTAACACTTATTCCATGTAATTAATATCTGAAATTTGATTTTCAAGAACATGATGTCACGAAACATCCAAACCAACATTGACAATGAGAAAACGGGATACATCTCAAGTTTGGGGGGAAAAAGATAAAAGAAACATCCATCAACTTCAGTATCTCAACACCAAAACGTCACGGGCAATACAGACAATTCAGGGAAGTCTCCTCATTTTTCTATAATTTTACATTGAGGATAATGTTTAATTTAAGTTTGGGGTGTATTATAAATTGTGTCTAATTGCTGTGGTTTTATTTTTTTTTTTATGTTTTGAGTGATTTTGTGTGCATGAACAAAAAAAAAATTGTTTTTTATTACACATTTTTACATGTTTGTGTGAGTTAGATAGCCTTATCAGCATTGGTATATGTAATTGAGAACATGTGTTGGTTTATGAATTGTGGATAAATTATGTGTTTGAGTTACTATTTTTGCTTATTCATGTGAAACGAAAAATATTTATGCACGTGAGTTGATTGTAACATTTTACATGAGTAGGTTGATTCATGGTTATAGTTTGAAACAGAGAACTTAGATGCTCAATCCCAAAACCTAATATTCACTACATCATTAGCCTTGTATAATATAATTTGGGACGTTCAAGCCGGTAAATGATATGATTGAAGATTATGGTAATTCCATGCATGCTGAAAAAAGATATTGTGTAGAGTGTCTTCAGCTTTCAAGTATGAACTAGGTGATGACCATATGCTAGGAATCTAGCGCTCTCACTATTTTTGCTTTCTTTTTAAAGAAAGAGCAATGCACTTGATAACTCATTGTCTCACGCCTGTACCTTTTTTATTCGAGTTAGTAAGTCCTTAGGGGTTTCTTGAAACCTGGTACCCTTTGATATTTCAAAATCGGGGAGTTGCCGACTAAAAGCTTATTACAGGGGTCAAGAAGAGAAAAAAATGGTGAGATTAATCTTAAGCTAAAAAAAATTGTGCAATTGTGAAAAATGTTGAGGGCTTAGATATCTAGTGGGTTTGAATTGCTTAGTATAAGCTTGATTATCGAAGCACTCATAAATTGGGAGAATTATCACATGCTTGAATTGTTGATATTACGGGTTAAAATGAACCAAATTTGAGTGGTGTAAGAAATTAGTATTGAAATTCAACTTAAAATACCCCATTGGGAAGAGAAAAGGAAATAAGTTTGGGGGTGTATGAATCTCACGAGCGAAGTAAGGAAATATTTGACTTTTAAGGTCGAAAATTGAATCAACTTATAATTGTACATTGTTGTACTTGATTCTCCCCACACACAGCCGTTTTGCATTGAATATGTGAGAATTTAGCTTATGCATTATAATTTTGAAGTGATTCATGAAATTGATGCTATGTTTTCAATCCTGAGTTATGAAGGTAGATATCTAGCACAATTTATTTTAAGTGATTTTGTTCGTATTTATTTGTTTGTGTGTTTGTTAGTGATTTTCCTTAGTTTGGTGTTTGCTCGAGGACAAACAAAATATTAAGTTTGGGGGTATTTAATGAGAGCTCCACACTCATGATATTTATGCCACTTAATGCATTATTTTGTTACCCTTGAGAAAGTTTTAGAGTGTTTTTATGTGTGTTTTGATGTTGTGATGTAAGTTGGTGAAATTGAATAAAATAAACAAAAGTTGACAAATTTGGAAAAATGGCTAATTTGAAAGAGATCCAAAGTTCAAGGACTAAAGTGCAAATACTCAAAAGTTGTATTGAACCTCACGATGAAGATTTGAGAGTGTTCGGAGTCGATTGGATAAAGGAACACGTCAAAGGGATCAAATTTAGTCAAAAGATGATCACAAATCAATTTCCAACAAAAAAGTTATGCTCCGAAGTTTTAGTCTCATATTGAGACCCATTTTGGGCACATAAAATGATCGAATTGGAGAATTATGTCTGAATCAAAGTTGTAGCCCGATGAGCTATCTTTCCAACACATCTTGATTCACCTCAATCGGATATTGAAATAAAATGTTACGATAAAAATATTGAAAGAAGGTGCAGATGCCATTTTCAGCGACCAGGGCGCTGCGGCGCCCAAGGTGAGCGCCTTAGCGCCCACAATGCTGAAAATCAGCAGAATACGCGGCGTCGGATATCGAGAAAAGGAAAAAAATGCAATTTTTATATTTTTTTCGACCCGGCCCAACTCTAATTCGCATTATTATCTATTGAGACTGTAAATACAAGTTTGAAGACCTAATTCAAAGGGGAGAAGACGGCTTAGGAGGCAACACAAAGAATGGAAGAAAGAAATCAATTGAAGAAAGTATGGAAATATCAAAAGGGACTTCGAGCAACACTCCAAAAAGAGTTTTCTTACCTTCTCCTTTATGTTTTCCATTGTAGATTGTTTAGATTTTATGAATTTATTCATGAGCTAAATAATTTAGCTAGGGTTTGATGTAGCCAACTTGAGATTATGGTTTGATGAATACATGAATTATTTCTTTTGGAATTTCCCACTTATATTTAATTGTTTTATGATTATAATGCTTTCAATTATCTGATCAATAATTGAATGAATAGATGCTAGTCAATTCCGGCACTCGAGATAGGGGAATTTAGGCGTGATCATAAGATTGACACAACGTAGGTTTTATGGGTTTCGAGAGAAAGTGTAAAATTTATGAAGCTTACTCCACAAAAGAATCGGGACTTTGATAAATTCTAGGCTTTAATTCGGAATAGAGATATTGGGATTGTATTTTATGATTAATTTCTAGCCGGCACTCGAGAGAGGGGAGATAATTACAATTGGATTCTTACTTTTAAATTTGAGAAAATTAATTGGAATAATTTGATGTCATTGAATCGTAATTGAAAGTTGGTGAAATCATTCCCTGGGCTTTCTCATTTTGATAATTTATATTCTCAAATTTTGTCATCGCATTTTACCTTTGATTAGTTTAAAACAATCATTCAACCATTCATCAATTGTCTCGATAAAATAAAAGCTGCATAATTATAGTACTTGGTAGAAATTAAATTACAATCCCTGTAGGCTCGACATCCTAACTTTCATACTATATTACAAAACTTGACACCATACACTTGCGGTATAATTCACGTTGTATAAAACGCGTGGCAGTTATTGATTGCGTTAAGCACATTAGATCGATGATCTCGCCAATTCTTTCCCATGTTTTGCATGATGTATTTTCTATGACAAGTATGAATATCAAACTTTTGCTACATCAAAGTTCATAATATTAATAGTAATTTAATTGAAATTATATAAGAGATGAGGAGTTTATATTATCTGCACATGTCATCAATAAAACTTTCGCTAATATCTTTCCAATTTTTCCATGCAATTGGTATAAGTTCTCTAGTTGTGGTCCCAAGAAATGATGATAACTTATTTGAACCTTTACAAAGTGGCTGCCCTCTTTCATTAAACTCTATTGGTAACTTCGCGCATTTTTCCTTGTTGAGATAATTTAATTTTGCTCGACCCCTTCCCTTCTTTCCTTTTTCAGTAGTACTAGCACTATTAGGCAATTCTTTTACATCATGTTGCACGTCATTTTCTTGTATGTCTGGAACAGAATTAGAACCTCCTTCTGATATTCGTATCCCTTCATTCCCTTTTCTTGTGGCAACAACAACTGAAGTTTTTTTTAGCTCGTTTTGATTTCTTATAGCCTTGATTAGACGACTGTATTAAATGAATAAGAAAAACAAGCAATGTTTTACTTAGAGTTAACATAGAATCATTAAAATTTATTATATATATAATTTGGGAACTTACTTCACCAAGATATGTCATCTTCTTTCCACTTGTGTGAATATCAACATCCACAATAGTCAAATTTCATCATTTGCATCTACAAAAATAAAGTAAGAAATAATAGAATTAGAGACATTAAAGACATTAACATCAATATAATATCACATAAATAGAAAATTAAAACAAAGCAAGAAAGAATCTTAAAGATATACAATTACCATATTCAATATCAATGCCCTCACAATCATGTCTTACATAACCTTCATCTTCAACAGTCATATCAAATCTTAATACATCTAATGTGGATGGAGTATAAGCTTCTTCATCAAAATTTTCTAACTCATGAAATCCTCTGGGAGGTGCCTTTAATACAATATACCAACTAGATGTATCGCCATCTCTAGAATAAAAAACTTGTCTTGCTTGTGATGCTAAAATAAATGGATCTCTTTCAAATTGATGATGTTCACTATGAAGATTTACTAATGTAAATCCTTCTTCAATCCTGACTCCGCTATCTATATTTGCCCAATGACAATGAAACATGGGAACTTTAAACTATGATAATCTAGTAAAATTATGTCTCTTATAACCTCATAATAAGATATTTTACCAACTACATGGCTTGTATCCTTCACACTAAACCGACTAAACCGACAAATAGTTTGTGCTTCAATAGAAGCACCACTATTTTGTGTACTTCTACTAATATCGATTGTATGAAACCGGTGTCCATTGATAACATAGCCAGAATGTGACATCACATCATATCTAGGCCGACGTGCAAGCCATTTCAATGTATTAAACATGTTACAATTGTCTTGTTTGCCTTTCTCCGCAAACCAAGAAGTGAAAGTCTCCATATGTCTCATTTGTAATAAGGTTTCATTCTAGACAATGCGGCTATCTGAATTCCTAATCTCCTCTTTATGCATCCTAAATGAAAATTAAAAAAAAAACAAATAATAAGAGAAGTTTATGGGAGAACATTATTCAATATTAAACTAATAAATTAACTAACTTCATTACGTTATATATGGCTCAACATCAACGCTGTTATACTGCACATTTCCTTTAGAAATCGGACGTCCATCAACAATTGTTTCATTCTCAAAATCCTCATTCTGAGTATGTCGAACACCTACTTCAGCAGCTTGTTTCATGTAATCACTACAAAAATGCATAAGTTCATAAGCTAAATAATGCTCTGCTATGCAGCCCTTAGGTTTTGAATGATTTCGTAGATATCCTTTAACCACAAACTACTATAAATAATTATATATATCTATTTTTTCTTCATTGTCAATTTGTAACTAGTTGGTCATAACTACTTGGAAGTGATTCCTTATGGCTGTTTGTGAATTCCTGGATACCATGAACTTCACAACCCTCTCACATTCCAAGAGGGTGAGAATCTAAGTTTTGGATAAAATGATTTTATGATACCAATCAAAATTACTTCCTTCGGGTTTTAATGAGAACTTCATTTTTATGCCTTTTAGCATAGTACTTCTCTAGAAGAAGTTGAAATGTGAAAATCAGCATATATTAAACTCAGCTGAACTATAAATTTCATTGCTTGAATCAGGATAATTCTTGATTCACCTTAACAATCATAGATCATATTAATATTATCCTATTTGTTAACTCAGAAATGGATTCCACTTACATAGTAAGGTAAAAATGTTATTTTTCTTCTGATGAATCAGATAACCTTCTTAGGTTCTATTTTCACGTGAACTTTGAGGCCACTTGGTTATGGACTTACTACTTATTCTAACATGGATCGTTTAATGAAAAAAACTGGGTATATGCAGCTAGAATTTGGTATCTCATACATTCAAATGAGAAAAAAGAGTTGGCCTTTGGAATTTGGATAGTCAAAGGAGAAACTCATGAGATATATTTGAATTCCGAATTAAGTGGTTGGAAAACTACCCTGGAGTTTTTGAAGTTCAAGCCCCCAATGAACGAAGAACTGGTTGGCTTTCACAAGAGTACAGGATTACACAAAAGGGATTATGTCACAAAACCAAGCAAAAGGTATTGGCTGTAACTAGCTGGTATTAGTCTATTCCTTAACATGTTCTAGTTACATCATAGCCAACCTTTCAAGTCAGAAGCCGGTTTGGTTGGATAATATGCAGGACTCTAAATCACTTTACAGAATCTTCCTTCCCAGTGTGCATAGCCCCAAAAATGAGATTCAGCCTAAAACATGCCTCATTTCAAATGTTTTGGGTGCCACAAGTATAATCAGTCCATATCGTTAAAAAGCATCTGAATCTCTATTAAACCGAATACAAGCACATAAAAACATGCCTCATTTCAATTTTTTGGGCGCCACAAGTATAATCAGTCCATATCGTTAGAAAGCATCTAAATCTCCATTAAAACTTGGATCGGGTTTAGGCTCGAGATTAGCAATCCACGATAGCCCAAGAATAGATAACGAAGAGGGGGTGAATTGGTATTTAAAACTTTTTCGAAAAATTAATCTAAAATCAAACATGTAATAACTAGATAGATTAATTCAAATAATAAGCACGAATATGAAACAATAAGTAAAGATGGATAGAGAATGCAAATGATATAATTATGGAGGTTCGATCCAACACAATGATCTACGTCCTCCATTACCGAGCTCTCTGGCACAAGTAAGGCCAATTTCACTACGTTGATTGATTTGTGGTACAATCCAACCCTTTACAAAGCTTTCAATGACTTACAAACAACAAGAACCATTCCTTATGCAACATTGAGTTTTACGGTACCTCAACACGACCCACAAGTTTAAAGAAAATTGATTATACAAATTGAAACTTCTCTTTTAATAAATGATATGATCACAATTTAGTACTAATAGAGAAATAGGCTAACACTTTAATAAATAGAAATGAATGAAACTCAAGTGTTAGGTATGAAAAACTTTGATGTGTAGAATTATTTTCAAAAGTTGTTCAAGACTAAAATGATTTGATAATAAATGATATGAGAAATCAATGCAATTTTGCTCAATAGAATCTCACTTGAATGCTCTTGAATGTGTAGAATTGAATGTAAAGTTATGTGGTATTTATAGGAGTCATAACATTAAAACTTTCTGCCCAACCGGACGTACACTATCGACCAGGACGATTGAAACTAGTCGTTGTAAGTCGAAATCGAACGGTAAGAATTTTGATCGTTGAAGCCACCGGACATCGGCCAGCATCGTAAATTTACGATTTTCTCTTTTCTTGATTATTAAAGCAAGTATAAATACTTTAGGGGTATATTCACTTAAATTTTCAAAATAAGTGTCATTGGTAGAGAATTTAAAAGTCAAGTGAAGATTTTTGTAACATCGAAAATAATTTTTATGCGAGCTTGAAGTGATTCATTACTAAGAATTAAAGAATTTTACATTTACATATGGATTCAAATCATTTAAGTCTAATATCTTCGATTGATTTGGAGCGAATGCACAATTTGTTGCTTGATTTTGAATTTGGCGCAAGTGCTTGATTTGTCTCCAATTTGGTGCTCGATTTCCAAGCTTGATTTGTGAATGCTCGATTTCAATCAGGTTCGTAACATGTAACAATGAAGACTCGAATATAAATGTTAGATATAAGAATAATTTGTTTGCTATAATTAAAACTCGAAATCAACCATAGGTCAACAATTTTCCACTTTTATATTATGTCAAACAAGATGATTTGCAGAATAGGATTAAGCAATTTGATATAAATTTATCATACAATTCGCATCCCCCCTATTTTTACAAATTGATAACCATGCATTCAAAGTATGAGTTTCAAACATATTATTGTAAAAACGAATGATGCATAATTATCTCACTTTGCATTCCCCTTTTGGCATAAACAAAAAGCATGAAGCAAAACATGGATCATGATAACCATAGTATTGATCATAAAAGAAAATAACCATAGAAAATGATGTCCAAAATAAAAAAAGCTAAATATAAAGATTGTAGATAAGTCATAAAAAACATGAAGACAATCTAAAATAGCAACAAAATCTAGATCTACAGGCCGGATGAGGCGATGGAGGAAAAAGTGCATAGAATTGAGCGTAGAAAGCGTTCTGCTGAGATTGCATGTCCGCCGTTGTGTTTGGATGGCATCCTATTGAGCTTGAATGGCGTCCTGCTGGACCTGCAACTCCCGAAGCATCCCGCCAAGTCCATCAACTGAAGATGTAAGAGAATCAATATGGCCATTGAGAAGATTGTAGTAATCCTCGGTAAATGTGAAACCACTAGACAAAGAGCGAGGAGCACTAGAGATAAGAACATCATGAGGAGGGTGTGGAACTTGCGGTATATCATCAGCATCGTCATCCACATCACCTTCAAAAGGTAGAGTCAGTGGACCTGAGGTGGGGTCGAACCCTTTTGTGTGTGTCATCCGTTGACCATATTATTTTACTATTTTCATTCGTTTAAGGGTTTGAATGTTGATAGTGTCAGTAGGGTGAAATTTAACAAATGTCTCATTGCATAGTGGAATGTTAAAATGTTTAAAAAAATTTGTAAGAGGCATTCCATAAGGCAAAGCTTTAAGATAACGCGTGCAATGCACAAATTTCATGAGACCTAATGCAATAGTTGGAAAATCTAGTTTTCGCCTATCAATAAAGGAATCGAGGATAAAAAGATAAAAAAAGTTTACTTCGTCTTGATGAAACTTTAGAGGAAGAATCACATGTGCAATGATGTTTTGTAAAACTTTGCATGGAAGTGTTTGATTTGCACTAAGTTTTGTGATGTTTTCAAAATTCTTTTCGGTAACACAACGACATCCTCGAAATGGTTATACCCTTCAAAAGTAGATTGAGTTTTATGAAGAAAAATTTGAATATCACACGGCTTTAGCTCAAGAATGAAAGCTTTGTTGATGATAATATGAACATTTTTTAGTAGACATGAAATCTCATTCGAACAAGGATTAATAACCATATTTTTATAAAATTCTTTTATAAGGCGAGGACATGTATGTCCTTCTAGAGTAGCTATCGACACCCACCCGACGTTTTCAAAATATTCTTCAATATGAAAAGCGGGTGCTTCAATAGTAAAGTCAGCAAAATCGACATTTTTACCTATTAAAATGTGAGATTTTTCAAATGGGTTGGCCGGCACCTCAAGCTCCATATCGAATTCTTCGTCGGATGATATCCGACGGTTGAGGAGATCGCCTCACCATGCTCTTGAGTTTTTTGCCCGTTCTTCTAGACCCCGACATTGTAGAAATATGATAAGAAATGGACGGGTTTGGGCTTTTTTAAAAAATGGGATTTGGTGGATGAAAAATTGAAATTTTTTTAGATTTGATGATGTAGAAGTAGTGCATTTCAGCAGGTCGATGGAAAATTGAAGAGTGCAGTTGAGGATTTAGAGATTTAGAGTATTTTTAGCAAGAGAATTCAGAGAAAAGTGAAGAAACAATGAGCAAATTTGGTCTGGTTCGCGAAATCACAGATTTTATCCGCTATGTACCGGACATCCGGTTGATAGAGCTAAAAAAACTATGTCAAACCGGAAATCCGGTTTACTCGTCCGTTCACCTTAATTTTTTAAAAAAAAATAAAACATACTAAATATGGTGCACATGAAGTAATGAAAACATGTAATCGCGTGTACTTAATCACGTATTTGAAATTCATCAATAATACCTAAATCCCTTCTAATAAGTGAAAAACGATCAAGAGCTAGAGGTTTAGTGAAGATATCGGTCAATTGATTTTCCGTATTTATAAATTCTAACACGATATCTTTTTTTTTTTTTTTTTGTCTCTTAAGAAATGATGTCTAATTTCAATGTGTTTCGTTTGAGAGTGCAAGATGAGATTTTTAGACAAGTTTATTGCACTAGTGTTATCACACATGATAGGTGTATCATCAAATGATAGGTGATAATCACTAAGAGTTTGTTTCATCCATAGAATTTGTGCACAACAACTAGCAACCAAGATATATTCAGCTTCGTCGGTAGACAATGCAATGAAATTTTGTTTCTTACTAAACCATGATACAAGTGCAAAGCCTAGAAAATGACACATTCCGTTAGTGCTTTTATGATCGATTGTGCACCCGGCCCAATCGACATCCGAATAGCTAAGAAGATCAATTTGGGTGCACTTGGCATACCAAAGCCCTAAAGTTCTAGTGCCACTAAGAATTCTAAAGATTCGTTTCACGGCCTTAAGATGTGATTCTTTAGGATTTGATTGAAATATAGCATATAGACACAGACTAAACATAATATCGGGTCTACTTGCGGTTAAGTGAAGAAGGGATCTGATCATATCTTAATATTTTGTTATAACAACGGACGTACCTTGATCATCTTTGTCTAATTTTATGGATGTGCTCATAGGGGTGTTCATTGGCTTCAAGTCATGCATGTCAAATATCTTGAGCATATCCAATATGTACTCACTTTGATTGATGAAAATTTCATCACATGTTTGCTTAATTTGGAAACCGAGAAAGAATTTAAGTTCTCCCATCATATTCATTTCAAATTTCATACTCATGCACTTAGAGAACTCTTCACAAAGATAAATACTAGTGGCACCAAATATAATATCATCAACATAAATTTGAACAATGATCATATCGTTCTTTTAAGTTTTAACAAAAAAAGTGGTATATGCTTTTCCAATTGATAAACCATTTGAAATTAAAAATTTGCTCAATCATTCGTACCAAGTCCTAGGAGCTTGTTTTAGACCATAGAGAGTTTTTCGTAGTTTGAAAACATAGTCTGGATGTTTGTGAATTCTAAAATCGGGTGGTTATTCAACAACACTTCTTCTTGAATAAAGCCGTTAAGAAAAGCACTTTTGACATCCATTTGATAGAAAGTGAATTTTTTATGACAAGCAAATGCAAGAAGCATGTGAATGAATTCTAATCTAACCACATGTACAATTTTTTCTTCAAAATCGATGCATTCTTCTTTATTGTAATCTTGGGCAACTAATCTAGCATTATTACGCACAATTATTCCGCTCTCTTCAAGTTTATTCCTAAAGACTCATTTAGTACCAATGACGGTTTGATCATTTGGTCTAGCGACTAAGTCCTTGTTTGAGCCACCTTTTAATAGAATGAGAATGAAAAATATAACTGTTATTGGGGCTCATACAAGAGATAAAAATTTTGAATTTAAATGTTGATGTGATGGATAACGATCATATTTTTCATTTTAATGAGAAAATAAAGTGGCCCAAATAGAAGCTAAATCTCAAACATGGTTTCATTCAAATTGATTAAGTTCTTCTTGCATAGCTAGAACCTAAAATTTATCAAACTCAACCTCTTTGAAGTTCTTGGGTTCAATTTGTGAAATGAACGCACAATTACTTAAATGATTTTTAGTAGAGGCTCTAGTAGTAATACATTTTGATGGATCACCAATGATTAGTTCTTTAGGATGAGAAGGAACAAACCTCCATTCTTTTGGTAGAGGTAAATCATTTTGGACTTCGGTTGGCTTTTTTTTGCTTTGTCCAACATTTTCTCTTTCTTGACATTTATCTTGTGGATTTTTCTTATGTTGATCTTGAATAGATATGTGTTTGAATGTAGTTTCCAATCCTACATCAATATCAAAACCTTTTTCACAATCAAGAGAGTTAGTTTCATTGAAAGTGACATGCATAGATTCTTCAACGACTAGAGTTCTTTTGTTGAAAACTTTATAAGTTTTACTAGACGATGATTATCCTAGAAAAATGCCAATATCAAATTTTGAATCAAATTTCCCAAGTTTTCTTTTGTATTCAAGATAAATCATCTACACCCAAAGACTTTGAAATATTCGATATTGAGAATTCTATTTTTCCAAAGTTCATATGGAGTTTTGATTTTTTTCGACTAACTAAAACTCTATTAACAATATAGCAAGCAGTGTTAACGGTTTTGGCCCAAAAATATTTAGGAATGCTATTTTCATTTAGCATGGTCCTAGCCATTTCTTACAATGTGTGATTCTTCATTTCAACTACACTATTTTGTTGAGGAGTTCTAGGAGCCGAGAAATTATATTCATATCCATTTTCATTTTCATTACAAAACTTATCAAAGGCGAGATTATCAAATTCTCCACCATGATCACTTATAATGGTTGTAATGGAGTACCCCTTTTCATTTTGGACATTTTTGCAAAAATGTTTAAAGGTTTTTGAGGCTTCATCGTTGAGACATGAGAAAAGAACCCAAGTGAATCTAGAGAGAACATCAACGATGATGAAAGCATAGTGTTTTTCACCTAAACTAGCGATTTTCAATGGTCCAAAAAGATCAATATGGAGTAATTGAAGTAGTTTTGTAGTGGATGAGTACAATTTGGGTTTGAATTAACTTTTTCACTTGTTTACCAAATTGATATGCATCGCAAATTTTGACTTTTTCAAAACTTCAAATTTGGTAAACCTTTAACAAAACCATTTTTGGAGATTATTGAAAGAAGATCCATCTAAACATGACCTAATCTTCTATGTCATAGCCAAGTATCCTCTTTTCAAACTCACTAAACATTTTTCATAATTTTCAAAATCGATGTTTATGATATAAAAATCTTTGCTTTGGCTTCCTATAAACAATACCTCTTTAAATGTTGCATCCTTAATGAGACATTTAGAATAATCGAATTTAATATTATAACCTTTAGCACATAATTGACTAATATTAAGTAAATTATGTTTGAGATTATCTACCAAGAGGTACATTCTCAATGGAGGGGAGAAAATGATTACCGATGTTTCCAATTCCAATGATTTTTCCATTCGCATTATCTCCAAATGTGACATGACATCCATCATTCTTTGTGAAGTTCGATTCTAAAGTTCTTTCTCCAGTCATGTGCTTTGAACACCTGTTATCCAAGAACCATTTGCTCGTCATCTTCTTTGGCACCTACAAAAATAATTCAATTTTTTGTTTTTGGCACCCACACAAGCTTGTGTCCTTGGTAGTTATTTTTAGTGGATCCTCGAGTCCACTTGCTTTTACTTTTAAAGTATAACTTCTTTTTTATTAAACAATTGTAGGCAATATGTCCTTCCTTGTTGCAAAAACTATAAGTAGTTTTTGAGGAAATTGTATTTGAGGTTTTGACAAATAAATTTTTGAGAGATTTTTGTTTCAAAAATAGTTTATATCCAATTACTCCTTTATAAAAAACACAATTTTGATCATCGAGCATTAAATCAAAATTCTTCTTCCTTTGAGAGAATTTAAAAATAATATTTGTCAAGTTTTCAACCTTTTTTTTTTCAAAAAGCATCTTTTTTATACAATAAATCATAATCATTTTCCTTTTTAGTTTTGAAAATGTTCTTCATTTCATTGTTTAACAGCTTAAATTTCTTTTTAAGAATAGAATGACTAAGAGCGAGTTTTTCAAATTCTTCTAAAATTTTATCATAAGAAGAAAAATCATCATATGAGAATTTTTCAATAAAATTTACATCATCTCAATTGCCATGAAGCACATGTATGCGATCTCTTTTTGATTCATTTTCATCGCGATCATCATCGTTGCTTTCATCCCATGATGCTTGAAGTGCCTTTTTCTTGAAATTTCTCTTCTTGTTTGGATACTCGATTATCTTGTAATCGGGTTTGTCACAATCGTAACAAACAATTCTTTTGCTTCTTTCTTCGCTTTTTTTCTTTCTTTTGAAACTTTCGATTATTTCGAAAGTCTCTCTATTTTTGACAAGAAGTACAAGATCATCAAACTCTTCATTGCTCATATATTCACTTGAAATTCCTTCTTCAATTGTCGATTTGAGAGTAATTTGACGCCTAGGAGGCTCTTTTGATTCTTCCTTGCTTTTTCTCTTTTTTCCTTGGTTTCAGCATTGTTGAGCTCTTATGTCATCAAAGTTCCATAGAGTTCCTCCAAGTGATAAGAGTTGATGTCTTTGGTATTCTCTATCAACATCCTTAATGAGCTCCAATCTTCGGAAAGCGACCTAAGCATTTTACTTACAATTTCACCGTTAATAAATTTACGATCAAAGTTTTTGAGGCCATTAACAATATCGGTGAAGCGAGTAATCATGTCAACAATATGATAGTCTTGTTTCATGAAGAAATTTTCAAATTCTTTGACTAAAAGATTAATCTTGATTTCTTTTACTTTACTTGTGCCGACATGACTGACTTCAAAAGCATGCCATATATCATATGTAGAGTCACATGTACTAATACGATTAAACTCATTTTTTTATCTAAGGCACAATATAATAGGTTTCTGGCTATAGCATTGACAATTTTCTTTTATCATCTTCATCATATTCCTCTCAGGCTCAAGAATAGATTGATTGGATTTTCCACCAATCTTAATAATTTTAGTGGGCACATAAGGACCAAATTCAGTGACTTCTCAAAAATTATAATCTATTGATAGAATGTAAATCATCATTCTAATTTTCCAATAATTATAATATGTGTCATAAAAAAAAGGGAGGTTGATTCGTGGAATACCCCCTCGAGATTTTGAAGGTTGTTGTGGTTAGCCATTACTCAAGATTGTAAAGTCTTAATTTTAAAATGAGCACCTTGCCCTGATACCAATTGATAGCCTAAGAATAGCTAACCAAGAGGTGGGTGAATTGGTTTTTAAAATTTTTTTGAAAAATTAATCTAAAATCAAACACATAATAACTAGATAGATTAATTCAAATAATAAGTACGAATATGAAAGCAATAAGTAAATAGGGATATAGAATGTAAATGATATAATTATGGAGGTTCGATCCAACACAATGATCTACATCCTCCGTTACCAAGGTCTCCGGCACGAGCGATGCCAATTTCACTATGTTGATTGACATGTGGTGCAATCCAACCTTTCAAAGCTTTCGGTGACTTACAAACAAGGAGCACCGATTCTTATACAACATTGAGCTTTACAGATCTCAACACGATCCACAAGTTTAAAGAAAATTGATTATACAAATTGAAACTTCTCTCTTAATAAATGATATGATCACAATTTAGTACCATGAGAGAAATAGACTAACACTTTAATAAATAGTAATGAATAAAACTCAAGTGTTATGTAAGAAAAACTTTGATATGTAGAATGGTTTTCAAAAGTTAATTTGATCAAAAGTTTTTCAAGACTAAAATGATTTGATGATAAATGATATGAGAAATCAATGCAATTTTGCTCAAAAAAATCGCACTTGAATGCTCTTGAATGTGTAGAGTTGAATGTAAAGTTAAGTGGTATTTATAGCAGTCAAAACGTCGAAAAGTTCTACCCAACTGAACGTCTGCTACTGACCGGACGACTGAAACTAGCCGTTATACGTCAGAAATCAGAATGGTAAGAATTTTGATCGTTGAAGCCATCGGATGTCAGCCAGACCAAAAATTTCTGATTTTCTCTTTTCTTGATTATTTAAGCAAGTGTAAATACTTTAGGAATATATCCACTTAACTTTTCAAAATAAGTGTCATTGGTAAAGAATTTAAAAGTCAAGTGAAGATTTTTGTCACATCAAAAGTAATTTTTATACGAGCATTTTTGTGAAAAGTTTATCTTGTGCATAAAAATTTAATTTATGAGCTTGAAGTGATACATTACTAAGAATTAAAGTATTTTACCTTTACATATGGATTCAAATCATCTAAATCTAATATCATCGATTGATTTGGTGCGAGTGCACGATTTGTTGCTTGATTTTGAATTTGGCGCAAGTGCTTGATTTGTCTCCGATTGTCTTGACACGATGCTTAATTTTCAAGCTTGATTTGTGAATGCTCATTTCCATTAGGTTTGTAACATGTAACAATGTAGACTCGATTATAAATGTTAGAGATAAAAATAATTTGTTTGTCATAATCAAAAATCGAAATCAACCATAGGTCAACGATCCACTTATCCATATAAGTTTCACAATGTTATTCAAACTCAATCCTTTCTAGGTACTCTGGAGGGTTACCCTCTAGCATCTCGTCCCTAGCCACAATACCCATGTCTTTTCGTTGAGGTGGTAGTGTATGAATAAAGTTGTTAATAGCCTGAATGGATACACCCTCATGTCCTATGCCCCTTGCCATAGCCCACCTAGAGAAAACTTCATCCACATGCTCAATAAGTGTGTGAGTTAGGTTTGTCCCATAATTCTCATAAGTTTGGATAACTGCTGACATACGATTTAGAACTGCCCTACAAGCCCCCGTCTTCCTAGCGGTCTTTCTAGTTCTAGCCATGTCTGTCACATGTAAGCCAAGTCCAATTATTTTTATTCTTTTATCAGTGACAACACATTTCACATTATTCTTGCATAAATCGTTATAAGGATGAAATAAAATATTATACTTTTAGTGAAAAATGATTAACCTGATTAAAAGTACGGGAGAAACATTTCATAAAATGAAGCTAAATGGAATATCATGTTTACAATTTATACTAGAATATAATAATTGCTTCAAACATTTCTCTAATTAAATATAAAGAATATATATCCCATGCTCGAAATTTAACATTTCATGTAATACCTTCAATCCGTTAGATGGTAATTGATTGTTGAATCCTAGGTGCCAAGAACCTTGTTCTAATTCATTGGCACCTAGTTCTAATTCATATTTGTTAAATAAAATGTTTACAACCTTATCTTATTATATAGTTAAATAGCCCATTTTTTTTCGTTGCTTTTCATCTTTTTGATTTGAATAACGCACAATTAAAAAGTCTCCCAATTGAGGAGGGGGATCACCAACGGACCATTTAAATTCCAAACTCTTCTTAGACAAGCTTTAAGTCTTTTTGACAAAACCTTTCACTCTTGTAAATACGCAAATCAAGAAAACTCAAACCATGAGTGGAAACTAGAAATGTCTTAAAATGTGAATTCCTATTAAAACTCGTGGTTTTTTCATTAATGACCTGTAGGTCAATTAGCATTTTATTCATAAAGTTATGTAAACCATATAATATTGCAAGAATAGTTCAACTTGCACATAGTGTCTTATCTTCAGTGGATCAAGGTATTTGTTGTAGGTTTAAAATTGCGATTGCACTCCTTACACATACAAATTCTGAACAGGGCTTTGAAAATGAGTGTGTGTGATTTATGTTTTCTTTTGACCTAAAATAAATGAATGAAAAAGAAAACCAAACAAGATTATCATATAAGAGAATTTGTTTGGATTTTAAATTTCAAATATCCGTCAATTTCTATCATACACGTAACATTTAAATTTCAAATCATTTTCCATTCTATCCATATACACAGTGACTTTGCAAAAAGATCCAATACGCGTGCACATGCCAAAAGGAGAAATCATAATTTGTTAATGTGGATTTCAATGGAATAACAGAATTAGATATGGTTAAATCCCTTTTCTAATTAAAGATAAACATGATTATATAAAAAAATATTATTTTCTTTTCCAAATTATTTTAAAAACTAAATTATTAAGAATTAAAATAATAACCGTTAAATAAATTTCTTTCAATTATAATAACTGGGGCTTAAGTTATGCGAACTTACATTTTCTTGAGCTCAACCAAAGTTAGTTAAAGCAAACTACAGAATGAACCCAATATTGATATATTTTTTCCTACTACTACAATATTTTTAGCCGAAATAAAAATAAAATAAATGGAATGGGCGATAATAATATCTTATGGACTTTAATGTAATTAACAAGGCTAAAACTTAATTTGATTTTGTTTTCTAAACGATAAAAAATAACATAATAAAATTAAGCCACTCTATTTTCAAAACACCCAAAAAAAAATTAAAAAAAAAAATTGGAATGTTAGATGTAATCCTAAGCCTTGTTTTCTGAAACACAAGGCTAAACTTGCAATACCTCTCAAGTACCTGATAATACAATTTACTACTTCCCAATGCTGTCTATTTCGATTGCTCATATATCTACTCACAACTCCCGTTGCATGTGCTATATCTAGTCTCATACACACCATGACATATATAAGACAACCAATAGTAGAGGTATAAAGTACCTAGACCATGTAGGTCCACTTCTACTCTATAGAGAGTGACTTATCATTGTATATCCTAAAGTGACTAACCAAACTGAGTACTGACTAGTTTGCATCATCTATCATGAACCTACTTAGCACATTCTTTACATACTCTTACTGTGGCAGTTTCAAGATATAACTATCACTAGTAAATCTTATCCCAAATATTTTTTTTGCAACTCCCCAATCTTTACAAATCCCTTAAATAACTTATTTTTCAAATTATCCATTTTCTTTTTTGCAAGCACCTTCAATCAAATGTCATCAACATACATAACAAGATAATATAAAAGTCGCCATCGTTCTTTACGTAAAAACAATGATACACCTGACACTTTATGAAGCCCTTACTATCCATAAAACCAAAAAACCTCTTATACCACTATCTGTGTCTCAAAACTATTTAAGGTCGTACAAACTATTTTTAAGTATGCACACCATTTTCTCATTCTACATAGTTCGAAATCTTGTGGCTGCATCATGTAAATTTCTTTCTCCAAATCAAAAAGAAAAAAGGTTATCTTCATCCAACTACTCTAGGTGCCTTTGTAACTAGTCCAAGTAATGCTCTAATTGTGGTTAATTACACTATAGGAGGGAAAGTCTCATTATAGTTTGAAATCCCTTTACGATCCGTCCTGCTTCATATCGCTTGCTACCATCATGTTCTTATTTTAACCAATAAATCTATTTATTTTGTGAAGTCTTATTTCCTTTTGGTAAATTTGTCAATTTCCATGTCTTATTGGACAATAATAGGTCTGTCTTATCCCTTATGCCTAACTCCCACCTGATTGATTAATCAATTTGCACAACTTTATTTTTAACTTTCTGGTTCACCTTTATCAGTCAACATATTGTAATGTACGCTAGGAAATATCTCTATAGAGATCTAGTTGTTCTCTTAGAACTACTGATCTGAGTCAGATGGATGATTTAATTTTCTTCTGGGCTATGTTTTAACTTTCAATGGGATTACTTTAGGCTTCTTAACTTCATGACTTGTGCTTTTATAGTACGTTCCCAACCTATCCTTATATAAGATACTTCCATTGAAAATCACATCCTCATTTTTAATAACCTTCTGAGTTTGATCATCCCAGAAGCAGCAACAAAACTCAGTATCTGCATAGCCAATAAAGAAGCACCTTTTTATTTAGCTCCAAACATGCTTCTCACAGAAGAATCAATTTGACATACAAAAAGACAACAAATAATTTCAAGTATGAAAGGTTTACGTCTAAATCACTCTAAACCTCATCTGGTATTCTGAATTACAATGGTCTTGAAGGACCTCCATTGATCAAATAAGCTACATTGGTGACAACCTTAGTCTCAAAATATTTATAATCCAACATATAATCTTATACTTCTAGCACACTCTTTTAAAGTCCTACTCATTCTTTCAGCTATACCATTTTATTGAGGTATTCTTGGAATGGTATTCTTAAGCTTTATTCTATTGTAATACTTCTTGAAATCATCATATACACATTTTACCCATTACCTGACTGCAAATACTTAACCTTAAAACATGTCTCATTTTCAACCATTTCCATCTCTGGAAGACATCAATGACATCAGATTTATTCTTAAAGAAATAAAACTATATATATATATATATATATATATATATATATATATATATATATATATATATATATATATATATATATATTTTTCTTTTTTTTTGCTTGATTCATCAATTAATCTCACATAATAGTTGAAACCTCTAAGGAGAGTATCAGTTGATGGTCCTTATATATCCTTAAGAATGAACTCTAATTTTGTATCTTTTGGCTACCTTCTGATTTTAGAGATGCTGACTCTTTTCTAGTTTCCAAAAGTGCAGCCTTGATAGAAATTATGTACAACAAATTTCAACTTCGGTAGCTTCTCTTTAGAATCAAGTACTTTTATTCCCTTCTAACTCATGTATCCAAGCCTATGGTACAACAAATCAAAATTAACAGTTGAATCAACAACTGGAACCATGTCTCTACAATTGGAAGTGATGTAAAGAATTCCAGTTTTACTTCCTCGACCAACAACCTTAGATCCCTTAGTAACATTCCAAACATCTCCAAAAGTCACACTATGACCTTCATCATCAAGTTGTTCTATTGAGACTAGAATACACATCAGTTTAGGTATATGCTTTACCTTGTAAATTTTTCACACAGACCTGTTTGACATCTTCAAAGTCACATTACATACCTATAGTATCCATTGGTTCTCCATTAACAAAATAAACCTTTCCATAGTTTTCAATGTTGAGCATATTTTAGATAAGGATATTTATGTAATTGTACATAGCTTTCATCTCCAAAACGTGAACCCATTTGTAGAGTTGTATTTATATAGATGCTGTAATTTTCAGTTGAATTGAATGAAATTAATTTCATAATATCTTTCCCGCCTTTTCTTCTTGTTCTCTCATTTATCAATTAACAATTATCTTCATCTTTACATGGTATCAGAGCAAGTGATTGATGCTTCCATGCGATGAATGATAATTCTAGTGTTGCAGTGAACATTCAAAATCAGTGCGAACAAGATAACTCGTCTGGTGATTCTTCAGTTAGAGATATGGCTGGAGAAGATGCAAATTCTCTCCTTACTCGATTGGTTACTGATCCTACAAGTCCGTATTATCTTCACTATGGCGATAATACAGGAATGTAAATCATTTCTATTGTTCTTTCAGATGAGAACTACTCGACATCGAGTAGAGCTATTACAATGGCGCTTAGTGTTAAGAACCAGGAAGGTTTCATTGATGGAACTATTGGCAAACCGGATAAGGATGATCCTATATTCGGTATTTGGAGGAGGTGCAATCATGTTGTATCCTCATGGATTATTAACTGAATTCCAAAAGAGCTTTATCCAAGTGTAGTTCATAAGGATTCTGCTAGAGAAATTTGGATTGAGCTGCAAGACAGATATAGTAAAGGTAATTTCACATGGATCTATGAATTGAAGAAGCAGATTGCTTCAATTTCACAGGAGAATGGTTCGGTCAGTTCATATTTCAATAGGTTTAAAGGCCTTTGGGAGGAACTGGACAATTATAGACCAGAAGTTAACAGCACTTGCCACAAACATGAGGATCAAGTCATGCAGTTTCTGATGGGACTTGATGATCAGTTTTCTGCTATTAGAAGTCAAGTGTTACTAATGGATCCATTACCTTCATTAAACAAGGTATTTGCTCTTATTCTCCAGGATGAAAAACAGAAGGACGTGGTTGCTAAGAGGCAACAACATTATGAGGCAGCAGCATTTGCTAGTAAAATGATAAGTGCACCATTTGGAAGTCAGAGGACCAACTCATTCATTCAATCTCAGAGAAGAGATAGACCTATATATAGTCGTTGTGGCATGCCTGGACATTTCAAAAGCAAGTGTTTCAAGATCATAGGCTATCCTCCAGGTTATCGTTTTGTCGGAGGGAAGATGCCTATGGTTAATGCTGTTACTCAAGCTTCTGTTGGTAACAAAATTGAGAGTGTTAACTCTCAGCCAAACGTGACTATCACTTTAGACCAATGTCAGCAACTTTTGGCCATGCTAACTCCATAATTGAGAGCACAATTATATTCTAACACCTCTAAACCACAAGACCTGCCACTAGTCTAATCAAATGTTCCTGAATTTTCAGGTAAACATAAGAATCACAATGGTGTTATCACTGCAATTAATTGGATCTTAGATACTGGAGCGCCTGAACATATGGTTTGCTCCATTAAGTATCTAACCTGTGTCATAGCTAAATCTAATGCCTCTGTTAGACTTCCAAATAGAGATCAGGTTGGTATAACAAGTGTTGACACAGTAAGATTGTTTGATGAATTGATGTTGACAAACGTTCTTGTGGTGCCATCCGTTACATTCAATCTCATATATGTCAGTAACATAGTTTGTAGACATAATTGCTTCCTAATTTTCATGAACAATTATTGTCTTATACAAGATCTTTTGACATGGAAGACGATTGGGAAAGGCAGACTTGAGAATGGCCTATATCATTTCCAATTACCTAATCATCAATCCAGTGGAAAATCATTCAACAAAACTTTTAAGATCATTTCACCTTCCATCAAACCTGTTATCTTCCTTAATGCTAGTTGCAATCCCAATTCTGATTTTCATTGTAATAAAGCTCTCATCGCTTCTTGTAATTCATCAAACAATAGCAATATCAGTAGCTAGATTAATCTGTGGCACTACCGTTTGGGTCATGTACCTGTTTCAAAATTATCTATCTTACATAAATATGTTCCTACTATAAAATTCAATAATTTTTTGCATTTTTCTATTTGTCCTTTGGCCAAACAACACAGGCTTCCCTTTCCTCACAGTGAAACAAAAGCCTCCAAAGCCTTTGATATTATTCATTGTGATATATGGAGGCCCTATTCCATTCCCTCTTTAGATGGATGTCAATATTTCCTCACTATTGTAGATGATTACAGTAGGGTGACATGGACTTATCTCATGAAAAACAAATCTCAAGCTAGACCTATAATTTAGTCATTTTATTCCTTGATTCAAACACATTTCCATAGCAATATCAAAACGTTGAGATCTGACAATGGGATTGAGTTTCTCATGATTTAATTCTTTAATTCTAGAGGTATTATACATAAAGTACGGCGTGTAGAAACTCCACAAAGAAGACGGTATAGTTGAGGAAAAACACCAACACATTTTGAACATTGTTAGAGTTATCAAATTCCAAGCTAACCTACCACATAAATTTTGGGGTAAGTGTATTCTAACTGCCACTCATCTCATAAACAGAACTTATACGTCCATTCTAAATGAAAAATCACCCTCTGAAATACTTTACCAAGCTGCTCCTTCCTATACACATCAGAGGGTCTTTGGCTACCTCTGCTATGCAGCTACTCTGAAACGAAATATAACAAAATTTGATCCTCGGTCATCACTTTGCATTCTCATTGGCTATCCTTACGGTATGAAAGCCGATAGACTTTATAATCTTCATACCAATACCACGTTTAACTCTAGAGATGTTATTTTTCATGAGAACATCTTTCCATTCAGACATCCTTCTTTCCTTTATTCATTATCCAGCCTTGGATGCTTTTCACAGCTAAACTATACTCTCTTTCCAACTCAGCTATTTTCCAATATTGATACTTTTTTTCCACCTTTAGAATCCATTTCCACTGGAAATTCTCCATCATCTCATAATGCTTCTGATCATCTTACTGATATACCTCCAATATCTGATTATAATCCTTCCACCGATATACCTGCTCATATAATTTCAACTCCTACACCTCCATTACCTATTGGAAAATAAAAAAGAACCACTAAATTGCCTTCTTACCTCCTTGATTATCATTGTAATCTGGCCTTTCAAGTTCATACTCCTCAATCAGATTCTATGGATAAAGGTTCTGCATCATGTAAGAAATATCCTTTGTCTGATCATTTGAATTATGATCAACTGTCTCATTCACATAAGCAATATTCCTTGGCTCTATCTACTGTTTTTGAGCCTCAGTCATATAGTGAAGCTTCTAAATTCCGAAGCTTCTAAATTCCCTGAATGGTGTCAAGCAATGGATTTAGAATATCAAGCACTAGTTTCAAATCATACTTGCGATGTAGTTCAGCTTCCAGACAACAAGAAACATGTGGCATGTAAATGGGTTTTCAAAGTTAAACTTCTATCAGATGGGATTGAGGAAAGAAAGAAGGCTCGCTTAGTTGCCAAAGGTTTTACCCAACAAGTAGGATTGGATTATGAGGAGACTTTCTCCCCAGTTGCTAAATTAGTAACTGTTAAGACTCTGTTGGCTGTTGCAGCCCAGTTGAATTGGCACTTGCATCAATTGGATATTAGCAATGCTTTTCTCCATGGCGATTTGGATGAAGAGGTGTACATGTTGATGCCTCCTGATTATGAGCAGCAGGGGAAGAGTGGGAAACAACAGGTTTGCAAGCTCAATAAGTCCATCTATGGACTTAAACAAGCATCAAGACAATGGAATGCCAAACTCACTCCGTACATTCTATCACAGGGATTTGTACAATCAAAGCGCCGATTATTCTTTGTTTTGCAAGCACAATGGCCGCTCATTTACGATTTTATTGGTATATGTAGATGATATAATCATTGGTGGAAATGATTTGATGTACATTGATCGCTCAAAGATGAACTAAATAATCAGTTCAAGTTGAGAGATCTAGGAATTCTTAAATATTTTCTTGGCCTTGAAGTTGCTAGAACAAAGAAAGGCATCTCCATATGCCAAAGAAAATATGCCTTGGAGGTCCTATCTGATACATTCTATTTAGAGGCCAAATCTGCATCTAATCCTCTACCACATAATCTAAAACTAAGTAGGGATGAAGGAGATAATGTGCAAGGTGTTAGTACGTATAGGAGGCTGGTGGGGAGACTACTTTACTTAACCATTACAAGGCCAGACTTATCCTTAACAAAGGCAAATGCTAAGCCGCTTCATGGTCACCAAAGTTGCACTCATATGGAAGTCGCACATCATGTTCTAAGGTATCTAAAAGGCACACTAGGATAAGGTTTGTTCTTTGAAAGCAACCTGGATTTGCAATTGAAAGGGTATTGTGATGCAGATAACCGGGCAGCCTCGTCGTATTACTAAAGGTCCATTAATGGATATTTTGTTTTCTTAGAGAACTCTTTCGATATCTTGAAATCCAAAAGCAAGATAATTTATCGAGATCAATGGCAACCGCCGTATGTAAATTAAGTTGGTCAAAAAATTGCCGAGCGATCTAAGTGTCAAACAATCCAAACCAAAGTGAAGTGAAGATGGTCTATACCATATCACAAAATTCAATTGGCAGACTTACCGACTAAAGCTCTAGGTGGAACTAAGTTCAAGTTTCTATTATGCAAGATAGGAATATTGAATATATACTCCTCATCTTGAGGAGTGAGTGTTGAGCATATTTTAGATGAGGATATTTATGTAATTGTACATAGCTTTCATCTCCAAAACGTGAACCCATTTGTAGAGCCGTATATATAGATACTTGTCGTAATTTTTCGCTTGAATGAAATTAATTTCATAATATCTTTCCGCCTTTTCTTCTTGTTCGTCATTTATCAATTGCCTTTATTAGAATTCTTCTTGAACCCTCGTTCCCTAGTCTTGATATTTAAGACATAATTCAATATTAATACTTCTCCATATGCACTCCTATAGACTTTCTCAAAGAAGAATAATGTCCCAAAAATCACCGATTTTCAATTTTACGTTGCCTATAGAGTTACTGACTGCTGCTCTCATAGGCTCTTAAATATTCGGTTTAGTATCTTATTTAATCTTAATCAAGACCAATTGATTGATAATTATACTCAATTTATTGAGATGTTTTACTATTGGAGAACCTTCGTCAATCTTCAAATTAAATACATTTTTCATCATATGCATATTGTTACACACAAGAGAGCTTATCATACATAAATTTCTCGCAATCATATTGTGACCGAAATTTTTTGTGGTAATAACCTGTGAATACCCAACATCTGAAGATCACGAAGTTTCTACTCATCGTCATTCATTCCTCTCAACCAAAACCTAGAGCTCTGATAATCAAAAGGAGATGGTGAAATTTTTTGTTGTGTAGATAACCTTTCTCATTTCTTTTCGTAGTCATTGCTCTCAACCAAAACCGAAACCCTAAATCTATACCATGGAGAGCCATAAAAGTTCAGTCTAGAAATAAAAACACTTTAAAATGCAAGATTTATAGAAGTTTGCTTCAATGTGATACTACGTCCTCATTCTCTATTATAATAATTCAAAGGTGATGAAAAGAAGTTTTCAAGAGAAAATCAAAAGCTATATTTTCTCTAACCTCTTTCTTTTTATGATAACACAAAACCTTGATGAAAGCTTTTATTTATAAGAAAAAATATATATAAAAGAAAAATTAAGGTAAAATCAAAATTTCCAGTTTGAAATTCCTTAACTTTCTAATGATTTTTTTGTCCGAAGCCGTTGGGGAGGGGGCTTCCATTTGAAGATTGATCCAAATACGAACTTCATATAACTACTATAATTAGGCTTCGCAACTTAACACACTCTCTATATTGCACACGCACACAAAGGGCATAAATTACAAAGCAAATTAGCACCTCGTGCCATTGAGCTCATTTGCAAGCCGACCTACAAACACAAATGTTGAGACCAAAATTGGCTCCTTAGTAGGGTCCATTTTTTGTTATTTTTTTTATATATTTACTTATTTTCAATTCTTCAATCTTGTGCAACATCATCGATGCCTGAAATTGCTGTGGTTAAGAGCCTATGTTAATGGGTCATAAATAACATTTTAATAGGTGAAATTAAATCTCCATTTGTAGAGCTTATAAAAAAAGATTTGATTTTTCTCAATTCCATGTACAATGAAAATTGATATGATCCTTCTTCCATTCTCAAATTTTTCTATAATATCCATAGTGAAAGTTAAATAGACGAATAGTTTAGACCTAAATGCAGAATTAAAATAATAACAAGCAACAAGTCACTTATTAATTTCTCTAGATGATTAAGTTCAATGAATCCAATTAAACCTATGTGTTATCAAGCAATTTAAACAATCCTATCAAAAGCAATAAAAATGAAGTAAAGAATACCAAGAATTGATGACAGAGGAAACCTCTTGAAGAACTTTTCACAGGAATAAAAAACCTCCGCGCAAATCTTACTAAAATGATCCACTAGAACAGTTAACATTACAATTAGTTTGACACTGCTAAACCGTAACCGACTCTGACCACCTAACTTATAAATCAACAAGGAACTCATTTGGTTGTGTAACTGTACTTTTCAGAACTTTGGCCACTTTTCTCTCGGTTTGATCACCAAGAACGAACTTCGTTCCACAACACTAGAACTCTAAGCCCCTTTTCCCTAATTTCAAAACTCTAATGGCTTATTCGAGAAGGTAGGGTTTTGTTTGGTGCTTGATCAAAGATCTTTCTGTGTTTTGATTTTTTGATAAGGTAAGAAATATTGGAATATGTATTTGTTCTTCAAATTATGTTCTTTTGACTGAATACAAGGCTCAACCAATGTTGGAACAATGTATGGGATGAATATATGAAAAATTGATAATGTGGTTGAATCAAGAGATTAATGAAAGGTGTTTTAGATCATGAATGATGTTGTCTCTATAATGAAATAATGATTCAACATTCTGTTGGGATGTTCATATGACTGTATATTTATAATGGATAGTGTTTGGGGGTATAAATGGGATTTAAAAATCGGTAGTTTATGTGAACTAGGTCTGCTGGAGTCTGAACCACCGCCGAGTGAAAAACTTCAAGACCAAGTGGGCACAACCAACATGCCGCTGAGTTCCAGGGTTGCGAAGGTCGAGTGGTGACACTCTTGTTTTCAGCACTCGAGTACCAACTCGGTCGAGAGTCCGAATCTTTATCTATTTCTTGAAGTCCGTTTCTTGATCCTCTTGGACTCCTTTTTGCACTCTACCTATCCAGAATTATTTTTTATTATAATTACAATTCAGTGAATCCTATTTTTACTTTAATTACAACTGAATTAACCCATGATTTTGAATGCGAAAATTGCCAATTGCAAATTTAGAAATTACAATGGTCCTAACAATCTCCCTCATTGGGATTCTATGACAAAATCATTTATTTCAAAGTTATAATTAAAACAACCTATCAACAATCTACCGAAAGACTTAGTTCCCAAAATTTACTTCAACATCTTGTCAACTTGTTTCCTAAAACACATGAAAACAACAATACCACGTGTAAAAGAGAGGAAACTAACAATTAAAAAATATAACTAAGTCATATAAAATAATGCAAGTAAAACTTGTATAACACCAAAGCATGTAATATTACGTGCATAAATAACTTAAAAATATAAATAGAATTTTAATATCAATATTAACAAAAACAAGAACGTTATATCAATGTTAAAATTCCAAGAAGAATTCAAAAATCATTCACAAATACTTTCGACTCCCCTACGTCAAATATCTATACAAATCATCACAAATATCAATTTCTCCCCTAACTCATATGCTCGACAATCCTAAAATAAATACTCCCTCCTTCTTTTTGACACAAATAACAAAGGAAAACAAGTAACATAATCATGAATAACATGGAGAGGAATGTATTAAAAATATGCACATGGATGTTTAAAATTACGCAACACGTGCTATGGAAAGATAAAAATTTCTTTTGAGACAACTATTTTTCATTGATTTTTAAATATAGCATCATGAACAAATAGCTTATTTGTTTATTTATACATGGATAATCCATAAACATTAAACTTTTTCCCACATAACACATTTTAAATTTTCATGAAGTAAATTGTATAAGCTATTCATGGATCAAAAAGTGTCATTAATCTCATGTACACAAGTCTTAAAACCTTGTATTAACAAGAAAAACGTGCAAAGAATCACTAGTGAATGAAATTATTCATCAAAGTATTAAGTAAAACACAATGGTACTAGGAACTTTTAAATTAAAATTTCATATTTAATTTTTCATTGTATTAATTTTTCTTCCTTCCTCTATCTCGTGAGCATATATAATTATTCTCTTTTATGTGGAGACTTTTTTCCATTAAACTTTTTAAATGTCCCCTATAATGAGCTTTACGTATGATCTCTCTCTAGTATCCCACCTCTATCTCGTCCATAGTTGTTCACAAAGTTAATAAGAAACCGGTAATCCAAGTTGGAAGTCTTCAACAGTATGATGAGGACTACCCATGCCATCTAGGGCCGAAGCGCTTCCCTTTCCGAGGCTCGCGTACATTAAAATTCATAATGTTGGTTTTGATTGCCTGTGCATTGGGAAGTGGATGCGGGAATAGGAGAAAGATAGGATTTGAGGCCTTTTGTCCCCAAGTGGGGCCTACGTCTGCAAACAAGACACAGGTTGTGAGTTCTCATGAGCCGACTACGTTCATAGAAGTTATGAAGAGGCCTGCATCACTTGACATATACTGGGTTAATTAGAAAATTTAGGGTCAACGGAATGAGTCCAGTAGAAAGACAATTGGTTGATCAGAATATAGCAAAAAATTATGTCCACGTAAGAAGTTTAATAATGGACCCAATGCGCCTAAGGCCGGGCAACGCCATACCTTCATGCCCTAAATGCAAGAAGAACGACAAAGGAGAATATTATGCTGGGGAAAATGTCTGCTACAGATGTGGTCAATCAAGTCAATATGCTAAACGATGTCGGACAATGCTAGGTAAGGAGAATGACTAGGCAAATTAAAGTAGAAAAAGCCCAATGTCTGCCATTACCCAAGATGACGCAGAGTTTAGCTTTATCAATCCTTTAAATAAGTCATTTTTTTCTTCGTCGGGAATTAAAATCTCGTTTTTTTTACCTTGATCATGCTCCTTAGATCTCGTCCCTTTCCTTTTCTTTACACACCTTATCCTAAGCCACTAAATGTTTACCTAGGGTTGAGCCATAGGATTTGACGACGGACTTAAAAACCACCTATAGACGCTTTACGCCCAATCGCCCAGGGTTTGAACGTAATTATAACATCATATATGTATCCGGTAACCCCCGTGTATGTCCTTATTGATTTAGGTGCGTACGCATTTATTCATCCATTACATGCTTAGCTAGAATTGATGTGGTATGTGCAAAGAATGATAGGGTAATAGAAGTTAGTATACAACTAGGAGGAACCGTAAATATGAATACGATAGCTAAAGCAATGGAGATAGACTTTAATGGGTTAGTCTTAAAAGCGTAATCCACATGGAATCGAGATTACGGACTTCATTGTCATTTTCGGCATGGTTGGGTAGAAATTGAATAACCATTATATGTTTTGAAAAAAGATGTAGTTTTTTGAAGCCTTGATAAAGAAGAATTTACATTTTATGGGTCTAACCAAAGGACAAGTGGGGGTCTGGGGGACAAGTGCCCCCAACTTTTGATTTTTTTTTTTTTTCAATATATATAAAGTCATATTTGGTATCAATTGAAATATAAATTTTAATTTAAATCAAAATTAACAATTAATTTTAATAACATATTTCATGGAATATATAATTATTTAACTTTTATCAAAATTTACTAAAAAATTGATTTTAATTTCCATCAAACAGGGGCAAAATTATAATAAATTTTAATTTTTCTCTTTTTCTCACGACTTTTAACAAAATCTTAACTCTCCATCGAACAAGGGCGAAATATTGCATTTTTAATATCATTTTAAAGTGTTTATGGTCTAGTTTTCTACGTCGTTAATGGTGTACGAAAATATCAATCGTAGCAAATGCTACTACTTGTCAAAGTAAACAGTTCAAAATTAGTATTTCGAAAATTGCTAATCGAATCTACAAATTATTTATGTCATCTCAAAACTTATTTCGAAAACTACATTACGTACATATCAAATAATCCAAATGATATCGAAAATAGTTAAAAATGCGTTAAACGTGAGTTTTAAAGTAAGACGTTTAACTCGCATTTTCTTTAAAAACATTCATTTATTTAATTAACATTTATTATTTTTGCAATACAAATTTCTCAATGTAATTTTCATCCTTTTATTAGGGAATTCTATATGGAATGACATAAAATCAAATTTTACATCCGAAAAAGTCATATCCCATGTAAATTTTCGGATGCAAAATTATATGGGGTATGATTTTTTCGACGTAAATTTTCGATTCTAAAATTTCTCTTAATTTCTTTGCAAGTTTGATTGTGCTCCCTCTAACTTTAAACTTCTGCGTCCGCCCCTGAGCCTAACATTAAGCATTTTCCATCTCATTAACCTTACCAGTACGTTATAAAGCGAGACAATTGTGGATAACATACCAATAGTATGAGAGTATCCAAATGTATTTCTCGACGACCTACTAGGTACCCTACCCATAGGTAGGTAAAATTTACAATTGAGTTTATCCTTGGAGTGACATGTGTCTAAAGCACCTTTGGCTCTTAAAAAGCTTCAAGAGTTGAAGATACGGTTGAGGAACTCTTTAGTAAGGTTTTTATCAAGCCAAGTTTGTCCCCATGGGGAGCTCCGCAGTAATGTGTTAAAAAGAAGGATGTGTCAATGAGGATATGTACAGATTATAAAGAGTTGAATAAATTGACTAATAAGAATAAGTATTTGCTCCCGAGAATTGAAGATTTATTTGATCAATTGAAGGGAAATACGATATTTTTGAAGATCGACTTGATGTCAAAGCTACCATCGCTTGAATATTAAATAGAGTGATATACAAAAGACGAGGTATTAAACTTCCTACAGGATTATGAGTTTATAGTTATACCTTTCGGCCTGCCTACTAGCCCTATAGTGTCTATGAACTTGATGAATCAAGTGTTTCAATAGTACCTAGATCGATATGTCATCTTGTTTATCGATGATATATTGGTACACTTGAAGGATACTCAACAACATGAAGAACATCTAAGGACGATGTTAGAAATTTACGCGAGAAAAGCTTTACGCCAAAAATTCCAGTGTGAATTTTGGCTAGATCGTATGGTTCCTAGGTCATGTAGTGACCATCCGTAGGTTTCAAATGGAACCAGCCAAGGTTGAAACTTTGAATAACTAGTCAATACATGTTAATGTTGGATATGTAAAGAACTTTCTAGGTTTAGCCGTTTATTATCAGCGGTTCATAAAAGGTTTCTCTAAAATTGTAGTTCATTGGACACAATTGAATAAGAAGGAAGTTAAGTTCATTTCGTTCTAAGAAGTGTGGGAAAAGCTTTCAGGAGTGAAATGACGTATTAGTTTCTGCTCTAGTGTTTGTTGTACCAGAATGTTCAGACGGATATAATGAAACATTCGAGTTGGGATTAGGATGTGCGTTGATGCAGAATGGGAATGTGATAGCATATTCGTTGAGGCAGCTGAAGCAATAAGAACAAAGCTATCTGACACACGATGGAAACTTGCTTGTAGCATCCCGAATTTTATTTACTATTTGCGTAAGGCCTAACTTTTTGTTAATTTAATTTTGTTCATTTAGCAAATGGAGTAGTCAACATCTAGCATTGTTAGAGACACTAAAATCCGTAAGTCAGAGTCTTGGTACAATCTACTTATTTCTCTTTACAAATTTTTTTTCTTTTCATAAGTATTACATGGGCCAAAATATTAAGAATATAGAAGTTGATAAAAATATATCAATATTGGTCTCATTTTGTAGCTTGCATTAAATTACGTAAATTTTGCTCAAGAAAATTTATTTTGAAAGAGATATACCAAGTTATTGTGCTTGAAATAAAACTTATCTTTTTATCTAATATTATATTATTTTACAAATCCTTTTGCATTAATTGGTGGATAAATTGATGTAGAGAATTGACTTGTTAAAGAAAGTTTGTTATTGAGAACACGGAATTATTTTGAGAAAATTACCTGCATCCTCGCATTCAAGTTTCCAAATTCAAAAATCGTGGGTAATATTTATTTAATCAAAAAATCAGGTTTTAAATCAATTAATAATGAAATCCCTAATTTCCATTCCCGTCCCTCATTTTCGTCCCTCATTCATCTCTATCAATTCCTCTCCACCAGCTTCCGAATCGTCCCACATCTCTCTTGTCTGTCCCTCCTCTCTCTCTCTCTTTCTCTCTCTCGTCCTTCATCGCGTCGTCGCCGGAGACCTGTGAGCAGCAGCAACACTCCCCGCGATAGCCGGCAGCATCGTGCCGAGATCCATTATTTTTCTTCTTCTTCTTCGTCGTTTTTTTTTTTTTTTTTGCTATTGGGCGGGGTTTTGGTGCTGTTTTTCTTAGCCTGATTTTGGATCTATTTTATGGTGGTGATCGATCCGTTGCTGTGGAGGTATTATTGAGGTGATTTTTGTGATGATTGGTTGGTGGTGGATTTTGAATGGTCGTGATGGTGCTAACGGTGATGATGACTGAGATTGGTGGTGATGTTGCGACGGTAGTGGTGGTGCCACGATGATGTTGTTGGTATTGTGGTGGTGCCGACAGTGACGGGGGAGGATTGCTGTATTGGCAGTGGCGATAGTGTTGATGGCATCAATTTTTGGCTTTATACCCAAAACTCACAGTTGAAGAACCATATATGCTCATTTATTGGCTCTATACCCAAAACTCAAATTGTTGTGGATAAAGCTTCCAATTCCTGTGAAGCTCCATTATCTGATGCAATTTGGAGGCTCTCCTCAAGCAGTGATCGTGAAGTACAGTCCTGAAGGTAAACTTTTAAAGATTTTGGAGGACATGCAATGAAATGAAGTTAAAGTTGTGAGCGAAGTTGAGGAGAAGGATGGAAAGCTTTGGATTGGAAGTGTCTTGATGCCATTTGTTGCAGTTTACAAATTAGACTAAGGATTGGTGTAGCCTCCTCATTTTTAATATTAAAAGTTGCTTGTAATTATAAAGTGCCTCATCTTGCCAGTCATTTACTTGGTTAAAACTGTGGTTTTAACACTTTATTTATAAATGTTGCAATATGTCTTCGATATATATATATCTAGAAATCATATGGGTTTTGTGTAGTTTATTATTCTAATGGCAACCATGCATTTCACATTTTATATTTCAATTGATTTTTAGGGAAAATGATGAAGATTGATTTTAGTGGCCTCAGCCCCGCTTAGTGCAATGAGATTTCGATCAAATATGTGTCTATTGTGACTTATTGTGACCGATTGTTACTGTTTGTGACCAATTGTGACTGACTAATTGTGACTTGTTATGATCAATTGTGACCGATTGTGACTGTTTGTGACCAATTGTGACTGGCTAATTGTGACTCGTTGTGACCGATTGTGATTGATTGTGATTTGAAATTCTGAAAATTTTTTGGAAGGTGGGTGTGGGTGAATGGGGTGTAATTTCAAATTTTAAATTTTCTGAAAATTTTTAACTTGTCGGATCGGCCACCGAACAATGCTGGAAGCGGCCGGAGCCGATGGGCCGTTCCCAGTGGAGAGGTAGAGGGAATGTGGTGTAGTGGAATGATAGGATGAGGTAGGTGATGTGGCATGAGTAGAAATAATTAATGTATATTATATTATATTTTAATATTTAAAAAATTTATTTATCACCTGATTTTTAAATATTTTAATAAGTTTGTTATTTATGAAATGTGAACTTTAAAATTAGGAATTATGTATTATTCCCAATTATTTTTCTCAACCTCTATGCCACTTTGGTTCACCCACTTCTTAGCCACATTCATCTTATAAATATACTAATAATGTATGGCCATTTTTGGAGTCATTGTTTATACTAAAATTTCAATTATATAGTTGTTCTATTCACCAAATCAAGAGAGTTTGGAGTATTTGCACATTACTTAGTAGCCTTGACATTCATATTTTGCTGATATTTAGTTTAAATTGACGTTGGAATTATGTTATTTAAATTTAAATGTGACTACTCTTTTAAATTTTTTGAGTTCAATAATTGATTTACCTTACAAAGATCATCTTTTTTTCTCAAAAACAAGGATTCATACGATCATATTATATTCCGCTTAGAAAAAAAAGTAATAATAAATAAATAAATAATTAGATAACACTACTAGTTTTAAGAAAAAAAAGTAATAATAAATAAAGAAATAATTAGGTAACACTCCGAGTTTTAAAATTAAAACTTGAGGCGTTACAAGTTGGTATTCGAACCAGGTCTACCTTTCTGCAAGTTGGGTAAAACTTGTACTCTTTCACCATTGTGTGTAATATGAATTTTCGCTAAGTAAATTGAGTGAAATTTGGTAGTCCCACCTAGGGACGTCAATTTGACTCGCCGGCTCGGGTGGCTTGTGGCTCGGTCCGAGAAAAGCCCAAGTCGGGCCGACTCCTGGCTCAGTGGGGCGTCGTCTCGAGCCAGAGCCAAATGGGCCATTTTCGGCCCATGACGAGAAAAGCCTAAATAAAATAATAATAATAATTTGCAAAACTCAAAAAAAAAAAAAAAAAACTACCTTCGTTGCTTTACTATTTATATTAACAAAAAATGAGCTGGCTCAGCTTGCTAAAGCCCGAGCCGAAAGCTCGGGTTGAACCAAAATTTTTGTCAAGCTTTTGCTCGGCTTGGGCCAAAAAAACCTGAACCATTTTTAATCGAGCCCAAGCTTCGAGGTTCGGCTTGCGACTAGACTCTTTGACACCCCTAGTCCCACCTACTAGAACAATTTATATATAAGATAAAATGTCCGTTACTTCAAACTTATTTTCTATTTAGCATCTCAATTAACCGATGTTTAAGCCTAATTACTTTTCTTTCTTCGTGTCAATAAATGTGAATGAGAATTATTAATTGGGCCAGCAATTGTGAAATGGCCTCTTTAATGTACATTTTTTAAGTGTATTTATTTTAGAGGAAATTAAGTTGTGTACCCTATAAAAATAAGTATTTTGATTAATACCTTTTAAAATAATTAAATATTTTAATCAAGTAATAATTACGTCATAATCTAAACTGTTAACTAAAACTCCAACCCCCCATAAAGTAACCTGATAGAAACCCATTCCTCTTATCCCTAGGACTCCATTCTCTCCTATTTGGAGCTGATTTAGCTTTGGAAAATGGGGATTTCAACTCCGTGCAAGTGCAAGCCCTCGGGCTTATCGGCTTCCTCAATTCCCGCTCTCACTCTCAAGTCGACGAGGCCTTTATACGTCTGATTCGTCGTGAAGCTGTAACCAAGCTCGATATGGCTCGACGCTCACTAGTTCCTAATTCTGGCCAAATATTCCCCATCATCATCGCATTCCTCATCATCATGGTAGGTGGTGATTTCGATTCCGATTTCAGGTACGTTGTTCACCTCTCTAGCTCACGTATATTTTCTACTTTTTTGGGTAATATTTATTTGATGAAAAATACTACAATCCATTGTGAAATCGTGAATTAGAGGATCGATTAAGGAGTTTTGAATGAGAAAAAGATTGAGTTCCGGTTTTTCTTTTTCCTTTTCTTGGTATAAATTCATAGTTTAACCTGAAAAACAAAATAGCTATGGACCTTGTGACTTTTCTGCATTTGTTTTGAATTCTTAGGTGAAGACACCCATTGTTGCACTGGTATTTATTTACATCTTGAGTGTAGAATTTGCATCTTATGTCTATGGTTAAAATGCTTAAATTGCTGGCTTAATTTTTAAAGATCTAAATCTAATTTGAATTGGCAGATATGATTTCTTGTTTTATTATGTTATTCAATTTATGATTCTGGGTTTTGTTGGGATTATTGTGTTTATTGTGCTCATGAAGCAATCATTCTCATTCTCAAATTCAGTTTCCTTATTAGAGATGTTATTTGATAATTTTGGTCATTTACTTTCATGTTAATGGAGATGTTGTACGTTTAATTGCTGCAGGATGAATTTGAGACTGAAATTGAAGAACTCGCAGATGAAGTTATGTGGGTAGAGAGGAAGAGAGATATCATTGTAGCATAGGTACTATTGGATTTTCATCTCACAGATAGTTCATGAGATAAAGATGGAAGATGCATGTGACGAACAAGCACAACATATAAATTTCACATGTTCCTTTTTTAAAGTTTATGTCACTTTTTGGGGTATTTGGCATTGAATGTACTTGCTCATTGCATCTTGTGTCCATATATGATGATCGGCTTATGCCATATACTGTAGCCAAATTGAAGTTCCCTATTTTTTGGGATGAATGCCAGAGACAACTAGTAAAAGATGAGCTTTAATGGTTAGAAGTCGCATGCGACTCTGACAAAACCATATGTTTTGAAATTGTTTATATTTTTTCTCAAGAACTAGTTATGGTGAATGTGCCTTGTACGTTATTTTTCAAGAGTTTTTTTATAGTATTGTAAGAGTGTTACTTTGAGATGCTGGTTAATACTAATTGTATGATTATATCAATTATATTATAGGGTGATTTTTTGAATTATTGATGCCAACGTAATTTACCACTTTTTTTAAGTTTTGTCACTTTTTGAATTTGTCACTTCTTAACTGGCACTCAACTTATAGAGTTTTGCGTTCCTAAAATAAAGTTATGTTCCATGTTTAAGTAATAGAAATGAAACATCATCATAAAGAGATAACATGTAGGAGAAAAAACAATCATCTCTGAATTTAATTTTAAATTTTGATCGGTGTTTCTCACTTTTTTAAGTGTTGTTGCTTTTTTAGAATTTTGATTGGTGTTTGTCACTTTTTTTCAGTACTTGTAACTTTTTAAAAAAAATTCCATTTTTTTTTTGTCACTTTTTTGTTACTTTTTTTAGTAACTCTTTTTGTAGAATCGAGATTTAAGAATCTCTCAACAATGTTGGTTTAATTGACTTAAATGAAAAGTTTAGTTACTTTATTGAACTGATTTCAATGTTTTAATTAGTGTTTAATCACCTTTTTTAATTGTTGTCACCTTTTTTAGTGTTGTCACATTATTTAGACTTCTGTCATTTTTTCTAATGTTTGTCACTATTTTTGAATTTCTATCATTTTTTTTAATGTTTATCACTATTTTTTATTTTTACTTTATGTCACATTCTTAAAATTTCTTTTAGTGAAAAATATTATTTTTTAATAAAAGTGACATTGTATGTAAAAAAAGTGACACTTAACTTTAAAAAGTAAGATTGTGTCACTTTTTATAATTTTACACAGTATTTTTTACTTCAAAAATATTTTTCATATGATTTTTCAAAAGACCTCAAAATTTAAGAGTATTTTTGTAAGTTGCCATTTATTTTAATAGCCTATTAAATGTTGATTTGCGACCTACGAGTGGTATGTGGGAATCGCTGTATAATTAACTAACAATAATTTGTCATTTCCTTTTAATTCTTAAGAAATTGATTAGTTAACTTAAATTTTTAGCTATTATGTAGTGATTTTTATTTCAAACACAATCACCAGATGTTCAAATCTTGGGCAACTTTCTGAATTGAGCAAGACATGTTGTTATTCTACTTTTAGGTCTCTAAGATTGTATTGAACTCCAAATCCACATGGATATAGACGATACATTGCATAACATTGGGATGTTGGGTTCTCTTCGTGTTTTACTTTTTAGTTTTGAGTTCTAAATTCATTTTGAGTTTTGTGCTTTGAATGTTCATTTTGAGATGGTTGAAAATGTGTTCTTTTTGTCATTTTGAAAAATTATTTTCAAAAACCCAAAATTGGAAACTGTGTTCTTCCCGTCTCTCTCTCCATCTCTCTTCTTCCCTTCTTCCCGTCGTCTCTCTGTCTTTTTCCCTTCCTCTCTGTGGTTTCCTTCCCAAGGTCGACGGCGCTGACGAGCAGCGAGTGGCAATCGCTGCGATCGCCAACGACTTCATCTCTTTTTTTATATGGTGGTTTTGGGTCTGTGGTATGCGACAGTTTTGGGTCGCAGTTGTGGCTGTGGCGGTGGTGTGCGGTGGTTTTGGGTGCGTGGTGTGCGATGGTGGTGTGGTCCAGGTTGTGGCTGTGGTGGTGGTATGCGACGATTGTGGTTGTGGCGGTGGTATGAGTGGTTTGACGGTGGCTATGGCGGTGGTTTTTGCGTGTGCGACGGTTGTGACTATGGTGTGGCGGTAGTTTTTCTTCTGCTGCTGTAGCAGTGGGTCACAACGTTACAGCGGTGGTTTGGCGGTACGGCGCGATAGAATAAATGGTGTTGTGCGGGTAGAGTGGTGTAGGAGGCAATGGCGGTGGTTTTTGTTGGTGGCGTAACTGAAAACACCAAAAACGCGTTTTGAAAATTTTAGGGGCCGTTCTCTTTGTATTTCAGTTTTGTATTTTGTGTTTTGAATTCATTTTGTGTTTTGTGTTTTGAGTGTCTGTTTTGAAATTTTTGAAAATACGTTCTTTTTGTCATTCTGAAAAACTGTTTTGAGAAATATGAAAATGGAAAACGCGTTTACTTTGAAATTTTGAGAATATTTTTTTAATAATATTTTATTCAAGAAATATGATTATTCAATAAATTTTAATAGTTTAATATTAATATAATATTAAATAACATATAAAATTTGAAGTTAGTGAATCTTGAAGTATTTGTTTCCAGATATAAAAAACACATTAAATTAAATTTGACAAATCCTTATTTTTGTCCTTGTATATAACTTGTGACAATAATTAACTAGTATTGAATAAAAACCAATGCTTCCTTGCTTTAGTAATGAGCTAAAAGAACAATGATCTAACCTAAGTTTTGAAAAATCATTATCTCATATATTTTGGGAGCCATGTTAAGCATGAAATACAATAAGGCACATGAAGAGAACTTCGTCATGATTGGGTCAAGCACATTTCTAACACTATCAACATTATTTTATTCATATTTCTATTTTCTTGTCCATCTTGTCTTTTTTAATCAAAAAAGTAATTTATTGTTAATAAAAAGAATTGCATTGTCAAACACATTGAGCCTATGTTTGATCCCCATTACATCATACGCATGTGTAATTTTCGAATAAAAAGTTTGCCGTGTAAATACTAAATACACCCATAAAGTATGCCAAAGATAGCAGCTACACATGATGGTCTTAACCTCAAAATACATATAATTCTTAAAGTTCAATCAGTTCTAGTTGCATGAATAAGCACCAATACATTAGTAACTAGGAAGTCTTAATCAGGCTGTCCTTAATGGAGGTGAAACCACGATTACACCATCTCCTCTTACAAACAGAAACAGAACTGTACACCTCGTGGTCTGCAACAATAATCCATCTTAATATCAGAAACCACGTAAACCGTATCACAAGTAATGTATAAAATGAACAGAATCTCATGGGCAATAGACAATCTTTATGAAGATGTGAAGTGGTGAATTAGGCATCTGTTTTATCTATAAATTTAACAATACAATTTTTCTTCTATCTTAGCAGAATCACAGTTTCCATCTCTGGCTCTGTAGGGATATATTCTCTCAGTCGTCAACCCACCATGTTTGTAATGAAATCAAATGCATTTTCCATGAGTCCTCCATTGGCACCTTTGCATTTTCATGAGTCCTCCAACCACAGCAGAAAACGCCCAACAACTGCCTGTGAAATAAACCAAATGCAGAACAACTCAAACCATACCCACCTCATTTATTCTGCTTACAAACCAAATAATTCATATTTTATAGAAACCAACAATCACGTACCATTCCATAATCAATCATAAAAAACTTCGTTTAATGATAAGTTATTACTGCTCTATTTAGCAGCCATCATTATATTCAAAGAAGTTGAACTTTGTCATCCATCAATTTGAACAACCTATTCACGTAGTCAAACACCCGACGTTTTGCATAGAGATCAAGAATAGAATTCTGTAAAGCAAAATTCATATCAATCCCATTTACCAGAATAGTCCAAGTTCTAACATCTCTACCAGGAATTTCATCAAACAACTTCCGGGGCATCCTTAAATCACAGTTGCAAATTTCACATTAGTTTGTTTTCAATAATCAAGCGTGCGAATTCACCGCCTTCATTACCCAACTCGCCTCAGTTTTTACACCCAATAAATTAAAAAAATAGAGGCAAAACCAAACCAAACAAATATGATATAGAATAGCCGACTATGAAATGTTTCATCATCAGGGTCGCCATTTTACCTGTGATTGGGTCGACATTTTGGGTAAATTGGAGCTATGGCTGGAGTCGTCTGGGGGTAGGCAATCAACCGGTGGTGGTGCTCGAGCTTGGGTGTCGCCGGAGGTGGAGATTTCAGCAGAAGCAGTTCGCGCCAGTTCAAATTTTGAGGATGATTTTTAATTGATTTTGGTATATGTTTGGGTAGTGGTTTGTGTGGTTATCGAAGAAGGGATTGAGGGCTTCACAATGGTATGTAAATCTGGTGGTGGTGGTGAAGGATGGACGGAGTTTAGAGGCTTCACAGTGGCTGCTCCATTGTTTTGGCAGATTAAGGAACGGTGGTGGTGTGTTTGTTTTCCAAAAGGCTGTTTCCCGTGTTTTCAAATTTTGCCTGGGTTTGGCTTGAAAACGATGTTTTCCCTGTTTTCTGTTTTGTGTAGAATTTTTTTTTTCGTTTTCAAAAACTCGTTTTCGAAAATAGGAAAGAGAATGCATTTTCACTGTTTTGAAAAATCGAAAACAGAAAACGATCCAAAACAGCCAAAGAGAATGGCCCCTTAGCTTTTTTTTTTTTAATAGAAAACACCCAAAATGACATATTTCCTGTTTTCTTTGTAAATTTTAAACACGTTTTCAGAAATTCGTTTTTGAAAATAGGTAAGTAAATGTGTTTTCATTGCTTTGAAAAATTGAAAATTGAACATGGGATGAAAACTACGAAGAGAACAACCCCTTAACTTTTTAGCTTTCTGAAGTCTATTTACGAAGTTGCCACTTTTGCTATATATTCAAAAATAAGCAATTGCTTGAGTCCCATTTTATCAAAAAATTATTTTTTTAAAATTCATTTTCAACAACACGTTCTCCAATAAAATAATTTTACACGTACATCGAAAACTTTTTTCATATTTTTTAACCGTACATTCTTCAAAAAAACATTATTCCAAAAAACATTTTCCCCAAAATGGGGCTCAAACAAAGGCTAATTTTTTTTCCCCTTTAGGCTATGAATAGTACTATTATTTATGGAAATGGATACAAGACAACAAGTTTCTACATGTTGCTTAATGGTTCTGTATGTGATGACATTTTATCTAAATATTGAACAAGTATTAAAATAAGACCAATGGCACATAACACTCGCCAATCAACTCCATCCGGCGAACCCATGTAAGAAGTACAAAATAAAATGTTGTGTTCCATTTTATTTTCGAGCATGATTTATTAATCATTTAAATTTAAATTCATGAAATGATTATGATAAAATATTAGAATGAAATATGTTATGCATGTTATTATCTTGTTATAATATTCTCTCGAGGTATGATGATTTAAACTTTTTATTAAAATCGCAAGAGCATATAGTATAATGTGATATCAATAACAAAAGAAATCAAACATAATTGGATACTTATGTGACAAACATGGCTAGAATTTATCGTACAACATCATGTAAAGCATCATTGAACACAAGGTCCATCATTTGGTCCTATGAGAATTGTGTGACATATTCGACTTGTTCACTTGTCGAGCATTTTCAAGACATCTATGAGATATAGACCTATGACTATGGATGAAGGACTGGAGATCACACATATTGAGGTTGTGCATAACCTTATACATTCACTTCTACCTTAAATGGGAAGACATGAAAGTTGTGTTTAGGAACAAGATGCTAGAAAGAAACCCTCTAGAACACCCAAGCATGATTGAGTTTGCATGTATTGTCAAACCATTTTAGATAGGTGGAGTGAAAGCCTACAACCACAACCGAGCTACAAAATGATGTAGAAGATGGGGTTGAGCTCGAACTACAATATGAGCGAAACTAGAGAAGCTCAAATCGAAGCATGAGGATGACTTTAGGTTAGAGTTAGAGGATAATCTTAAGCCACATGTCGAAATGGAAATAGAGTCAAGACCAAGGCAGAAGACTCTTCATAACACGAGGCTCCACCAAAGAAGATTCACATTATTCATAGGGATTAGAAACTTGGATTCTATTTCCTTTGTTATATGATGTTTCCTTTTCATTCTTGTTAAGAAAAGAATACATTTTATGTTATTTGAGATTTATTTATTAAATCGATTGTACATCCTAGTTTCAAGGATTTATATTGATGAGATTTCATCTTCCTTTTGAATATATTGGGCTGTGTCATCCAATATTTCAGAGATGAAATTTAATTTTTTGTTAGCTTAAAGGAAATGGCATGACAACATGACCAAACAACTATGTTCGGTGGATCTTACGCAGGACAATGCAGGACCTTGGTAGATGACAAGCACCAACACCTCATCGAAATGCACCAGCTAGTGTCAACAACATGGGTTCAATTGTAGAAAATTTTCGCCATTTCAAGCCTCCTTCTTTTGACAGTTAAACCGACCCTTTGGTAGTCAATAAGTGGTTAAGAGGATTGGCACGGATGTTCACGCACATGGAATGAACTGACACCCAAAAAGTATCATGTGCCAAATTTATGTTGATTGATGTCGTATGCCAATGGTGGTGGGAGTCTACTTCACACACTAGAAAAGAAGCACAACATAGATTCGGGATAGTTTAAAGAGATATAATGAAAAAGTACTTTCACCGTTCCTTAAGGGATCGAAGAGTGGTAGAGTTTTTCCAACTAAAATAGGGAAAGACTAGGTAGAGCTTTTCCAACTAAAATAGGGAAAGATGCTACTTGACGATTATAAAAGGAAGTTCGAATAGCTTTCTAGGTATGTGATATCCCAATAATAATTAACCAAGAAGGGGATGAACAGGTTGAAAAACGTTTTCGAAAAATTAACTTAAATCCAAGCACATTAAGAATGGATAAATCAATAAAAAAAAATGTACAAACAACATAACTGTGGAGGTTCGATCCAAAGCAATTATTTACATCCTCCTTTACCATGCTTTCTATCATGAGTAAAGTCTTTTCACTATATTGATTGACTTATCACACAATCCAAGCCCTTACAACGTTTTCAATGACTTACAAATAAGAAACACCGATTCTTATATAATATTGAGATTTACGGGACCTCAATACAATCCAACCTATTGAGCTTTCAAGGGACCTCAATACGACCCGCAAATTTGAAGAATGATTTTACTATTTGAACATCTCTCTTAATAAATGATACAAAATGAATTAAGTTTTAAGAAAGTCTAACACTTTAATGAATTTGTAATAAATGAAGCTCAACTGTTAGATAAGAAACCTTAAATGAAAAATGATTTTCAAAAGTTAATTCAACCAATCAAAGGTTTTCAAAGTAAATACTTGATGAAATAAATAAAATATAAACTCAAAGAATTTTGCTAAAAAATTTCTCACTTTAATACTCTTAAAGAATGTTACAATGAATGCAAAAAATGAATGTATTTATAGAGTTCAATGAGCAAAAGAATCTGCTTTCGTGTCTGGGCATACGGAACTAGCCATTATATGCCAGAAATCAGATTGGTCAAAAAGTGACCGTTATACGAACCGAATGTCGGATGTCTATTTCTTGAACTAGACATTTGCCTTTCATAAGTCTATCCGTTTCGACTTTATTTGATCCGGCGTGAATGTTTTGAAAAAATGCAAGTTTTTGAATAGTGTTTTTCTAATTATGATCTGAGTTCAACTATAATTTTGAAATTAATTTTACTTTTGATAAAAACATTTTATGCAAGTGAAGATCGAAATAGCTTTTTGTGCATAAAAATAATTTTTGAACTTTTATCATTTATTGCTAAAGATTGAAGTTATTATACCTTCACAAATGAATAGAAATGTCTAGTCTAATGCACTTCCTTTAATGTTTGACTTTGTAGCTCTTGTCTCGAATGATTTGATTTGAATGCTCAACTTTCATCTCGGACTTCATTGTCGTACCGATTTGTCATGTGAAAGTCTCTGATAGCGATGTTTTTGTCCATGATCATCAATATTACATTGAATGCTTTGAAAACTTAAAGTCCATTGTTAGAAACAAATGTAACATGTTTGTTATGATCAAAACATTGAGGATATGGTCAATCATACGTCAACAATTTCTCCCTTTTAATTTGGCTAACAAGATGATTGCAAAGTAAGATTGAACAATTGATAAGGACTATAAATTTTAAATTTAGCATGTGATCCATATATTTTCCCTATGTTTTACAAATCGATAGCCATTTATTCAAAGCAAGATGTCAAGATGTCTAGCATTTTGATCACAATTAAATCAAACATATCCATCTATTACATTCTCATCAAGCATGAACAAATCATCTCATATATTTTCCCCTTTGGTATAAGCAAAAATATAGCATTTAAGATCAAAACACCAACTATAGGAAAAAAAATTCCCTCTTGAGTTAACACATGATGCCTAATCAATTTAGATTCAAAATAGAGGATATTGTATTCAAAATCATGCGTTTACGAAAGTTAAAAGACATAGAATTTGATGAAGAAATTATCCTTTTGAGAAATGTTCAATCAAGTAACCCAAAATAAAATTTGATTTTTCCTAATCTTTCATTTCAAATTCATTTTTTCAAATAATTTGCAGCTTTTGTTGAGTTTTCTAAGTTTCAATTAAATTTAAATCATCAACATAAATAATTTGCAAATTCAATATATATATATATATATATATATATAGTTTATGAAAACACATGGGCAGACATTATTATTTTTATAGCATTCCTTCAACAAATATTCGTTGAAGCGGTTCTACCACATGCGTCTAAATTGTTTCAATCCATATAATGATCTTTGAAATTTAATTGAAACACGGTTCTCGGGCATGTATAATTTGTTTCTCGCATTTTAAGTCCTTCATGAACTTTCATATATACGTCACTATCAAATGAACCATTCAAATAGGCAGTAACTACATCAGTAAGGCGCATATTGAGCATTTGTGATACGGTCAAACTAATTAAAAATTTAAAAGTGATGTGCCCATTATGGGATAATATGCTTCCTAATAATCAATTCTTGGTCTTTGAATTGATTTACGAGTCGAACTTTGTATCTTATAATTTCATTTTTTTCATTTCTCTTTGGTATAGAAATCAATTTATATCCAACAGGAATTACATTTCCAGGTGTTCGAATTACATGTTCAAACATTTTTCATTTCTCTAAGGAATTAATTGTGCCTGTATGACTTCTTTCCACTTTGGCCAATCATTTATATGTTTACAGTCTTTAACGGACTGTGGTTCATGATCCTTATTTTGCATAATATCAAAAATCACGTTAAAGACAAAAATATTATTTAGTTACCATAATTTATGAGATAACATATAATTTATTGAAATCTCATTATTTTCAAACACTTGTAATTCTTCAGGAACTTTATTTTCAATATTTGATTGATCGATTTTTATAACGTTATTTTTTTCTGAAGTTTTTGGTTGATTTTCCTTTTGTACTTTTTTTTCGAGGTATAGAGTCTTTTGAATTAACTAGTCGACCACTCTTCTAACGTATTCGAGATTCATTTGCTACGATAAATTGCCCCCGCAAGGACATCAATTTTTTACTTTGGAATATTTTCTGCTGGTATATATGATTTTGTTTCTTTTCGTGTGTCAACAAATACATCGATAATTGATTTATAACTCCTTGCAAATGAATGATTTTTTCAACATCTTGCTCACATTGATTGATGCGGGAATCAAAGTTAAATAGAGTTGTTTCATTACAAGAAATTTTACCTTATTTATCAGGATATAGCTTTTTCCCTCCTAAAGTTGGGAAATTCATTTCATCAAAATTACAATCTGCAAAACGTGCAGTAAATAAATCAACTGTTAAAGGTTCAAAATACATAATAATAGATGGTGAATCAAAACCCACATAAATCCCAAGTCTTCATTGGAGACTTATTTTAGTTTGTTGTGGGGGTGAAATAGGGACTTGAATAGTACAACCAAAAATTCTTAGGTGAGAAATATTATGTTCATGACCAAATGTCAGTTGTAAATGTGAATATTGATAATATGATGTTGGTCTGATACAAACCAATGACATTGCATGTAATAGCATAACCCTAAACAGAAGTTGGGTGTTTTGTTTTCATAAGTAATGATCTAGTCATAAATTGTAGACGTTTAATGAATGATTTCGCTAAACCATTTTGTGTATGTCCACTCAACTTAATGTTCAACAACAATCCCAATTGACATGCAATAATCATCGAATACTTGTGACCAAAATTCACCATCATTGTCAAGACGAATAGTCTTGATTGAGTAATCGGGGAATTGCGCTCGTAATTTTATGATTTGAGCAAATTGTCTAGTAAAAACTACATTCCAAATGGAAAGTAGACAAATATGTGACCATTTTGCAGAAGAATCATTTGATACCATAAAATATCGAAATGGTCATTGGTGGGTGTATTGGCCCACATATATCTCCATTAATACTTTCCAAGAAAGTTGGAGATTCAATATTGACCTTTGCATGTGAAGGTCTAGTGACTAACTTGTCTTGCGAACAAACTACACATGGATAATCATTAGGTATAAGAATCTTCTATATTCTTTAAAGGATGTCCATGTGTATTGTTTATTATTCGACCCATCATTATAACTCTTGGATGTCTAAGTCGATTATGCCAGAGTACAAAAATTTTTGAATCATTGAACTTCTGATTTGTGATAATATTTGATTCAACATTTTTATAAATGTATAATATATGCCAGATGAGAATGCATGGAAATTTTCTTTTATTTACTTCTGACCAATACAAAAGAAGTTATGCAAATATATTCAACATTATTTTTTTAAATCGTCTCAATGTGATATCCATTGCAATGATATCTTTAAAACTAAGCAAATTTCTTCTGTATTTGCTCGAATGAAGTACATCGTCAATATATAATTTTGTATTATTTGGCAAAATAATACAACCTCTTACGAAGCTTTCAACGATATTCAATGCATCTGATATCGTATTAACATTATTTGAGAAATAATTTTATTTTGAAAAATTGGGTGCATATTTGCACTGTCTACTAAACAAATATCTTGATAATTCATCTTAAATATTATTAGTATTTAAAGATCTATGCTTTTTCAGAAACATTAGTATGATATTCTTTGAGAATATTGAAACATCAAATTGTATGCTCCTCTAGAGCGATACATTAATATTCTTCTTGAATATTAATTAACTTTATTTTCCGTATTTTATTGTCTTTCTCAAACCTTTTGAAACAAGATGGATATCATCATCGAGTACCCGTAAAAAATAGTTTTTGCCAGATATGTCAAGTGCAACAAACTCAAGTTTTGTGATATTTACCATTTGATTAACTCCACAATAAAATAAAAGGAAATACAATTAGTTTCGAAAAATATGATTAAATTTCAAGTAGTCAATATCAACATAATATAAATTATGCATTTTTTTTAGGGATAAACATTAATTTAAAATAATATATTTTTTGAAACCTGTGCTACTTCGGAAGCACGTTGTATTTTACTATTAGGGTTCGTTTGATTTTAAATGTGAAAAATTGATGAAAAGAAAATAAATTTAAGGAAATTGAATTGTTTAGAAATTATTTTACTGGAAATTGCATTTAGTTGTGTTTGATTGGTATAATTTTCACCTGAAAAATGTTGAAAGTTTGATATCCGTTTGATTTTATTTTTTCATGAAAATTGTCTATTAAAGTGATAATTTTTTTCACCATTGGATTTAGTATTTGTTTCAATTGCCAAAAAAAATTAAAAATTATTATTTTTTAAAAAAATTACTATACCGAATACTATTCATTTGGCCTTATTTTGTATGAAAATTGTCAATAAAAGTGATAAAATTTTTTAACATTGTATCTAAAAAAAATTTCTAATTGCTTAAGAAAAAGATGGAAAATCAATTCCCACCAAAATGGTGGGAATTGGTTTTTCACATAACCAAGGAATTGGTGAGCATATGAGCCAAATGTGAAAAAAAAATTGTTTTTATGGAAAATAAAGTATATTAAACAAGGTAAAAGTGGAAGTTGAAATTTGTTATCCATTTTTCATGGAAAATAATGCCCTATCAAATATGACCTTATTTCTTCAAAAGCAATATGTCAATATTTTTCTAGAATATTAAAAAATATAATTCATGCTCAGGAGCAAGTAATATTCTTTAAAAATATTAATTATAATGTTGTACTACTTTAGGAACAACAACAAATTATTATTCATAAACATTAACTCTTCAGATAGTTATGTTGTGCTACTCAGGAACAACAACAGTTAAGAATGAATTCAATAATTGATATTTTATTGCTAAACATTAAAAAAAAGATGAAACGTTCAATTGCACACTCAATAATAATATTAATCTATAAATACATGTAAATTAACTTGAATTCATTAACATGAATTGAGTGGAATAGAAAAGTTAAAAAAAATAAAAATTAATGACGCTAATTCATTAACGCAAGCACAGACAATCGTGAATTGGATGCATAACTAATTATTATTAAAGGACAAGCACGCAGACAAATACATTCAAACCAATTCATTAATTTAAACCAATTAACAATCATGTATACCGCCGGCAAAATGATGATTTGATTATGCATGAATCGAAATCAAATTAAAAAGAAAAGGAGAATGTAATGAACAAACATGATATGGCCAAAGAATTAAAGCAAATTTACGTGGATCAAGGAAGTATGACTGTAGCATGAATTGACTGTGGTGGGACCGAATTCTTTAGGCAAATTATGGCAGAATTATATGAAAAAAAATTCAAATGTTACAAAATTGATTTTGGTACACGTGATAAATAATTAAAAAATAAATAAATACTACTTTCACTAAACTTTTGAAAAATTAAGCTTCCATACTGATAACGTGTTATAAAATAAAAATAATATAACAAGAAGAGAAGAAAATATGGCGTTGTCTGGGAGGGCTTAATAGCGTTTTTCTTACCGTTGCTTTCCCACTTGCAGCCGCCGTTGTTGACTAGCTAACTCACAGGTGGGTCCCAAATGAGCTCCAAACGGTCAAAAATGGCAAATCTAACGGTTAGAATTTTGGTTTTAATTTACTCCAGACAGGACCTATAATAGTTAAAACTCAAATGTGTATTTTATTGAGAATCAAGATCAAATAAATGAAATGTGTTACTTATTTTGACGTTAAAGAATTTATCGTCAAATAAATTAATTTCTAATGCTGGAGATTTCTTATAATCTACATTACAGAATTTAGAAGAGTACTACTCATTTTGACATTAAGAAAGTTAGTTACAGAAATTAAAGAGTTATTTTAAATTTAAACAAGTTAGAGTTAACTAAATTTAATTCTGAAAGATGCAGATTTCTTATCATCTCAATATTAAAATTTAAAAGTCTTACTTAATTTAACATTAAACAAGTTAGTCAATTAAATTTAATTCTGAAAGCTGCAGATTTCTTATGATTTCCATTATAAAAATTCAGAAGTTACTTATTTTAACATTAAACAAGTTACAATCAAATAAATTAAGAGTTTGTTTGGTAGAATTTAAAATTCAATTAAAATTGAAAATATAGCTCTTATTCGATCCACTCGTCTAATAAAAGTCAACAATAACGACTAATTTTTCAATTTTAATCTCTACCGAATACGCCCTAATTCTTAAAGGCTGCATGAGCTCTCTCAAAATTACAAAATTTAATGGAGTTACTCGTTTTTTATTAAAATAAAAAGTTACGGTCAAGACTGCAAATTTCTTATAATCTCAATCAATTATGAAAATCAGCTATCTATTTTAAAAGTCAAAAAGTCACAGTCAAATAAATCAAGCTGCAGATTTCTTACCTTCTCAATTACAAAAATTAAGGCCTTGATTGGCCCTAATAATTTTCAAAAAATATATTTTTTTCTTATTTTCAACCACACATCTTTCAATAGAATTATATTGCACGCAAATCTAAAACTTTTTCTTCTTTTTTGAATTTCATATTCTCTATCAAATCAATATTTCAAAACATATTTTCGACAAAAATGAAATAAAATAAAATAGAAAAAGGACTCAAATCTCTAAAAGCCGTTACTCTTTTCAACATTACAAATATTACGATCAAATAAATCAATTCTTAAAACTGAAAATTTTTATTAGTCCAAATTAAAAAGATGTTAAAAAAGTTACACCCATGTATCTTATAATCTCAATTACCAAAAATTAAAAAAAGCTACTTATTTTAAGTTATTAAATCAATTTTTGAAGCTACACATTTTCAACTCAAAAATGCACTTTTCACTCTCTCATACAACATTTTCCTACAAAAACCGAAATCAAAAATAAGAGAAAAAGGCCCTTTTTCTTTTTCTAGTCTTTTTGTCTTAAAAATGACATTTTAAGGCCCACACAAAAACAAGCCCCTATTGGTCAAAAGCTGATGTCATTACATCTAAAGCTCCACACCACCTCGCACCGCAGTCGGCCCGCATAATTCACACTTCTCTTCCATCTGCTCTCTACACTTTCCATTCCGGCCAGCGGCGCCTATACGTCTACTCTACCTATACTCTCTATTCATATACGTATAAGCTATGGTGCAGTGGAAGCTGGAGTTGGCGAGATCCATGGAGAAAATGCTGGGACTGAAGCTGAGCGAAGATTTGGTGCTGGTGGTGCTGACGACGTCGGTGGCGGTGATCGTAGGGTTTTTGGTTTTTATGTGGAAGAGATCGAGTGATCGGAGTAACGAGGCGAGTGCGGTCGTGGTTCTCAAGCCGGTGCGGCTTAAGGATGAGGACGAGGACCTTGATGTTGACCCGGACAAGGATAAAGTCACGGTGTTTTTTGGTACCCAGACTGGTACTGCTGAGGGTTTCGCAAAGGTATAAGAAACAATCTCGGAATTTTTTATTGTTGTTTTGATTGTTGAATTCTGTTATGAATGTTCTGAGATTATGGTTCCCTTCGAATTGGTTTGAGACTCAACTTCAGGAAAAGTTGTTCACTAAAACTTTACAGAGTGGAATCAATTCGTTGATCTGTCTCTCTTTTGCAGCCCTTAGATGGAATCCTTCTGTTTGAAACATAGTAACATAAAAAGCGCATCTTGTATCAGTTGAACTTTCTATATACATTTGTGTGTGTGTTTTTGTTGCTGGCGTGGAAGCATATAGAAGTTGAGAATTTTGTCGTTAAAGTGGGATGGCGCCTCTGTGTGTGTCCACTACGAGCATGATGTCAGTTGTTGATCCAATGATGGTATTTTGTCCATTTTTATTTTATTTTATACGGACAGACATCTTGAAGATGGGGAAACTAAAAAATGGGAGTATTTTGTCGGATGCTTGTTACAATTGACAAGTATCAATAGCCGTTTTTTGAAAATGCAAGTAAATGTAAGATGAGTTAGGATGGCGTAATTGTATGTGTCCGCTACGAGCTCTCAGTTGTGGATCCAATGATGATATTTTTTCCATTTATTTGTTTGTTTATGGATGGAAACCTTGAGCAGGGAAACTAAAAAGGGGAGTCTTTTGTCGGATGCTTGTCATATTTGACACTTATCAATACCCGTTCTTTGAAAGTGCAAGTAAATGCAAGACGAGTTAGTTTTTTTTTCTTGGTATAATGGTTTCTCTCTATCTATAATGGTTAATACATGAAAAAAATTATGCATTCCGGCATAAGATGGTAAATCATGGTATTCTAACGTTTTTATGATGCCTTTTTCTTGGCTTTAAAAATTATATGCATTCCGGTTTAAGTTGGTAAATCATGGTGTTATAAACTTTTTATGATGCCCTTTTCTAGGCTTTAGCTGAGGAAATTAAAGCTAGATATGAGAAGGCATTCGTGAAAGTTGTTGACTTGGTATGTTAACTCAACGCAATTGTGTTGTTTTTCACGAGTTACATCTCCTGAATGTTATTGTTTACTGTCTCAATTCACTTTTTTTTTTTTTTGGTTGGAGTAGGATGATTATGCTGCAGATGATGATCAGTACGAGAAAAAACTCAAGAAAGAGACATTAGCATTTTTCATGCTGGCTACGTAAGATCAAATTTCTTACTTTGACTTTACAAGTTACCTGCATTTTATGCAGCAGAATTGTTTGTGGTTAAGTGTGGCCTTAGATTTCCATGTAACTGATAATGAAAACATGGGACTACTACTACAGTTACGGAGATGGGAGAGCCAACTTCGATAATGCTGCTAGATTTTACAAAATGGTTCACTGAGGTTGGTATGAAGAGTAGATTTATTTGATTGTGCTCCTTCCTTGAGCCTTTTCTAATGCATTGGAATTTATTAGGAGAAAAGAAAGAGAGCCCTGGCTTCCAGCATCTTACATATGGTGTATTTGGTTTGGGGTAACCGACAATATGAACATTTCAACAAGGTATTTAGGTGGATTACATATGTTTTTGGGAAGTGATAGATGAGACTCCATATTTTGATTCTTGAGCTCCATGTTTGTGGGATATGGAGCTCAAATAGAATGTTTGCAGCTTATTTGTGAATATCATCTTTGTTGATTATCTAACAGATTCCTTTTTGAGACAGAGATAGCGAAGGTAGTTGATGAACAGCTTAGCGAACAAGGTAGGTAGAGTATTGCTGTTTGTGACATGATCTTCCTCTTGGTCTTCCTTTTTTTTTCCCCTAGTGCTGTTAGTTTTCCCTGATCCCTCACTACTATATTTTTATTAAACTCAAATAACTACCTTAATGTTATTGGTAATACATTTCTTATAAAGCATAGAGGGTGATTTAACTTGTCTTTTTTTGGAAACATAGATGAATGTTGTCCCAGCTATCCTCTGATTTCCCCTTTCCAGAATTGTTGACTTAAACTAATATTACTCGTCAACAATTTATTTCCTTTTATTTTCTCTTACAGATTAGTGGTTTTTATTTGGCTCGATGTCTAGTGTCAATGGCCCCGTGCTAATGAATTTCAAGCCAACTCGTTGCAAGAAAATGCTGCTGCAAACAAATGAGCATCTATAATGATCTGTTTGATAAAATTTGAATCTGAAAGGGACAATTAACGGATGGGCTTAAATATCAATTTTTCTTTGCCGTTTCTTTTTTCTTGTTGGGCTATAATAGATATCTTTGGCTTTCAATAACAAAATACTTTAGTGATTTTCAGAGATCTGTCTCTGCTGCTATTATTAAATGTACACACTTTATTTTAGGTCTTTATGATATCATGTGATACAAATGAGCTTTCTATATATCCAAATGAAAGTGCTGAATAATCATTCCTTTCTCATATTAAGAAACTTTTGATGTCATAGAAAGATGTAAAACATTTAAGATTTAATCGTATTGTAATTGGGTTGGAGAAATAATTCCTTATGTGGTTTTACATGCTTTTGTTGCTCACTACAGCAGTTTTATCAATTGTGATGCAACTTGGTATAGCCACTCAATTTTAGTTCTAGAAGTACTTTGGTAGACAATTGGAAAACAACAGTACTTAAATTCTTGGCATCATTAAATGTCTGTAGCAATAGTTTGAATGAGTAAAGCCCAGATAAGGGACACTTTTTACTGCTGGGCTGTTACTCAGCACCATACTCTTCTTTACTTCTGTTTGTTGAATACCATGTGAATTTCATAATTTGGAGAAGTTATTGATAATTCCCATCATATTCGTTTATTTATTGAAGTTTATACTTTTTATAAATTTCAGGGGGAAGAACGTCTGAGTACAAGTCGGTCTTGGTGATGATGATCAATGCATTTGAGAGATGATTTTCTGCTTGGTATGCTGTATAATTTTTTTATTTTTTGTGCTTTGGAATTTTCTGTACAGAACTATGTTGCGTCTGCAAAGTGTCCTCTTTTATTCTTTTTTGTCTAATGATCTTTTGAAATCTGGAGCTGCTGCTCTAAGTCGGAGACTTTTATTTTTCTAGGCGGGAACAACTATGGCCTGAGTTAGATCAAATTCTAAGGGGTTGAAGATGACCAGCATTCTGCGTCCTACCCCATACTCTGCTGCAATTCCGGAATATAGAGTAGTAACTTATGATCTTGCAGCAACATCGTATAATAATGAATACTCAAGCATCCCTAATGGGAATGCTTCATATGACATTCACCATCCATGCAGGTATCTATATTGTCTTATGCGTGTTCTTTCTGTTTCACGTTTTTTTTTTTTTTTTGGTCTCTTCGCTAGGTTGAACGAGTTACTTGTTGGAAGAGTCAATGTTTGCTGTTGTAAAAAGAGCTTCACACACTGCCAGAGTCTGATCGCTCTTGCATACACCTGGAGTTTGATGTATCAGGCACTGGCACTTAACGTAAGTTTTTTGCTTTTGTATGTTTTTATCATCATTCATATATGGTGTACAGACAAGCCTTCGTGACGAAGATCTAATAATCATCTTGAGTGGTGCACTGATGATGTTGATGGTTAAAATGGAAAAGTAAATGAATCTTTTCACTCAATGAGAGAGGGCCAGTAAGAAGTTTTACCAGTCTGGAAGTTTAGGTTCAGTCGAGACTACTTTCATATACTGATTACTGACTTTAAGTTATTTGGATGAGTTATTAAGATCCTGATTTATTACAGCAACAATGAAGAAGACATCTTTTTTCTTTATGCAGTTAAAGTCATCACAAAATCAATTGGAAGATATAAAAGTAAATATATCCGTTGTAACTACAACATACCATATTAGTCTTGGTCAATCACTCGTTCACTCTCTATTCTAATTTGTTCTAGTGAAATCCCATTATTCATAAGAATGGGGCTCTCTTTAGGTCTGTGCAAAACAAAGGCCCAACCACTTATATTGTCATTGATCTAATTTTTCAATTTGCACCACCCCCACTTTTTGGTGTATATTTTCATATCATTATCTAATGCATTTTAGCATGACTACATATCCATCTTAGTATCCTCTATTTCCACTATGTTTATCCTAGAACATTTTTGCCACTTTAACAGCTGCTCAACACTCTACCATTAAAATATTAGGTCCAATTACTATTTTGTAGAAACGGGCCTCTTAATATTAAAGGGATATCCTATGTTACACAAACTTCATTATTATCATTATTCCTAGTATTACTAATCACTTGTTTGGTTTTAGTTAAAAATCATATTTTTCGTAAATGGAATTTTGATAAAAATTGATGAAATGTGTGGTTGAAAAGTGATAAAAGTTGTGGGTCCCATAAAATGTGTGGTTGAAAATGATGTATGACGAAAAATGAGATTTTTTAGAAAATGGGGGCCAAACAGGGGGCTAAAATTGCGTTGAACGTATTCAGTCTTGGGTCTTCTCAACCTAAAAACTTTTAGATTTCCAGAGTGCTCTTCCAATTGTCTAACATATGATTTAATCCTTCAGATTAATCAAAGGATACTGAAGAGACTCGTAAACTGATTATAATGTTTTATTATAAAATCATGAATATGTACAATTATTTAGCTGTTTGTAATCTACAGCAATGGAAAACTTGACTTCCTAAAATTTCTATCCTACAATCTTTGGATATTCTTTCAAAATCAGCCTTAATTTATGGAACCAATTAGCAAATCAGCCTTTGACTTTCCATTTTTATAACCGACTAATTATGGATTTATTTGTCAACACTCCCCTGCAAGTTGCTTCTAAATTTAACTTTTGTACTCCTTTTAAAAAGAATGCCCTTTATGTGCATTCAATTATTATTGAAGAATTCTGAATCATGCCCTCAAGATGACTTTCTCTCGGTGAATGCATAAATTGACTTACAATGCTCACACCATATACTATCTAAGAATCATGAATTTGGATACGTAATTTGAATATGATAAAGATACGAGTATGTCGAAAAAGCTTTTAAAAAAATTAGGATATGCGGATACATGTATACATATAAATATTTTTTAATATTATTATCCATTTTCAATAATCAAACTATAGTTGTCAACTATTAGCATGGTTTTACATGTATGAATCTTTTTGTTATGAATTAATTTAAAATTCTAAATGTGAATTATTTAATACTATATCTACTTCCAATAATAAGTGTGAACGAGTCTTAAAAATGTTTATTTTCTTTGGAAATTGTTAATTAATAAATATTTTCTATTTTCGATAAGTTATTATTGATAATAACAATAGGTATCTATTACGTAAAAAACTTCAGGGAGCCGCGACTTACATCCACCACTGTTATATCTCTATCTCACTTTATATCTATCCCTATTAAACTTAAAAAAAAAAAAAAAAGATTAATATTTTCATCAATGTTAGCGTTCCAATATTGTCCTTATTAAATTCTTTCATTTAAATGCCATACATCCCAACCGTTTTATATATCTATCCTATCATAATTCCTTCAATCCTTCATATATCAATCCGTACCATTTTTATATATCTATAATCGAGCCATTTTCATATATCTATTCCATCATTTTTATATATCTATACCATCATAATTTCTATATAACCACTTTCAACCATCCATTTCATATTTTTCGATCATTGCACACAGAATTGTTTTATATTTAAGAAAATCAAGAAATAAAAAAGATATATGAGGAAAACTCAAATAATTCGGAATGGAATTTCTTCTTGAAACTACCACTTGAATTCAAAAGGTACATTATCAAATAACCCAAAACATAAATCAAGAATCCTTCACATACTAAATTCATTAAACCCTTTATAAAAGGTAATCTTTGCTTTTTCAAATTCTTCTCCATTATATTGATATGTCTTTATGTATTTACCCTAATAGTGTCTTCTATTATTATTTTGGCTTATATTTTATGAATATTAGAGTTTTAGTTAAACAGTAATTCTAAAAAAGAATATAAAAAAAGTCCAAAAGAATTTTAATGAAAATAAATATTAGTTGATGAATTTCGAGTGATATATTTTTATTTAATTTTTATATATGTCTATTTAAGTAAATTAAATAAGGTTAAAAAGTTAATATAATTTTCTTTATATATATTGATATAACATATTTAATTTTAAAAATGTAATATATTTAATTTTAATGATGTTTACTACATTGAGTTGACTTCACTTTACTTATGATTAAAGATAGGGGAAAGAAAGCATTGGTACCGTATTGGCTTGGCATGCTACGACCGATACGCACTCCTACCAAGCCTTCTCGACCTTCTCTTGATATCTCAAAACTATATATATATATATATATATATATATATATAGATATAAAATAGTGGTAGATGTAAATAGAAGCTCCAAACTTTATCATGTATTGTCTTCAATAATGAGTTTTTAAAAAGTTTAAAACCAATAAAACTCTTCTTCTTCACATGTCTTAGCGTGTTCACTATGTATCTAAATTTAAAAAATACAAAAAATGTAAAATAATTAAAAAACACATGTCCAGTACATATTAGAGGTGTCCAAGCATATTCAAGTTTGGGTACGTATCCATACGCAATACGCAATCTGTGCTTCTTAGTATGCTATGTCTTGTCTAGCATGGAATAAGTAAATCAACTTTCAAATTCGCCTTTGATACATACCTTGGTCTACAGTGGCCTCATTAACATTGCCAAGTCTGTGATTCTGTTCTATAGGAGTGTCAATCAGCTTATAGCATCCGGTTT
>JAVHZT010000170.1:0-161357 GCA_035079005.1 Fraxinus americana | reverse complement strand
AGCCAGCTTTGTTCCGACATTTTGGGTATGTAAATGGAGAGAGTGATAAAGAAGTTGACATTCTCAAAATCGATTTGGACCTATACCAATAAGCTCCCATGAGAAATGTAATGACAACTACAAGTGGAGACGGAGATAGGAGGCAGGGGGCGCAACATTGTCCGTTAGTCCACTATTTCTAATTAATTTGTAATGTATTTTTTCAGTTTCACCCCCACAAAAATTTTGTCTCGCAAATTTTTGAATTTTTTTTTTCCATTAATAAATATTTACCCAATAATTTACACTTTAAAATTCAACAAAAGCTCAAATACAATCCAAAACCATACAAAAATACTTAAATATTAACTCAATAACCATACAAAAGTCTTAGACCTAAACAAAAGATCCAATAATTACTTAAATAAATAAATAGTCCAAACCCAATCCAAAAGTAAGGGACTCATTTATGAATCAATTATCCAAAAGTATACTCACAGGCCACAGCCCACAAAATGTCTATCTAACGTTCATCTCTTTCAATTTGTATAGCGTTAAACACATAGATGGACATATTATTTTTGTATCGACAAACTTATTGCATTTTTGGTTAGTCAATCTAACTTACCTATTTTGATACTCAAAATCGTAGTTTCAATCATCTTAGTTAAAAAAAAAATTCGGGGGCTCTGCCCCTCTCCACCCCCGTATTCCCCCCTTCCAAAATTGAAATCCTAACTATGTCCCTGACTACAAGGAGCTTATCGAGTCTATATGAATGATGACATAAAGCATGAAGATGGCACATGAAATATAAATTTGGTTTTTTTTACCATTGAGCACCCAAATTTCAACGCTAAGTAATATTTCTACAATGTACTTTATTTTTTATTTTCTGGATTAGTAAATGTAACTGGTTTGAACTAAAAAAATTTTTTTTTACTTAAAGTCTTCAGGAGTTATTTGACAAAGTTTTATATATATATATATATATATATATATATATATATATATATATATATATATATATAAATTGGTAGATTTTAATAAAAATTGATAAAAAAGTGTGATTGAAAAATTAACAATAGTTGTGACTAAATATGTTATTATAATTGAAATTTAACCAATTAAGAAGTTAATTCGCTGCGAGGTGTTATTTGAATCCTATGTCATGTATTATCAGTATTGAAAAATTATTTGTTATTCTATTTTATCTTCAACAAATCCCTTTCACTTCAAATTCGCTTTTCATGATATTCAAGTCAATGATCGCATGTAAATTTATAAATAATTCAACAACTAATATATGAAAAAAATAATAACACTATCATATATCGAAAGGAAAAAAATCGAAAATAGATGGAATTTCCTTTTAAAAAAAGAAATATGAGTCCGTTGGAAGAAAGAAATTTAGGTGGAAAGAAAACGAATTTCAGATAATTGAATTGTCTATAACTTGTTTTACTGAAAATTGTCAATTAACTGTATTTGATTGATATAATTTTTCACTTGAAAAATGTTGAAATTTTCCATATTTTGGTGTTTGATTGACTTTGTTTTCCATAAAAATTGTATTTTTTTTTTTTCCAACTATTGATGTTTCATAGCCATTTGTAAGAATTTTTGTAATCTTCAAGTGACCAGCAACCAATGCAAAGAAGACAAAAGAATGATTTAAAATTGAATGGTATAAAGAAAAATAATGTATTTTACAATAAGAACTGATTTGGGAATAGAATGATAAACAATGTTTTTCTCCCTTGTCGAGAAAACAAAAAACCAACTCACCCATGAGAATTTTAATTCCTCATTTTTGTGGAATAGAGTGTCACGTGACCGAAAATGAGAAAAGCAATTGTCAAGAAAATATTTCCTATTAAACAGGCTAAAAAGTGGAAAGTGGTGGGAGAATTTCCATCGTCCATGGAAAATTTGACCTATCAAACAGTGTCAATTAAACAAGTTTGAGTTTACTGGATTTTCTTGGTAAATCGGTCGATTTTTCAACTCTTTTACCGAATATTATTCTCTTATTATTTTACATGTAACTAGATTAGTTATGGAGTTGAGATTTTCATGCTGTATAGACAAAATTTTGGATTGCAAAAATGTATGTGTATTATGTTTTTGTTAAAAAGATTATACATAGACCTAAAAATTTCCCTATCCTTCCGCCTCTAAACTGGACCAAATTATTTGTTGATTTTTCGTCTTTTCAGTCAAAGTTGTTGTCGAAAATTTGACTACCGCAATCGAAAGAACAAATAAAAATAACAAAAAATAAAAGCAGAAGATGAAACGAGGTAAAAGAAATCTCCTTAAGACAGATTTCATCCCCCAACAACGTGCAAACGAGATTATGGATATCTGTCTCCCAAGATACAACGCTTCTTTCAAAGTCGATATTACACAATACCAACTTTGTCGGTCGAACCATGAAATGATCGTACTGGAACGGAATAACCATGAATATATTGAAAGAATTTTTGCAGAATATGGAGAGAGAAGGAATTTAGAACTTAAGAGTATATTAATTGATTTGGTGTACCAAAAAAGGACTCTGAAGGTCTCTATTTATAGAGATTGAAGTGTCTCCTTGAATGGGTGTATAACATTTCATGAACTGGTGCATCACTTGATCTGATTCGTCTTAGCCATTGAATCGCACTATTTCATGATCGACGGCCCAAATTAAATCATGAAATGTAGTGTCGTTTCATCATACATATTCACCAATTTCTGAATAGTCACCAGCCATCCAGATGCCATGTGTACATCCAACTGAATCAACTGACACGCAGGACTAAGTGACGCAACATGTTACATGTGTGCTACCTAGGATGCCAACTCATCGAGCATCCCGTTGTCATGTCATCGAACCATGAGTCAATTTCTGAAAACTATAAGGCTCCACAGCTCCTCGCGACGATGCGTACGTGCGAAGTGCAAAGTGAGCCTCTATAGCGCCCAATGAGAACTTTGCGACGTGAGAGGGCCGAGGTTGGGACCGGGTGCGGCGCGAGTGGTGTGAAGCACCACTCTAGTAGTGGCTAGTTTGCTAGCCTTTGGCTAGCTAAAGGTAGCCGAGTTGTAGATCACACACATCCCACTATAACAAGTTTTTTTTGTAAACTTTCGATGTGAGATTCTTTATCATATATAAGGCACTTAAAATTGAGTTTATCAACTTATGTGCCTATATTGGAGACTTTTCCAATTCATCCAAATTAATTGTAATGGCCCACATAATTAAATATCACATTTAATTATTTAACACCTTATCAATTAATTTCAACAATCCCCCACATGAATCGAAGTAGAGGTGTAAGCGGTCCGGTTTTACTGATTTTTGACAAATTTTCAAATCAAACCGTTTCAACCGGTTTAAGAAAAACTCAAACCTAAAACCAAACCGTTTTGACTAGTTTGAAAAAAACTCAAACATAAACCTAACGATTTGATCCGATTTTAAACCGTCGGTTTCGCGTATATTTTTTTGTCTGTCTAATGTCTACTTTTATGCCATTAATTCAATATATATTTATATCTTACTGGCAATAAATCTAAAATAAACTAAATACATCTACTATAAATTTAAATACGAACAAAATCAAAGTAAAATCACAATAAACTAAAATCACAATCGTATCATTTCTGAGACAATTTAGACGGTTTTCATGTTCAAGAATCAAGAACACGCAGCTATGTAACTAAAATCACAGAACTTCGAAAATAGAAATAATCCACGGGTCACAAAAAATCACGAATTTAGGGATTTTCAAGAAACGAGATGACAAACTATGTTTAGTAATAACTTAAACGGTTTTCATGTTCAAAAATCAAGAACACGCAGCTATGTAACTAAAATCACAGAACTAACCCACAGGTCACAAAAAATTACGCAATCTTGCAGCGAAATTGAAGGCTATCAGTTGTGATCGAATCGTAAACTATCGCGCGACCGTCAAACGTAACCTAAAATTCTGACCGTAGACTACCGACTATTTGAGGAAAATTCAGGAGCGAGAGAGAGAAATGGAAGGTTAGGGATTATGGTTGTGTTTGTGAGAGTTTGAGTTCTTTTTTTTTTTCTTTTTAATTTGGATAGCTGGTCGGGTTGGGATTTGGCGAGTGGAAAATCGTAATAACTAATAGGAAATTAGAAATTGAAAAAAATGCCAACAAAATAACAAAATGATTGAATTTACAAAATTGGAATTTTGGATAAATTTTCAAAAAAAAATCAATTTTTTATTTTATATATTTTTTCGTCGGTCCGGTTTGGTTTTAAACCATAATTAAAATTCTCAAACCTAAACCAAACCGTTTTTGACTGGTTTAGTTTGGTTCAAAATAATTTCGTTGACGGGTCCACGTGACACCAAACCACCGGTTTCGAAATTGCGGTTTCGGTTCGATTTTTTGGTTTGGCGATTTTTGCTTACATCCCTAAATGGAAGAAGTCGACTCAAATCAAGGAAGAAGAAAGAAGAGTACTATTGGAAAGATAACATATCAAGATAGGTAGTTTTCGGTTTGAACATTCTTTAGTAAGAATCTATCGAACTCACTTGGCTAATCAGTGAACGCAACGTTTTGAACTGTCAATCGTTATTGCAAGTTCAGACGATAGACCAAATACGTTATTTCTCATATCAAACTTGGTTCTCTATTGTGTTCATTATTTAGGCCCTGAACTACTTTGGTTCTGCGAGTACTTTAGAGAATTCGCCTAAGTAAATTCTCAAAAAACCTGCCAAGTTCGCACTTACATAGGTGATATTCTATAAAGAATACCCTACGGTAATCACTTGTCCTCTTTATAGTCATCATTAAAAGCAAAAATTATCCTTAAACTTCATATGCAAACTTTTTGCATCATAAAAATGGGATTGAGTTAAACTCCTAAGTGCTCTTATCGAGTCATTCATAATCAATTTTCATATTGAACCTAGTCCGTGTGATCTCTAGTTGCCAGGTTAGGTTTCCACTAAGATGACTCATTGGGTTTTAGGCTTTAAACCCATTTCCCTCGATACGCAGTTTATACGCTCTCCAGATAACCCTTTAGTGAACGGATCTGTTAGGTTTTATTTTGACTTAACAAAATCAATTGATATTGTTCCATTTGAGTGCAGCTGCCGAACGATATTATGTCTACGATGGATATGTCTCGACTTACCGTTATACACAAAATTTTCAGCCCTGGCTATGGTTGCCTGGTTATCGCAATGAATACAAATAGCCGGTACAGACTTTGGTCATATAGGAATATCTTCTACAAAATGTCCTAACTGTTCTGCTTCTTCTCCTACTTTATCTAAAGTAATAAATTCAGATTCCATAGTAGATCGAGCTATATACGTTTGCTTAGAAGATTTCCATACTATAGCGCCACCACCGAGAGTAAATACATAGCCATAGGTAGACTTAGACTCGTTTGTGTCTGATATCCAATTCGCATCACTATATCCTTTAATTACTGAAGGATATTTTCTATAACATAATGAATACTCTTTGGTCCGCTTCAAGTATCCAAAAACTCTAAGTAATGCATCCCAATGTTGATTACTTGGGTTACTTGTGTAATGACCGAGCTTACTCGGTATATCAGGTCTTGTACAATTCATTAAGTATATTACACTACCAATAATTTGGGAATATTCTAACTGTTGTTTCCCATTTCCACTATTCTTGTGAAGAACTACATGAGGAAGAAATGGGTTACTTGTTTCTTTAATTTTACGAGTCTTGAACCTCTCAATTGTTTTTTCAACATAATGGGTTTGAGACAAGAATATTCCATCTAATGTTTTAGACATCTTCATTCCTAGAATTACGTCTGCTTCACCCATATCTTTCATGTCAAAGTTATTAGTAAGCATATTCTTTGTTCTATTGATAAGGTTTATATTAGTCCTTAATATAAGCATGTCATCAATATATAGATAGACGAGTACGTATTTCTTTTTGAATTTTTTCGAATATACGCATTTGTCACATCCATTTATGATGAAACCATTCTTAATCATAATGTTATCAAACTTCCCGTGCCATTATTTAGGAGCTTGCTTCAACCCGTATAAGGACTTAACAAATTTGCATACTTTGTTCTCTTGTCCTTTTACTATGAAACTTTCTGGTTGTTCCATATATATTTTTTCGTTTAATTTTCCATTCAAGAATGCAGTCTTAACATCCATTTGATATATTTGTAAATTATACAAGGCTATAATAGCAATTAAAACCCGAATAGAAGTAATTATTGTTACTGGAGAATATGTGTCAAAGAAATCAATCCCTTCTTTCAACGATATCCCTTTACAACTAGTCGAGCCTTGTATTTGTCTATTGAACCATCATCTCTTAACTTTTTTTAAAAATCCATTTGCACCCTATTGGTTTAGTTCCCTTAGGAAGATCAATCAATTGCCAAGTATTATTACTCATAATGGATTCAATTTCACTATTTATAGCTTCCTTCCAGAATACAGAGTCTGGACTAGTCATAACTTCGTTAAATGTTTGAGGCTCTTTCTCAATCATGAAAGATATAAAATCCGGACCAAATGATTTTGCAACATTTGCTCTTTTACTCCTTCATGTTTCAAGTTCTATATTGTTTTCAAAAGTATTATCTCGTGTTCTCTTTTGAGTATTCTCAACAATATCTCTTTTATTAGGGAACACATCTTTAAAGAATTCAGCATCTCTAGATTCAATAATTGTATTGACATGAGTGTCACTTATATCAGATTTATGCACAAGAAATCTGTACGCATTACTATTTATTGCATATCTGATAAATATGCAATCAATAGTTTTAGGACCTAACTTAATCCTTTTAGGAGGTGAAATAGCCACTTTAGCTAGGCACCTTCACACTTTTAAGTATTTGTAGGAAGACATTCTACATTTCCATACGTCATAAGGTATCGAACTAGTTTTCTTATGTGGAACTCTATTCAAAATAAAGTTAGCAGTTAGCACTGCTTTCCCCCACAAGTTTTGTGGTAATCCAGAACTTATAAGCATAGCATTAACTATATCTTTTAAAGTTTTATTTTTCCTCTCAGCAATCCCATTTTATTGCGGAGTATAAGGGGCTGTTATTTGGTGAATAATATCAAACTTAGCACATAATTCATTAAACATTGACGAATCATATTCATCACTTCTATTGGATCTTAATACCTTAATTGATTTTCCAAATTGATTTTCAACTTCGTTTTTGTAAGTAACAAATGCATTCAATACCTCATCTTTGCTATTTAAAAAATAAACATGTGATCGAGTTCTTACAACGTTGGTATAAAAATACTACATTATCTTTTCCAATCAGAATGTATAAAGAGGTTAATATTTAGTTCGTGTCTGAGCCTCATTCTCAAATGAAATCATTTTTCTTTAAACTCATTTTAAATCACACATTTTTTTAATTGTATAATTTTATACATAAATCTAAAGTCTTTCTTACTTATTAATCACATATTCTCCAAAAAAATCCTATTACAAAATATATTATACTCTAAAAATGGGGCTCAAACATCAGCCACTAAAATTAAAATTCTAACTGCATGTTTGAGCTCTATTTTTTTGTTAAAAAAAAAACATTTTTGAACAGTGTGTTAATGGAAAATGTGTGATTTCAAAATAAGAAGAAATTTTAAATTTGTATGTAATATTATTTTACTAAAAAATTTGTAGTATTAAAATTGGGTTAAAACACTATTCAAAAATACAATTTTTTCATGGGGTTCAAACAAGGACTAAGGGTGTCTTCGTCCATTTATCATAAAGGTCTCATGTAACGTTCGAAAAATTTGAAATTGGCGGTTCGGTACCGAAGCTGGTATGTCCGGATATCTTCTGGTCCCACAGAGAGCGTAGTATTCTGGCCCATTCACGGCTCATTAATATTAAAATAGTTTATTTTTTAACCAAAAGGGAGAAAAATATATAAGAAGGTTGGCATACCCTGTAAGCGGACGCAGGATAAGTTGCTAGAAGAGCCAATAAACACCCAGCTTTTACATTTTAATATATCATATTATTTCGCCAAATTATTCGGCGGTTAAATTTCGCTCGACTATCTACGATTTTATTATGGGTAGAAAAAAGAAATATGCACAATTTGAAATTTTGGAAAAATAGTACGCCCTAATTTTACTCTTATTAATGACAATATAACTTTACGAATTCTTCCATTAAAAATTCGAGACTTCATTAGTTTGAAAAATGATTATTTATATGGTATTATTGAAACTTCCGACTTATGCATAATAGAATGTGACGGAGTAAGCCCCGCTTGTCTTCTTCTTCTTCTTTTTTAAATTGGTTATCCATTTTAAATAAATGTTTTAATTTGATTTCTTTTAATGAGAATCGCTCAATTCTCTGTGAATGGACAAACTTGACATAATTGAACTCGAGTTCTAATTTTTTTTTCTTTTTATTTTTTTTATGTTGGGGTGGGGGGGGGGGGGTGGGGTTGGATTTGATGCTTAAAATTTGTACCGTACTTGTAATGATGATGCATTATTGTAATTACCTACTAATGAACACACTATATTTCTTTATCATTTGATAAAGAAAAGAAAAGGGAAAAAAACTTATTCACTCTCGAAGTCATTACTTAAAAATTTATTTTTTCATTTTTAACCACGCATTCTTCTAATAAAATAATTTTAAATATAAATCCAAAATTTTTACTTATTTTTTAACCTTACATTCTCCGAAAAATACTATTACAGAACTTATTATTATTATTTTAACTAAAAGTGTAGCTAAGTCCTAGAATGACATTAATTTTCAGGTCATGCTAACTTTAGAGCATCTTTAAGATGTGATTATCCCGGACGATTCCGAGTTATTGAATCGGAATCGTGGGCACTCGACTTTGGAATCGAACTTGTTCTTTTTATAAGTTCTTTATTTATTTTTTTTACAATTTATTCACCCGACCCATTAACCCGCTTTAACAAGATGCAAATTTGCAAAAATATTGGATGATATTTTATTTCATATTTGCAATGAATAAAAAAGTATTGAAACATGTATAGTAATATAATTTATTTCTTTTATTTTTGCTAAATATTGAGAAGATAAATTGCATTGTTAGTTCAATATTTTATTTTTAAAAAAATATGAGTAGAAGCGAACATAAATCCAGACCGCTCGATTTGATTTCACTAATTACGTGGATCCGAATTGTTCCTTCTAGCAAACACTCGAAGTGTAATGGATGACTCTCGATATTGAAATACTCAAACCGCCCCACCTCACGTTGGGACCTAATTTATCTTTTTTGGTATCCCTTTTCATTTTTTCCACATGTTGCAAAAAATGAAAAAACCCATGTGTTGTCGTTTTCTGACATTATTAGTGTTTACTCCCTTTGGCTCTTACCCTTGCTATGGTGGAAATTATGAAATTGTTGAATTTTATACATGGGAATCCTATACAAATTGAATTAATTTCTGTTCTTTCTTGTAACTTTAATTAAAACGTGTCGAATTAAGAGAGAGAGAGAGAGAGAGAGAGAGAGAGAGAGAGAGAGAGAGAGAGAGAGAGAGAGAGAGAGAGAGAGAGAGAGAGAGAGAGAGTAGATTGAAAACTCAAAAATAAAATTTATTTAATGAACTTCAAAAAATTGAAGTGATGGATGATATTCAATTTGTATATTAATAAATATTCGTTATAATAAATTTACTCAATTAGTACAATGCAATTCACATAATTCAATACAAATCAAAAAAGTTGCGAGTGTGACCATACAAACATTAGTGCTCCCGGCGCCATCAGAGATTCAGAGTACCAATTTTTTAGATAAAAATAGTGTAGTGATGCATGATTCTGAAAAAATTGAATGTCGGAATGTCAAAATTTTGACATCTATTCTCTTTTACACTGGATCAAGACTTTACTAAATTTCTTAAAAGTAAAAACACTTATTCTATAGAACATTTAAAGGCGAGAGACTGAGAGTGACCACACACACAAACCAAAAAAAAAAAAAGAAGTCATCCAGGTTAGCTAGCCTTCTGCATAGCAATAATCAAATTAGGTTTCGTGGCACATTAGGTTCCCAATTTAAGTTGGTTAGGTGTCAAATTATTCATAATTCAAATAATGCTATTATGTAGGAACATTTGTGATCAAAAATTACAACACAAAACCCTCCATTTATGCTCAAATAAACAAAAAATGTAGGGCTCATTTGACAGCATTTTCATATTTTTACCCCTTGTCAAATAACTTCTTCACTTTTGGCATGACTCTTGCTTTCGACAGAAGAACTTTAGAAGGAAACTATCTTAATTTGTATTTGAATACTAATTTTTCAAAAAGTTACATATTCCGAAAGTGATACTTTCATAAAATTAAACAAACGGATTTAAAAGCAACTTTTGAATATGTTTAGATTATTTTCTGAAAGCGCTTTTAATCTGAAAAACAACTTTTAACTTTTCAAAAGTCATACCACACGGACCTGTAATATCACATGAGGAAGGAATTCCTAATTTTTTTGATGGTCAATATTAGAGACCAAATGGGGCCTCAATATACGAACAGATTAGCCGTTCCTTTCATTATTGATCACTAGTGAATACTTAATGTTGCAAAGTGGTCATTATTGATTCGAATCATAACTTAAACTAATATTACTTTGAGTTATTAAACTTTCGATTGTACATTATGGATTCATAACTTTTTTCTACTTATTAATCACACATTCTTTTAAAAAAATTATTTTTTCAGCAAATTTATTCTAAAAAAATCTCTACCAGACATGACTAAATCCACTCGTTGATAAGAATAAAGTAAGCCCAATGGCTTCAAAAGAAAAAAAAATCATGAGCACCTTTGTTGGTTTTTCAATTGTGTAGGGGTCCATGGAACAACTAGCCTTTGCCTATACATCATGAAAGCATATCACTCCTATCCTATGGCTTTTAACTTTTACAAGCCACCAAACTATGATGAAGAGAAATGTATCATTTCTATCTCTCATTTCTTTTGTGTCATCGAATGATTTAGGAATGTCAAAAAAGATCGTCGGTTCAGCCCAGAAAAAGCCAGAGCCGACCATCGAGCCGAGCCAGCCCTTGGGCTCGTGTCACGGGCCATTTAGGCCAGTCGAACTGAGTTTTATCAAAAAAAATTTTAAAAATAGATTATAAATTCTTAAAAGAAATTTAGATTTATCACTGTTAAGGGATAGAATCCTACATCGAATAAAGATGTAAACATAGACCTACCAAAGATTGAGTTACTCCTCTTAAAATGTTGATATTTTAAGATGGAACTCCAATTCTTAACATGGTATCAGAGCCTATTAAACTCTAACGAGTAATTCGATCCGATTAAGACTCTAAAAGTGAGTATATGGATTTCAAAATTGGTCTACTCAAACGAGCCACCATCTTGCGGGGCATGTTAAAGAATAGAATCACATATCGAATAAAGATAGACTTACTTATAAAGGATTTGGTTACTCATTTAAATAATGTTGATATTTTAAGATGAACCCAATTCTAAATAATCACGAAAAAAAACACGAGCAAGCTCGAGCTCAGCAACTATCGGCTCAACTCAGCCAAAAAAAGTCCGAACCATTTTTGCTCGAGTAGAGTTCTAACTTCAAGTTTCGGCTCGACTCGTTGACACCCCTTGAATGATTTTACACACTTTACTGCATAGGAGAAAATAAAAAGAAAAAGAAAAGATATGCTATGCCTGGATCTGGTTTATTTGTTGTTTACTGGTCTAAATGCATTGTACAAGCAATTGTTAAATGTGTAAGTAATGGAATTTCAAGAAAGTTAATGGGTATTTTATTTTGTAATTATAAATGTGGATTTTGTCGTCTAATCAATTGAGAGATTTTAAGCAGAAAGTTAGGGCTTGTATGGGAGGGATTAAAATCAGATTAAAATTGAAAATATAGCCGTTATTGTTGACTTTTATTAGACGAGTGGGGTCCAATAACGGTCATATTTTCAATTTTAATTGGCTTTTAATCCCTCCCGATCGGGGCCTAATGTTATTTCACTGGTCAGGTGGCAGTGGCACGTGCCCTCATTATGTTAAAAAAGGTATCCGTGTGTTTAGAGATTTGACCATTTGAGTCATTTTGGCATCTTGTGGTCTTCTTGTTACATTGTAATGAGGTCTCTATTAATCTCCCACTTTATGTGGATCGTGTTTTTTTGACACTAAATAGGTATCTAACCTGTCTATAGTTGTATACTTTAGTGGTGAAAAAAGTATTTGGTGGTTTAGATAAAATTAATTTTTTAATAGATTTGGATAAAAGTTGATAAAATATGTGATTAAAAGTTGTGGACTCATAAAATATGTGATTAAAATTAATTATTACATTTTACTTAAATTTGAATTCAATTTTTAGCTGAACCAAACAAGAACTTGATATAAACGAGAAACTAGTATTTGTGCGATGAGATGACTTGCATGGAGAGCTGTTTTTCTAGGGGGCAATGGGTCGAGCTTATAATCGAGCTCAAACTCGTTTTTGGCATGAGTTGAGCTCGACTGGGCTCGTGCCCAAAATATGGACTCGACTCGGCCTAAACTCGTGGGCCTCACAAGTCGAGCTATCCATGACCCGAAATGAGCCGAGTCACCCATGAGTCGACTTGTTTATTTATTTTGTAAATAAATTAACAAAAGAAGCCTAAAGACCAATTTTTTAAAATTTAATAAAATAAATTAAAAATGAGGAAAAAAACGAGTCGGGTTATAGGTTTCACAATCAAAGTGAGCTCTTCTCATGAAAATATTTTGAGCTCGACTCAGGTTCGTTTCAAAAAAAGTTTGAGCTGCCCTAGAATGAACCCTTGAGCTCATTAGTTGTTCGGTCGGACTACCACCCATTTATTTGTTCTTTCAACCTGACATGGTTTATATATAGAGTTGTAGGCTGAAATGTAAAGCGAGTCAATTCGCACACTTGAGGTGTTGAGTCCTAGGTTAAAACAATGTTGTATCAGGCTAAACGGTTACTACACCCAACCCACATTCTTCGTTGTGGTTGATCGAGGAGGGATTTCTCCGTTCACCATTTTTTTATTTTCTTTTTTTCAGATTGACTTGCAAGAAAAATGATCAAGTAGATTGAATCAGTTAGACGATTATTTTAAATGAGCATAAGGAATAGAGTCTCATTGAAATCTCAAGTTTTGGCGAGATTTGTCCAATCCTATTTAGACGACTCTTTAGTTGATCGTTTGATCAAATTTAAGATAATGTATCTAATTATGAGTACATAATCAAATAGTTATGTCTCGTAACTGATCGAGTAACTATTCTTTCATGCAGTTTGAACAAAAATTCCTAATTCGTAAGTACATACATGTTAATTTGCATCCAATTATCCGCATAAGTAATGAAATTGTATAATAATAAGTTGCTTTAGACGAAATTAATAAAAACTTATTTTACAGAGTGGGACATCCGGGTTGTCTCTGATTATGACACATAAAATTAAATTCACAAACATTTGTTAGCCTAATGAGCTGTCTGGTCGGACATATGCCTTTAATTGTTAGGGTAAATCTGGCATTGGGAATGCCCACGAAACTAAATGTTTAGTATCCTAATCCCAATGCTTTTTTAATGGGGAATGCACATCGTAAGGGCATATTCTTTAAGCTTTTGTTTTGTAAATTCTGTCACATCATCATCATATAAATGATCTAATGCCTATGGTGGCATGAATTATAATGTTTACGGTAGATGTGGCAATATCCGGTGTTGCAATGTGGCAACAACGTGATATTTGGTGTTGTCACGTCCACGGTGGACATTTTAACCCATGCCCACCGTGGGCATTAGATCGAAATCGTACATCAGTAATACACTAATGATTTTTAATAGGCGTTTTTTAAACAATTTAGGGTCAATCCCACGCTAAAATTAATAAATCGTTTTTGAACATATTTGAATAATTTTTTAGAAGTATTTTATTTTATTGAAAGAATTTTTAGAGAAAATTAATTTAAAGTAGCTTTATCAAAAAACTCCCTTACAAAAGTAAAAACTCGACCAAACGGTCGCTTATTGGAAGATAAAAAGGAATAAGCAACTTTTCCATATAAAAATAACATAATATTTGGACAGGAGACAGGACCAAATAAAATATAAAGAAATTTGACAAGATAAGATGTCGTTTTCCAATGGGGAGCCTGATAAAAACCTGGGGTGGCTATGCATTGTGAGTAACATAATATAAGTTTACTGAATTTTGTTGAGTTTTCACCGCAATCTACTAACTTGATCGTTAGGGTTGAATTAATCACCAAATTTGATATCGACTTTAGATAGTGATCGAGCCCACATATTGTTTTATGGTTTCCGATGGTTCCAAGAGGCGTAGGTTGACTAGTAATGTTATTTATCATGCACAAATAGTATATATCAACGAGTAATGTTATTTATCATCATGATAATAGAATATCAATGATGTGGTAACCAATTATCCTTCATATTTCTCTCTTTCACTCTCTCCTCGTTCCTCTCATAAAAATTGAATTGTTAAATCTCATGATTCCACATAAACTGTCACATCACCAATTTTTCATCATTATAATGATAAATAACATTTTATCTCAACATCAGAATACTTCTACATAGCGTGATACACAGTGTTTATAATATTGTGTTCAATCAATATGGTCAAATACTATAAAGTGGAAATTACACATAACCAGATTTTTTAAGTTTCAACTTCAAAATTCAAATTTTAATTAGTTTTATACAAAAATCAGATAATAATATAATTTGTAAATATTAATATTAATATTATAAAATTAATTAATCTACAAATTCACCACCCACCCCACCTCATGCACTCCAAACTCTAAATCTTTTTCCCCTTTCTTTCTCATCATTTCCCGTCTCTTTAACTTTTCTCTTCTTCGGCGATGTGGCACCTCCGGCGTTGAGGCGCGACATTGGAGCAGCAATCGTCACTTCGCACAATTGCAGCATTGGCGCCTCTGCGTGAGGAAATGTGGTTTCGCCAAGTACAGAGATCATGACGATCCGTAGTTTTGCCTGGTTGACGGTTGTGGTGTGCTGTGTGCTCGGCGTTGGTGTGGTGGTTTTGCGGGTGCCGTGGTAACGCTGGTGACTAAATTTGTAATTATGACTCAAAATTTGGTCAATTGTGACTAATTAATTTTATATTTGTGACCGTGAAATAAGTTGTGATCTATAAAATTTGTGATTTGTGAACAATAAATAATTTGTGACTTATAAATTTTTTTTATTTGTAATTAAAAAATAATTTGTGACCAATTAATTTGATAATATGTGATCGGTAAATAAGTTGTAACCTATAAATACGAAATTGTGTTCATAATATATTTAATAAATAAAATTTAATTAATATATGGTTTTTGAAATAATAAACATTGTTTCTTAATTTTGAAATAGGTTATACTTAATCTCTTAAATATGAAATTTTTCCTACTATAAATTAAAATACAAATTGATGGGCTGAGAATTCATTTGGGCCTACAGAGGCCCAAAATATCCCTCAGGCCCAAAAAATTAGCCCACATGCCTCATCTTTTAAAAAAAGTGGAAATTACACAAAACCCTATGTTTCAAGATCCAACTTCAAAAATCAGATCCAAAGTTTACTTATTCAAAATCAGATATTTTATTTTAATTAAAATTTTTATAAAATAAATATTTTTACTAAATATATATTCTGCAATACACGTTACAAACCCTAATTAGCTTTGAAACTACTCTCTCTCTACTTTTCTCCATCCTCTCTCTACAAACCGCCGCCTCTCTCTACATTCTCTCTCTCCACACAACTTCCCGACACCACAACTCCAGCTTTGAGGCCCGGCGTCGGAGGAGCATCCCTGCGCAGCGGAGTTGAGGCTCGGCGATTGTCGGAGGAGCAGCCATGTGGCGATCTGGACTTTTCTCCGGTCCCTGAACAGCGGAGTTGAGGCTCGGCGATCGTCGGAGAGGAAGCCTCCTCTCTTCTCTATCTCTTCTCCTTTCGCCATATTCTTTACCAGCGGGAACGACACACGATCGTCGCGCCTTTCAGTGGCACCAACACGAGCATCATTTGTCGTGCGCGATCTTGCCACTCTCCTGGGTCTGGGTCTGATTCTAAGGACAACAGTGATCAGATAAGAACAGAATGAATTAGTCGCTTGCAGAGTTTTGAGGTGGTGGATCTGGTGGGTTGTGATGCGGTGGTGGGAGATGGTGGTGGTGGTTTTTGCTGCGGGAGTTTCGGGTGAGGGTGACAGATTTGGTAGGTTATGATGCGATGGTACTGGGAGATGGTGATTTTGGCTGCGGGAGTTTCGACGGGTATTTTTCGATTCATTTTTTTTGTGGTGTTTGCGTTGTGGTGGCGGATCTGGGCGGTTAAAGGTGGTAGATCTGGTGGATTGTGATGAGGCGGTGTGGTTGCAGTGCTGGGAGATGGTGGTGGTGGTTTTGGCTGCGGGAGCTTCGATGGCTATGCGGCTGGTAGCAGTGGTGAGATGGTGGTCACAAGTGTTAGGGGTGGTCACAGAAGTCCGTCGGTGGTGGTCACAAAAAAATCGCATAATTGACTAACTGTGACCTTAAAATTCGACAATATGTGACTAAAAATTAATTAGTGACCAATAAATTTGAAAATATGTGACTGAAAGATAATTATGACCTGTAATGTTTTGTGACCAATAAAATAATCTGTGACCTTTAAAATTATTGTAAATTATATGTGACCTAAAAATTATATAATTTGTGACCGTAAAAAATCCGTGACCAATTAATTTGGAAATTTGTGACTGTGTGATCAACTAATTTTGCAATCTGTGACCAACGAATTCAATGTGACCTATAAATTTTTTGAACTGTGACCGTAAATTGTAAATATGCGACCAGAATTATTGTCGAAATAGTCGCCGAAATGGTCATCGGAATCGGAGCAGTCGCCGGAATGTTCGCTAGAATGATCACCGGAATAGTCCCCGGAGCGGGTAGGGGTGGTGCATGTGGGGTGTGTTTATTATATTATATTAGAATTAAAAAAAAAAAAAGTTGATTTTTGAATTTTCAAACTATAAACATAATTTTTGAATTGGTGTAAACTAAACACCTTATTTATGAATTTTTCCCTTCAAAAAAATGAAATTAGGCCCTGTGTTTATTTATAAAAGTTCAAACATCTGGAATTTGTAAAATATTATTAAAAGCATACTTGATGTGGATTTTTTGTATTTTTTGTTTTTAGAATGTGTTGTTAAGAAGTAGGGAAAATTTTTGTATCTATGTTCAAATTATTTTATTAAAAGAATTTATAATTGAAAATCTTTACCAATTAGAGATTGAAATTTGTGTAGCACTACAAAAAAATAAAAATAAAAATAATCCTATAATAATAAAATTACCAGACCTAATTTCCTCAACCTTTTGAAACCTGGATTTCATGAGCCCATTGGATACTGGGCAGTACATGGCTTGGATACCTAATTGGTAATTAGGATCTATGCCCTTTTCAACATGAATGGTGCTAGTTTATGTGATGATATCTTCAGTTAAATGAATTATGTGACATCGAATATGTCTGGTGAAACTTTTTCACCCAATTAAAATCATTTTTGTGGCTGTTACATATCATTTCAGCAGCCTTTTTTGACTGCTTGTGAGAGAAGGGGGGCCCACCAGTGGACTTTAACGGTGACATTAATACTTAAAATCTGAAAATAATCCTTACCAGACATGTTCATTGTATTTTAAGTGATCATATCATTTACTGCCATGCATTTGCCATCTAAACTACACTAGTGACGTTAAATAACATTATTCTTTCAACATTACTAGATTTAGTTTAAAATTAAATTAATACTAGATAAAATATTTTTTATACTATCATTAACTTTATTAAAAATTCCAAATTCATAATGGATTTAAGCAAATTCTCTCTATTAAAACCCTTATTTAGACCGGGTTGATTTAGCTAAAAATCAAAAATTTAGTATATTTTGATAAATGTAGATGCAATGTGTGATTGAAAAGTTAATAAAAATTGTAAGTATCATAAAATGTATGTTTGAAAATGAGTTTGAGGAAAAATAAGTATTAGAAATTGGGTAAATGAGAACTTAATAAAATTAATTGATTTAATGTTCATTGTGATACTTAATAAAATTAATTGATTTAATCTTCATTGTGATACAATTATTTGTTACAGAAATTTATGCTAACACATGTTTAATTTGATCGTATCTCAACAATGTTGCTTGACAGTGATGCTATCATGCATGTACTCGTGTTCAGGGGCGGACACATACATTTTAAGTTAGGGGACACAATCAAACCTTGTACAAATCGAATACTTTATTCTTGATTTTTGAATGATTTATACTTGATTCGAGACAATGCAGATTTACATTTAAAAAACATTTCTTCATTAATATTTTGCTAATCATTTTCATCCATTTGATTTCGAATGGTCATTTTATTAATGTTTTGTTTATCACAAGAAAATGAATATTTACTTTTAAAAATCTTATAATGTATTTGATACAAACAATCAATTCAAGTAATCGACATGAAAAACATATAATTAATATTCAATACTAATAATCAATCAAATAAACATAATTTGTTAAATATAAGTTAAATTGGATATAATGAGTTTAGATACATTCTATATACACAGTTTGATAAGAAAAAAAATGCAAATTTAAGTTCTAATTACTTGAAAATTTGATTGGAATGTGAAAGTTTGTAATAAATGTGATAATTTGTAAAGAAATTATATACAAATTTTAAAAAATTAGAAAAGTTAAGATTTTCTTAAAAGGCGAGAGGAAAAGAGAAAAATTCAAATTTATTGTGATTTTGCCAATGTTTGGTGGAGAATAAGTCCTTGTTTGGTACACATTAAAATTTTCATTCTCATTCTTTTACTCATTTTCAACCACACATTTTTTAATAAAATAATATTTTCTATCATATCAATAACTTCTCCTTCTTTTTTCAACCACAAATTCTCTATCAATCTACTATTCCAAAATACATTCTTCCAAAATAATGTGGCTCAAACACATCCTAAAATCAAATTTTTAGTAAATTTTGATAAAAATTAAATAATTATGGATTCCATGAAATATGTTATTAAAATTAATTATTAATTTTGATTTAAATTAAAATTTAGATTTCAATCGATACCAAACATGACTTTGTAAAAAAAATTGAAAAGTTGAGGGTTACGTGATCCCTCGAGTCCGCCCCTGCTCGGGTTACGTTTAACCGTAGAGTAAAAATGATTATATATCGTGTTATGTTGTTATCGAAATCGATATTTCATCTTGTATTTGTTAGACTTTTGTTAATGAATAATGTTGCTTATATTTGCCATCAATTGTGGGATTCGAAGATACCATTTGGAAAAATTTAAAGAAAAGCGAAGTAGAGAATTTTAATTTGAAATTTAAATGAACATAGTTCCTCCAATTTTCACTCTCGAATTTGATTGAGAATGGATAATCAAATCTTTTAATTTAAATTTGAATTTTCGATCGATTCGTATGATAAGCTCTCATAAAGTATAATGATCGAGAGATACGCCCAGAACATAACCCACGTTTGGCTTAGTTAAAAATCAAATTTTTAGTACACTTTGATAAAAGTTGATGACACACATGATTAAAAACTTGTATATTACATGAAATATGTAGTGAAAAATGAGATTAAGGAAAAATGAGTTTTAGAAAATGAAAACCAAACTGAACTTAATTCTCTAGTTGCTTACGGATTGCACACAAACCCATTATTTGTGTAAGAATCATCGACAATTGACCTATTTTTAAGTTTTTAAATAAATTTTCAGTAACAATTATAATAGGACACAAAATAAATAAAAGTGAAAATTACCTAATTCCCTACTTTTGGAGATCCAAATTCCAAAATCAGACTTCATGTTTTAATGTTCAAAAATCAGATATTTTATAGATATATACATATTTTTTATATTTAATTAAATATTAATAATAATATTATAAAAATTAATTTATATACACCCACCCACCCCTAAAATTTAATTATCAAACCCTAACTCACCCTTCGCTCATCCCCGTCTCTCTCAACCGACGCCGACGCCTCCGTCATCCCTTCTCGTCGACTTCACCATCTTCAACCTAGATCCCGTTGCCGACCTCACCATCTCCCTCACTTTTGATTTTTGTTGATTTTGAGCGGCGGCGAAGTAAGGCTTCCTGAAGGGGGTTCCATCTAGCAACGTTCTGGAGAGAAATATCGACGCCCACAGCAGCAAGACAACAAGCGGCTCCACCATCTTCGTTGTGAATACTGCTCCAATCGATAAAAAATGGCGGTGCCCTTAGCGGTGCTGTGAACATCAACGTGGGTGTTCGTGCCCACTTGGTTAACCAGATTCACTAGTGTATTTGCACAGCCATGGGTGTTCCCTCAGCGATGGGCGCTTGCACAGAGCCTTGCACATCAGCACTGTTGCTCCTATTTTTGTGGTTTTGTGTGGTGGTTGTGGTCTTTTGGTGGTGACTCAGAAGTATGTATCTGTGATCCAGATCTGATGTGAATTTCTGGGTGTGTTTTGTGGAGGTGGTGCGATGCAGGTGGCAGTGGCGGTGGTTGTTGGTGGTGTTTTTTGTAGGCAGTGTGGTGCAGGCGTTTTTGTTGTTGTTGGCGGTGGTTGTTGGTGGTGGCGGTCACGGTTGTGCATTTTTGTTGGTGGTGGTTTCCCGTGGTGTTGGTGGTGTTGTGGTGGTGGTGGGGTGAGGGTGCGCAAGTGGCAGTGGTGGTAGTGATGCTGGTCGTGGTGGTTGTCTGGAGGCCGTGGTAGTGGTCGTGGCGATAGTGTAGAGGTGGTGGTGGTGGATCTGGTCATTTTGATTTTTACGTGAGTTTGTGACACTGTTTGTGACTGTGAATTAGGTGTGACTGAGTTGTGACCTGGACTGTGACTTGTGAACTGAGTTGTGACTTGGACTGTGACTTGTGAATTGGATTGTGACTTGTGACCTGGACTGTGACTTGTGATCTGAGTCATCGGAGCCGGAGCAATGGCCGGAACGGTCACCGGAATCTGAGCGGTCGTCGAAGAGGTGACCGGAGCGGTGGCCGGAGCGATGGGGGTGGTGAAGCCGTGGAGGTGGGGGTGGGGGTGGGGGTGGGTTAATTATATATATATATATATATATATATATATATATATATATATATATATATATGTGTGTGTGTGTGTGTGTGTGTGTGTGTGTGTGTGTGTGTGTGTATAGGTCAAAATTTCTGATTTTTGAAATGTGAAAGTTATTTTGTTATTTTTGAAATAGGGTAAAGATAAAGTAAGAAAACTGAATTTTTCCCTAAATAAAATTGATTATTTATCTAAAGACCATGACTGCTAATGGTTCAAGCTAGCCAGAGTAACTTGGCCCATTAGATATCTGATGGGCCCAATGGACAAGATCCAAGGGTCTTGAGTCCAAATGGCTCTAACTCACCTTCTCTCTTTGGTCCTTTTAATTCAGCACGGTGCAAAACGAGGATATTCAAAGTGGATTGAGGCTAGCATCGTCCTAATAACTATAAACAAAAAACAAATATTCACTCGAAAAAAGTCACTAAGCACATATTTTATACTTTGCTTTTTCTTTACTTAATTATCAGAGGGTCCTTATCCACACAAAGAAAAAAAAAAAAAAAAAAAATTGGAATAATGTTTTTTGGGAGAATGTGTAAATAAAGATAAGAAAAACTTTATGTTTACATGTAATATTATTTTATTGAATAATGTGACTTAAAATAAGAAATAAAAAAAAATATTTTTTGAATGATGAAGCCCAAACAAGGGCACGATCTCTTCAAGAGAATAATGTAAAGTTATTGTTAAGTTGTGAATCTTAATTATTGCTGCCACGTGGAGTTTGCATGTAGTCAAAATTTCATTAAGGACAATTTATAATTTCAATTTTATCATAATTTTTATTATAAATAGAGAGTCGTCATTAGCACTTATATCATTATAAAAAAGTTAGAGATATTTGAAAAAAAATAGGGTGCATGACGTTTCTTTCGTAACTTCTTTTTATCATACTGAAAATTTGAGAGGCAGGTGAGAATTTAGTCTCACGTTAATACGAATATCTATAACTCTTGGTTGATTCTGTAATTTTATTGCTATCGTTGTTATATAATTAAGATTTCTAATTCTAAAAAAGTAACAGAGAATATTAATTATCATGCTCGCAAATATATATGAACGTGATTAATATATTTATTATTGCGAAAATTTTATGACTACAAGAATATATCACCTCCAAAATGAAAAAAAAATAAAAATGTTAATGAACCAAATATAAATTATGATCCGAGATTTGCATTTATTTCAATATGGAAGAAATGCAAAATTTAGGACTTCGCTTCCCCTTTCCCTTTCACATTCACAGCCCACACAGAAATAAAACAAACAAACAAACCCAATAATAATAGAGGAAGACACCAAAACACACACAGTTGAAATCTTCCATTTCTTCTTCAAGACACATTTGCAAACAGACCCTTTGAAAAATCTCCAAAACCCTAATTACTATAATCCCAAATTTACTTTTTCATTTTTTGTAATCGTTTACTAACGAATTCCCTAATTCAAAGTACTCGCACAAGTGCGCAACATATTCAACTATTCATACCCGCAGGATTTGATTTAACTGAATTGAGTGTAATGTCAGGTTCGGGAGGTTTCGCGGTGTCTCGGAGCCATGGTGGGGATAGGTTTTACAACCCACCGGCTGTACGTCGGCACCAGCAGATGCTGTTGCAGCAGCAGCAGGAGCAGGCGTTACAGCAACAGCAGCAGCATCGGCGGAAGCACCAGTTGCCGAGGGCGCCGGTGAAGTCGGAATCTTCTTCCGCCGCTGCGGTGGTGGAGTCGGGAAATCGGAGTGAGTCGGATGATTCAACGAAGTCATTGTCTAGACCATCTTCCGTCAGCCCGGCTTCGCCCCCCATACCAACGCCGGTGAATGTTACGAACTTAGACCGTTTGATGGATTCTGTTACTCCTTTCGTTCCTGCTCAGAATTTCTCTGAGGTATAAATTGGGTTTATTTATTTTTTATTCATTTTCTCTTTTTTTCTGGTGGAATGCCCCATAGCTCTGTTTTGTTTGCAACTAATAACGAAATGGAAGTACCGATTTAGTTATTTTATTTAGATCATCAGAAGAACTTGTTTTTGCATGAGAGATGAGCCAATTTTAAGTGTCTAAAATTCAGAATCAAGTTTACTTCATTTTCTTGAAATTTAAATTTGGCGAGTTCCTGGTAGATTTTTTAGCATCACAGGATTAGCGTGTAAAACATGAGATTTGAAATTAAATGGATTTGAATGCCAATTTTTATTAGAATCCCACGTTGGTCAGTGATATTTTTACAAGATCCACTTAATAAGGTGAGGGCAATCCTCCCCTAGCAGGCCGGTTTTGTTAGGTTGAGTTAGGCCAATATCCTTTCTAATATGGTATCAGAGTAGATCCAGTTTTGTAATGTTGGGTGCACCCAATATCGATTTGTTCACAATTGTTTGGTATGGTCCACGCTGTGCATGAGGGGACGTATTAGAATCCCACGTTTGCCGGTGATATTTACAAGATTCACTTAATAAGGTGAGGCAATCCTCCCATAACAAGCAGATTTTGTTAGGTTGAGTTTGACCCAATATCTTTTCTAATAATTTTTGCCCCATTCAAGATTAAATCAAATACATTCTAAAAGGAGAAGAATGTTCTCAGTTGATTCATAGAAAGAATAGTTGTTGCATTTGAAAATTTTGTGAAAATATAGATACTGGAAGATTGTGAAATTCTATCCTTTGAAAAGATATATGGAGAAACTAGGTTTTTGGAATTGCAGTATTTTCTGAAATATTTCTAAATTTCATTCTTGAATGGTCTTTAATTTGCATTATTTTGAAAGATTTATGAGAGGAGTAGTTTCTAGAAGGTTGTCAGTTTGAGCCAATTTGGGTCATTTATAGAAGTATTTTTTTGATACTTGTCAAGTTGTGAAAGTTTTGGAAGATCATACGAGAAAGGAAGCTCTTAAAAATTTGTAAATTTGTGGAAGATTCTGTTTTGACAGGTGAGAGTAAGAGGACGGAAAATGCAGGAAGTAGAGTCCCCTCCATTTTATTGCTTGGAGGATCTTTGGGAATCTTTTCGTGAATGGAGTGTGTATGGAGCTGGAGTACCTTTGTTGTTAAATGGGAAGGACCTAATCACACAATATTATGTTCCATACTTGTCAGGCATACAGTTGTATATAGACGAGTCAAAGCCTTCTTCATGTCTCAGGTGAGCCTTAATAATTTTAATCTTTGCTTGTGTTAATTGATTTTTAAATTTAATTAGGTTGGTGTCTCATTTTGATAATCAATTATGTTGTCTTTAATTATTAGTTTTCTAAGTAAGGTTTCATTGACTAGTGACGTATCTATGTCAGTTGTTTCTGTTATGAGCTCTTAGTAGGCAACTTTATTGCTAGTGGCATTTCTTGATGCTGGCCCCTAAGGATCTTACAGTACCATAAATAGTTGGATTGTAAGACTTTCTCTTAGATCTCACTTCCTTCATCAATCCCAATGAAGGATATGATTATAGATGACCGCTTTTACCTGTACCAATTCTGCTCCACCAAGCCAGTGGACTAGTGGATCATCTTTCTGAGGAATAGAAGGATGCAGCGGTATTCGACTTGTCCAGCTACACAATGAGAAAAAAAAATTTGTGAACCAGCTCGAATATCATTCCATTTGATGGGATTTAAAATTGAGCAAGTGTGACCTACCAACAACAAACCAAAAAATGCAGTTTCCTCTTTATAACAGAAGCATGAACTGAAACAATGATACATCGGGGAAATAAGGAATTTAGCAAAAAAATTGATTCTTTTTTACCCTCTTATTTCGTATAGGGTATTTCAGAAGGCATTTTGTTGCGCAAATTGTTTTCTTTTACAATTCACTCATTCCATCTTTGTTAATGATGACTCAAGCCTGCTGCTTGACTTCTTGCATTGCCTTTTCATGGGTTTGTTTTTTCTTTTATCTATCTTCGAATGACAAGCTAAGACCCTAAATAGTTTGGGGGGTAGGGCTATAGAGTCAGCCAAGATGTTTGCATAGAAGTAGCCACTTCTAGTTTTTACAACCACAGGTGTCCTCCCTCGTAGACTCTTTATGCTACCTTACACAATCAATTAAAATATCTCCTTATTCCTTAATAAGAATACACACTGCCTATATTTCTACCATAAAGGATCTAAAAGAAAGTTCATATTAGAAATCGGGTCTTTTAGGCAGTTAAATATTATTTACTTGATGAAAATGAGAAATTTAAAACCACAATCCATTAGTTCTTATCTATCAATCTTGCCCAGCAATAGATATTGGTTTTCCCTCTCATCAAAAATGGCTTCTAGATAGGTTTTCCTCTCTTCTTTCTTACCAAGTGGTAGATAGCTTTGCAATGCTACAGAATGACAAATGATCTCTGGTCATATAAGTTCCCCTTCATGGTGGTAGACAAACTGTGATAGGAAGAATGTGTTTTACCTTACAGAAGTGCTGGAGATGAATATTAGTGAACTGTTTCTGTCATCGGCATTTGTCCTCTTTTAGTTCTTGAGGACTTGAGCAGTAAAATCAGGTGTATAATGGTGTTGAAGTTGCTTTTCCGTCTGTCCTTATTTTTTTCTTACCTTCTCATTTTATTTTGTTGCATTGTTAAAGACTCGGTAATAAAATTTTTATTTATTCAATAACAGCATACTATTCTTGCTTTTCTATTTGCATCTTTTGAATTCCAAATATAATTGGGTTTATTAGATTAACAAGAGGACTATAGATGCCAAAACATTGTGGAATTTTAAGCAATCTGACCAATTTCTTTGGATGTGCTAGAAACTTTTGTCCATGTATTAGGGGATTTAATGCATGTATTACGCGATATATTCAAGAACTTATGTTTGTCTTTTTTGGGGTCTGCTTCTCCTTGTTCCCTACAAGGGAAATGTTTGTAAAGGCTCTAGCTGGCGAGTCTAAGATGGATTATTTTTGCTTCAAGTGTATAGCATCATTATTCTGGAAAAGCTGATTTCTGTTTCTTCCAGTAAAAACATATTTCCACAGTCTGTGATACTCGTTCTTCTTTGGGCAATATTTTGCTCCCCTATCGATCGCCTCTACTTCTTTGTATCGGTTGCGAAAATATCCAGCCTAGATGATCAGTATAATATCCTTGAAGTGTTCACTTCTTTTTTGTCTTGTCTTAAATGTATTTAGGAGTGAATCATGTTTTACATACGAGGTTAAGGATATGATAGTAAATACCCCTTTAGGGTTACAATTGAACTTGTAAAAAAAGCAGTTGTTGAAGGCATTTTTATCGTAATTTAGCAAATTTGAATTGGCATTTTACAGAAGAAGAATTCAAATTGAAGGAATTTAAATTCACGATTTTCTCCACGCGTTATTGTCTTATCAATATACTAAGAAATGAAGTTGGAGAAGCGCCTGATAGGCTGCCTGACTCACTGGAATGGTATTATCTCAACCCCGTTCAGGTTATCAAGTGGCTAAAGCAACTTGGTACTTGATGTCCTTTGCACATTTGTCATTGTTGAGCAGTTATATTGAATCTTTCTCGACAGATAATACATTGATTATTGGTTCAGGAAGGAAGCGTTTCAAGCATGTTGTCGTTGTTTAACCTCATTAAACATCCAAATATGCTGTGCTTGTCCTGTAGATTGCTTTATTCTTTTCAATAACATAATGATTTGTGGATCATGCTGACTGCTTTGCTTTTCACTTTACTCTTTTGTGAATGTGAAGCATTAAAAAAGGAAAAGCTGCCTACCTATCAAAAAAAAAAAAAGGAAAAGCTGCTTACCTTTTTTTTGCACTGGACACTGTAATATTGAGTATATCATTCCTATTTTTTTCTTTCCTTTTTAGGAGGCCTGGTGAGGAGAGTGATTCTGAGTCATCTAGGGAGACAAGTAGTGCTGGCAGCAGCGATCGTGAAGCAGATAAGCGATCCAAATCCATAGTTGATGTACGTCGGCCTCATCAGAATGCCCAACAACCGAATAGGCTGTCAGCAAGAGATAAATTTGTAAAAAGTTCATCGAGTGATGAAGCTGAAATTTCCAATTGGCCTGGATTACTCTTGTTTGAATACTTAGAACAAGAACAACCGCATCTACGCAAACCACTGATTGATAAGGTAGATTAACTTGAGATTAAAATATTGAATTAGCAGCTATTGATTTCTATGATCTGGCGAAGGACCTCATTTGAATATTTTCCCATAACCCCTGCAGATTTCTATTCTTGCATCCCAATTTCCTGAGCTGAGACAGTGTAGGAGCTGTGATCTACTCTCGTCAAGTTGGATTTCTGTAGCTTGGTATTTTTTTAATTGCATATTTATTACATTTCTTTATACTTTTTGATTGAGACGTTTATGACTCTTACTGTCTTCTTTTTCGACAATCAAATTTATTGCAGGTATCCAATTTATAGAATACCCGTGAGCCCAACTCTAAAGGATCTGGATGCATCTTTTTTGACATTTCATTCCTTGTCAACACTATCTGGAAGTACTCTCTCTCTCTCTCTCTCTCTCTCTCTCTCTCTCTCTCTCTCTCTATATATATATATATATATATATATATATATTTGTGCACCCATATGTGTCGAGCATGTATTGATCGTTCTTTCATTTTTACTGTACAGGTAATTTTCCACCTCGATTTCATGCTGCGAATACTAGGAAAGTCTGTGACAATGTTGACCCGTCTTCGAAAATTTCTTTACCAGTCTTTGGCCTAGCTTCCTACAAGCTGAAAGGTTCACTTTTGAGTCCTGCTGGACCCCTTGAATGTGAGCAAGAGAACCATCTTTTGCAATCTGCCGACAACTGGCTTAGAAATTTGCAGGTGAACCACCCCGATTACCAATTTTTTCGCACTCACTACTCTCAGCGAAGATGAGAGGGTCTGAAGTTTCGTCATGTGCCCATATCTAGTTGTAGTGGCTGAAGTTGAGTGCCAATTTTGGTACAAAGACAGATTTTTGGAAGCTATACTGCTATACAAAAAACAACCCCCTCTCCACCAAATATCCTGGTGAAAAACTGTGCAGTGTTGTTTAAGCTCTGTTTTACATTTTATTTGTGTACAATTCTTTCAAAGGCGTTATTATCAAAAGAGTAGGATATAATCATGCAGCAGCAGGCGGTGGCTGTTGATGCGCATGATAAAATAAATCGTTTTTAACATGGGATATTAGGTGTTCTGCTCTTATTTTTGCTGTTCGGAGAAATAGAAGAGATCCAATCCGGAATCTCAATTGACCTTGTCCTTTTTTTTTTTTGTTGTGAAGGGGGGTGTAGGAGACGTTGATATCGGTATATTAGTAGAATGGCTGGCTATGGAGCCAGTAGTTAGATATCCCCAACTGCTGTCTGATGAAAACTTGAACAATCTGTAGTCTGTACTTCTAAATGAATGTATAAAACCTATATCAACTAAAAGAGTTTTTGCAAAATGTTCTTAAATTTTTTAGATTTTACCGTATTTTGTCTGTAATATCATTGCATTGTTTTCTTTCTCTGATTGAGATATTACTTTCTGTTTTGAGGTCGGGATTTTATATTTGAACTCTCCAATCTCCATATAATTGCCCTGTTGGCTAAACACTGAGCTAGCCCTTGGTGAGGATATGATTAGCTGAACAATTTGGACACTAAAGATTTTGAATGCATTTTTAATTGTGCTCTGCCATTGTGAATACCCCGGCTATTTAAAACTTTGGTCGAGACTAGGAAAGGAAAGGAAAGGTTTGTGGTGGTAGAGAAGGATGTTTCGTTGGAGGTGAGCGTGGGAAAGGTTTCTTCGTATGGAGAGCAGGTTGCCACTAGAGACGACGGCGAGGAAAGCTGTTGGCCCTGCTGTAGCCCCTTTTCCACCCATTTTTGATTGCTATGGGGCTTTAAAATTTTGCTAAGTTACCACTTTCGTAACTCTCACTCGTAATTTTAAAATTAACAAAATTGTTGACGGAATAGATGGAATCTTCACTTGTAGCATGCTTTCGATGTTGGTATATGCCACATAACCAAAACTGAGAGAGACACATGAGATAATATTTTGGCAAGTTCATTAGCACCTGAAAAGGCTTTCAATGTTCAATGCCTGCTAGGAAACATTTAATAAAGTTCATTAGCAACTCGGAGGAAACTTAAAAAATTCAATGACAAATGAAAATCATTTAAGATTAGTGCTGACTACGATATTTAAACCTTTAAACCGACTGAAATCTATGCTCGTAAGTAGGTAACTTCTAATCTTGGAGGAAACTTTTAAAATTCAATGACAAAAGAAAACCATTTAAAAAAGATTAGTGCCGACTAGGATATTTAAACCTTTAAACCAACTGAAATCTTTACTCGTAAGTGGGTGACACCTAATTTTGAGTGGCCAAATCACTTGCATTGCAAATATTTGCTCTAGTGGCCGATAGGCTAATTCTCCAACACGGTAGGAGCAGTCACCAATAGATGCATAGATATTGCATTTGAGAACATAAAGAAAATAACCGGGTTCCAACTAGGGCTGTAAGCAAAAATCGCCAAACCGAAAAAAGCGAACCGAAACTGCAATTTCGAAATTGACGGTTTGGTGCCACGTGGACCCGTCAACGAAATGGTTTTGAACCAAACGAAACCGGTCAAAAACGGTTTGGTTTAGGTTTGAGAATTTTAATTATGGTTTGAAACCAAACCGGACCGGCGAAAAATATATAAAATAAAAAAATAAAAAATTGATTTTTTTTGAAAATTTATCCAAAATTTCAATTTTGTAAAATTGAATAATTTTGTCATTTTGTAGGTATTTTTGTCAATTTCTAATTTCTTATTAATTATTAAGATTTACGACCCCCCCAAACCTAATTATATTAGTGGAAATTACACCATCCCCTAGTTTTGGAGATCCAAATTCTAAAATCAGATTTTAAGGTTTAAATTTCAAAAATCAGATATTTTATATATAGATACAGATTTTTTTTATATTTAATTAAATATTAATAATAATATTACGAAACTTTAAATATATACACCTAAATTAATATTCAACCCTAATTGGCTAGCTAATTCACGTCTCTCACTCATCTCTCTCTCTCTCTCTCTCTCTCTCTCTCTCTCACTTTCACGGCGGCGTGGAGAGGGGCTTCTCTCCACGCCGCCACCATACCTACCGAAAGTACAGCCACCATACCCACAGATCGCGTCGCCCACTGGCCCACCGCACCATACCCACAAACTTCACGCACCATCGCTCGCCGGAGCAATACTTCTCGAGATCACACAATGACAGTAACTTGCCCACCACTATCGGCAGCGATCTGTGGTGCGCTATAGTGACGACGATTATGCCGTGCGCCGCAGCTGCTACTCACGCCGATGACGACACACAGAGGCTCTGATTTGGGGGGGTATGGTTCTGGATCTGATTTTGGGGGTGCTGCTGCTATCGTTGCCATTTGATTTTCTTGGTTGACAAATGCCTTCACACTCGACAAGCAATGGCTGGAAGGACGATCGTGGGTGCCGTCATCGAAGTTCTTTACGATGGTGGCTTTGTGGCTGTGAACCGCCCTCCGGAAGACCACTGCCTTGTTCAATTTCAAAACTTCACCATTTTTGTTGAGCTTTGTGTTTGTAGCAGCGTTGCTTCCGCCATCGCGCATTGGTGTTAGGATGAACGGAGTAGGAATTAGGGTTTGAGCGCCGGCAGGTGGTGGCAGCTGTTGATTTGTGTTATTTGTGTATGCTAATTTGTGTAATTTAATGGAACTGCCATAGTCGTGACTTTGGGGATCAAATTTCAAGGCAATGGCGGCAGTCGTTTGAATCTGTGCTGGCGGCAGTCGTTTGAATCTGTGTTGTGTTTTTAATCAACTGGGACCGTATAATTGGACTAATTGTGAATGCCGGAGCGATGGCTGTGGAGACATTTGGAGGTGATGGTGGTACATGATCCATAGTTGACCTGTGACCAATTAGTTAACTGTGACCCTTAAAATGACCAATTTGGAGGTGATGGTGGTACATGATCCATAGTTGACCTGTGACCAATTAGTTAACTGTGACCCTTAAAATTCGAATTGTGACTCAAAATTAATTAAGTTGTTACCGAAAAATTTACTTGTGATCATTTGAAAATAACTTGTGATCCTTATAAAATAATAAAATAAAAATAACTCATGATTATGAACAAAATTCTGATTTGTGACCTAAACTGTGACCTGTGACTTGAGTTGGACCTGAACTGTGACTTGTGACCTGAGTTGTGACCTGGACTGTGACTTGTGACCTGAGTCGTCAGAATCGGAGCAGTCGTCGAAACGGTCACCGGAATCGGAGCAGTCGCCGAAGCAGTCGCCGGAGTATTAGGGTGGGGGTGGGTTAATTATATTTATTTATTTATATATATAAATAAATATTTATATTTATGTGTATGTATAGGTTAAAAAATCTGATTTTTGAAATGTGAAAGTTGTTTTGTTATTTTTGAAATAGGGTAAAGATAAAGTAGGAGAAATGAATTTTTCCCATTATATTATATATAAAAAAGGCCCAAATTTGAAAGAAGTAGCACTAAACAGCTCAACCCAAGTCCATATAGCACTAAACAGCTCAACCCAAGTCCATATACTTACAAGTCACAACCGTAATCTTCCAATTTTCATTTCTCTCACTCGCAACTCGCTGGTCGCAGCCTCGCTCCCCGCGGCGCCTCTTGGTTTCCCTCAAATCGTCAACGCCCTCGAAATCTCGAATCTCTCAGTCGCCCTTAGTGTACGTTTGCCGGTATTATTAGACTATTTCAGGTTCTTGCATATTTATTTGATCGTGAGTAGGGCTTAAAATTGAAATTTTGTCACTTTCTAGTTGAAATTTGTTTACATATTTATTGATCGTGAGTAAGGCTTAAAGTTGAAATTCGGGCTATCAGGTGCACAAAAGACATTTGTTTACATATGAGAAAATATGTATAATTCCGTGTTAAATTGCAGAAGATGAAGGTGGGTATATATAGTGGAATGGAGGAGAAAAAATATTTGCAGCTTGTCTTTTGGAAGCCATTATTAGATGGATCCGTGTCTTAATTCTATTTTTTTTTCAATTTGCTAATTAATTTTTTTTTTTTGTGTATGAAGGACAAAATTGATCATGAGTTCTGTGGCTTCTTGAGTATGAGAATGTTTCTTCCTTTTGCTAGTTCTGTGACAAAATTTGATGTTTCTTGAGTCCTGTAACAAAATTAATTAGTTTATTCCTTTTGCTAGTTGAAAATGAACATTATTATGTTTTTTTGGATCTTATATTTATTTTAGTGGACTTGTATTGTATCTTTATCGTAAAGTATTATCCTAAAACGTCAAAAAAGCAAATAAAAAACTATGTTTAGTTTATTGTGATTTTACTTTTATTTTGTTGTTATTTAAATTTATAGTAAATATATTTAGTTTGTTTTAGATTTATTTCTAATAAGATATAAATATATATTGAATTAATGGTATAAAAGTAGATACTAGACAGGAAAAAAATATACGCGAAACCGGCGGTTTAAATCGGACCAAACCGTTAGGTTTAGGTTTGAGTTTTTTTCAAATCGGTTAAAACAGTTTGGTTTAAGTTTGAGTTTTTCTCAAACCGGTCAAAACGGTTTGGTTTGAAAATTTGTCAAAAACCACAAAAATCGGACCGCTTACACCCCTAGTTCCAACTCGACACCATAATGGCAGAAAACAAGCTTCAAACATAAAATCATTACTTGAAAATTGAAATAGTCATTAAATTTTATTTTTAGAGTCATTTTCACTTCTCCTAGATTTTTATAGTCAATAGCAAATCTCAAATTAGGACTGAAAAATTTCCTTTCCATTGAATGTAAACACTAGAATACACAGAAAGTAGCATCAGAGTTGACACTGGTCCAAAAAGGTTACACAATCCTAAATAAATAGTACATTGACCATTCATCTCTTCATTATACACGATAGTGGTCAATTCTGTCAATAACTAAGTGTCGAAGAATGCAAACTGCTGGTCATATCAAGAATAGTAGGAATAATAATAATCCCTGTAAAAATTCAAGTCTCCTGGCCTTCTCTTGACCACCGTATGTTGAAGGAGATGACAATATTCTGCAATCAAATATAACATAAGAAAAATGATATCGGATATAAAATGGTTAAGAAATGTACGAAAAACTCATTTATACAGGATTATCAGATCGATATTGAGTTCCATATGCCTTTACAGATATTCCAGACGTAGAGATACATCCCCTCTCTTTATCATATTTGTCCATCAGTAGGCAGTACAATAAATACACCGCATAAACTACTTTTAGGACTCGAAAACTGATTTTAAAGTTTTAGTGTTATTTTTGTCATTTAGTTTATTTCGACTTCTTTGCAATTCTAGTTTGTTTAAACTAGGGTTTCATGTAAACCTTTATAAATAAATGGTTAATTCATCGTTTTTTATTATCTTTCAATTAATAAAATTCGCGAGTTTATTTTTTCATAATTTGGTAGATTCCAAATTTCGTGTTCTTAATGTTTTTGCTTGAATTCCTTATTTCGCGCTGCGTCACTAGGTAAGAGTGAGTGGTATAATTAAGAAAATTTTAGTTTTTTTCTTAATAGTGTCCACTATCCAATTTTCATACCAAAACATGCTATCAATGATTAATAAAAACAACTGAAGACATCGTATTATTCGCGAACTCTTTCTCCTTACAATTGCTAATATCGTAACATATCATACAAGACACCAGGAAATTTAATGTCTAAGATTTCTCACTTTTTCCATGGGACTGCAAGGAATGGCTGATGTTTCTACTTATTTCTGTAGGATTTTGGGGCTCCAATCAACACCAAACTGGGCTCGGATTCACCAAACCGACACCACAATCGACACCAAGAAATCCCAATCAAACCTTCCCAATCTGACTGCTTCTTGATTGCCCACAAAGGGCAGGGTGTAGATAGTATAATAGCCTCAATAATCAGCCACCAAGGCTAGGAGAAGGAGAAGAAAAAAGGTCAGGCACAAAGCCACGCTCTTACCTCGCAAAACTCACGGCCACTACACTTCTCTCACACCCTCACACACTAGAAACTTGGTAGCATATATGTGGAAGAGATGGGCTTTTAGGTTAACACAATTAGAGGCCCAATAGGTAACAAGTTAGTGGGCTATCCACCAAAAAGCCTTCCAAGGTATCGGGTTGGGCCATGAGCAACTCTAACTAATTAGACTGCTTCCAATGGCCCAAAAAAGGTTGTGGGTTCGGTCCGAACAATCGTGGTGTCGATATTCACTTCACTCATTGGCCAAAGCCTATGAAGTATAATTCCAACAAAACGGTTTAACATCATAGCCCGGATTTATTGGGGATCAAAAAACCCAACAAATCTCCACCTTGATCCCAATAAATCTGCAAGCAAACAAAACTCACAGTTTATATTTGCACAATCAAGGTAACCAATAAAATTGGTATCACAGACCTTATCTCGTGTCTCTACCTGAAACACATACCATACCTGCTCCATATACTCACCAGGGCTAAGGTCCAGAACAACCAAGTAGAAGCAAATACTCACAGCAATCAATCAAGAGCAAATAAACATACGATGGAGATATCATATAGGATAACACAGATCTTTTCAAATATGTTCACACAAAACAACAGATTAACACTCAGTCAATCAACAGGCAAAACACATACGCAATAAATGCATAAATGATCTCACAAAGAAGATCTCACCACATTTGTCCTATCCCATTCCGTGTTGCTCACTCCTCGAGAACACATATCTCACCTCATCGCCCACCATGCTCACTAGACCAATCACTCAACTCATGTCTAACTGGTAAGTCTCTATAGATCCTAAGTTTTTTTTTTTTTGGGATAATCCTCTATCAACATCACTTCTCCAACCTAAATGGATAATGGGTCTCCACCTAACAGAAGTGATAGAAGTGCCTCACTTGCACTCTACCTGATCAGGGTCTCTTACAGATAAAGGATTCCAACATTTGATCACATCTCCACCGTGATCCAAATGCCACACTCCACATCCCACAATACAATCAATGTACCCCTAGGCATCTATACTCCACCTTACCAAAAGACATACAACACACCGCAAATGTACCACAATCCCACTATGGCAAATAAACACCTTTCGACGACCACAAAGGTTAGGGCTCAATCTAAAATTGACCCACACACTAACAAGGTTACTCCAAACACCAACGCTCAAAAAATCCACAATGGATTAATCCCACAAAGGGATGAGTGACGGTGGCACTCACAAAGAGGATAGAAGAAAGAGTTGGTTACTTCACTACACTCACAAAAGAGGCTCACACAGAGAACGAAGATAACCCTCATAGGCTGCCCCATATAATCTCACAAACCACACAGGCTCACAAAGATGAAGGAGAAAATGGCTGCCCCTTACTTCGGGATAATCTATCCGCCAATCTTCTTGTACCGCCGTTACCAAACGGGACCCATCGCCTGACCACCAATGTCAGGAAGACTTTCGACACAATCTTACTACTCACTCACAGAGCAAACGGAGTACGCTACAGTTCCCAACCTACTATGCATGCAAACAATTACACCAAGTAATAAGATCACTCCAATTCATGCCTATTCACATATCAAACACATTGAAATGCAACATATAGCCATGCAGCGGAAACGAGCAATCACACACATGCATAAATGATTACACACGGATGCACATAGCAGTAACCAGGTTCACACTCAATAAACCTCACACGGGTCATCACTCGACCCAAATACAGATATCGCATCACCACTCTCATTAACTTTCCTGTTATCATTCCTAAGACAGTCTATTTCAACAATGTCTCAAAAACTGCAGTTAAAACACATCTTACTTTTCGCACTTGCCTTAGATCACATTTGCCAAATTAAAATATCATATTTTTCATTAAAACATGTACAACTTATAATGTGTCGTTATTTTACCCAACAAATGCACAAAACACAAAATACAACCAATAACGACCACAAGTAAAGCACCGACACAATTCACACAGAATAGTCAAGTAAACTTTCCTAAGGTCACGTGCAATTCTAAATAATGAAAAATAAATCGACAACAAATTCACGAATAATTTAAGGCAAATAATTAATAAGTAATTCCTAAGTCTAGCAACAGGCATTGGCTACCCCTTCACGGTAACCCCAAACCTAACGTCACCCCACACGATAACTTCTAATGCAAAAAATAAATCATCATACACAATAATTTTAACTGCAATAATAAAAGGCAAAGAACACGATATCGAGCTGACCACGTCTGAAGGTCCATAAATATTGAGAGATGCGAATTCATCACTTTAGGACCGTCATCATTCGTCCTAAAGTCTCCAGCAACCGCGGCAACACGAAACGACACCCGGCACCTTAGCGTCCAAGGGGCAAAATCGTCCAACTTTCACCGTAGTGCCCCAAACTGAAATCCTTCAATACCATTGGGTCGTCTCGTCGTCGGGAAAATTTTGTCTTTTGACACCTTCGTCGGATTCCGATCGACGCGCCGGCCACGTCCTCGCCGGAGTTTCCATGCGCCGGCGGCGACTCCGGCGGCATGTTACCCTTCCGACATCTTCTCCGCCTGCTGAGTCCAATGGTGGTGTCCGTTTCTCCATTCGACTTCTGGTTTGTCCGGAAAACGCAAAAACAGATCCGACAGAAAATTGAAAAATCTGGACAGGTCTTTTGCTTCGATTCTGCTGTGTTTCTGCTCGATTTTTCTACTGATTTCTGGCCTAAAATCCTCCTCAACCTCGCTCTGATATCATTTGTAGGATTTTGGGGCTCCAATCAACACCAAATCGGGCTCAGTTTCACCAAACCGACACCACAATCGACACCAAGAAATCCCAATGAAACCTTCCCAATCCGACCGCTTCTTGACTGCCCACAAAGGGTAGGGTATAGATAGTATAATAGCCTCAATAATCAGCCACCAAGGCTAGGAGAAGGAGAAGAAAAAAGGTCAGGCACAAAGCCATGCTCCTACCTGGCAAAACTCACAGCTACCACACTTCTCTCACACCCTCACACACTAGAAACCGGGTAGCATATATGCGGAAGAGATGGGCTTTTGGGTTAACACAATTAGAGGCCCAATAGGTAACAAGTTAGTGGGCTATCCACCAAAAAGCCTTCCAAGGTATCGGGTTGGACCATGAGCAACTCTAACTAATTAGACTGCTTCCAATGACCCAAAAAAGGTTGTGGGTTCGGTCCGAACAATCGTGGTGTCGATATTCACTTCACTCATCGGCCGAAGCCTATGAAGTATAATTCCAACAAAACGGTTAACATCATAGCTCGGATTTATTGGGGATTAAAAACCCAACAATTTATACCTTACAATTTCCTTCTGATAGCAAAACAAGAGGCAATGGAAAGAGTTATTGTACTCCTCCACCCAACTAGATATTTACACTATTTTATTCTATTTTTATATCCCTACAACTCCATAAAGTAAAATGAACTGCTATACTCCTTCAATTCTAAAATTTCTCAAACGAGAACATTGAAGAGTAAAGATTGCTACTACTGCAAAACAGGTAGCTCAGGGGCTGGAACTCTTCAAATTGACTCTGCGGTCTCCTCGCCCCTCTCTATCTTAACTGGAGTCTTATTCTCGATATGTAAATATAGTAAAACTTGCCTATGCGGTAATACAATGAATAACGATACTATGTACATAACATGACTAAAAAGGTTGCCACACAAGAAACGAAAGTGAATATAAAAATAAAATTATGAGCAAGATGAAATAGCAGAGCATGAAACGAGGTAATTGACATGCAAAATGAAACTAAACACGAGTTACAGATTCTGCTGTTAAAATGGCATTCAAAATTTACAAGAAAGAGAAACCTGCTTCTATTGAAGTGGTTGCAGAATATGTTTAAACGGTCTAAAACGTAGCCATATTCTCTAAAAACTCATCTTTTTCCAAACTCATTTTGAACCATATATTCTCCCAATAAAAAATTTGCACGTAAAATAAAACTTTTAACCAAACATTGTCGAAAAAAAATCAATATTACAAAACTTATTTTTCACAAAAAATGGGCTCAAACAGAACCTTATTATGAGTAAGCACTTAGGCGTTAATGCTAAATATATCATATATGACACCGACACCATTCATACCTGGATGTTATATCCAATTGAGTGGGGAGATTAGTACTTGTTCCAAACCTTTCAAAAGGTTGCAGACTCGCCCCAAACCTTTAACTTGTTGCAACCGTTACTCCAAACATTTTAACACGTTGCAGTTGAAACCCAAATGGATAGAATTCATTCATATTTTTATTAGTTGATTCAATTTTGACAACATTTTTAATATTTTAAAGAGGGGCAAAATAGTAACTTTCTATTTATCACATTAAATAATTAAATGAAAGAAAACCAAAAGAAATAAAAGAAAAGAAAATTACCTTCTCCTTCCACCCCGACCTCGACTCCCACATCCACCAAACCCCGAACTGAAATCAAAATCACCTTCAACTTGAATGTTTTTGCTTGGCTTAATTTTCAACTTAAAAAATTTTATATTCTTTCATGAAATTGAGTTTCTGAGAAGTGTGAATTACGTAAACAATAAAAACATACCCCTCATAAAGAAAATGTTTCCCTTGTTTTTGAGGAAAACATGGTCACGTGACCAACTTTTGAAAAATATTTTCTATGAAAAAAATATCAATCAAACATCCAAAGAGTAAAAATTTGGATGAAAAATAATATTTTTCATTAGAAAATAAATCTAATCAAACACACTATTTTGCCCCTTTTGGAGTGGATTTTTGCTTTTTGTTTGTGTTTTTTGTTATGGTAATCAGAAAAACAAAACAACATAAATTTGAATATCTAGGGAATATTGCACTGTTGGTCCTCGATTTATTTTCATGGAACTAACTTAGTATCTAACTTATTTTCTACCCTTCTTAGTTGCGCAATTCCTAACAAAATGTCACATAACCTTAATATAAAATGTCACTTTACAATTCTGTACACTAGTTCAAACTGGAAATCAAAATCTGGATACAAAAATGTTGGAGGTACCCGACCCCACGCCCCCCCCAATGGTGGGGTCGGGTAACCCGGGATGTAAACTCCCTGGTACATATATCATTTCCCATTTAACATAGAATAGTAAAGTTGGATGTTTCCTTGGAATTGCATGAATCAGTCTAGACCTGATCGAATTGGACAATTTAGTTTAATTCGAATTAAAATTTAAATGCTTCTAATTTTTATTAGTTAATACCAAGAATAAAACACACAATTCAAACTACATAACAAAATTTCAATTCAAATCCAAAAAATTCTTCTTATGATCTCTCGATAATTCATGATCACTAGGTCTAGTGGAACGCATGGGAACTGCTCACGTAGAAGGTGAATATTAGATCTCCACCATCATCATCCCCAACGTAATCCAAAAAAAAAAAAAGTCGAAATATATAAATCTACATAAATTAATACATAATATTCAATAACCCTGTGATACGGAAAGCATAATCATGATTTTAAATAGTCAATTTCAATATTTAAGCACAAAAAGAACTGGATTAAAATCGAAACAATACTAGTTATTGTCAGTTCGTTTCAGTTCCATTACTGCATATTGAGCACTTTGGATAAGTACCCATTCAAACGAACCATGTCAATTCCTAAAGATTCAATTTTTATTTATTTATTTATTTATTATTATTTTTTTGTCCTTAAAAATTGATTATGCGAACTGTAACGACTAACGAAGGTTAATGTCATTTTCAAGGCCGGCCCTGGCCCAAGGCCAACTAGGCAGCCGCCTTGGGCCTCATCATTTACATGGGCCTCTTAGAAAAAAAATTCAGCCAAAACTCACCCCCAAAGACCAGTCCAAAATTCACCCAGTTGTTCAAAATAAGCCATTTTTTCCTAGGTTGGAAGAGAAGATGTGAGAAATTAACCAAACGGCAAAAAATGATCCTTCAATCCAACTTATACTTGCAGAAAAATCCCATACAAGATCCTACTTTCTTTTGTAATTTTGTCTTCCGCATAGTGGTTTGTTCATACGATTTTGGCAGATGCAAAAATACTTTTGGTTGATTTCAACATCTGCATATTTGTGCAATTTAAGAGTAAACTTTTGGCTCATTATTCAGGTTTTTGTTTCTCCCTTTTGCATTGGTACGAGTTTCTTGATTTATTGAATATTAAGGGCGCTTGTTGGGTTTCTCGTTTGTTCAATATTGTTTGGCGGTGGTCTGTGAAACCTCATTGGAATATCATTTTATATAGTGAAATGAATTAATTTGTGTATTGGGCTTTCTTGTTTTACTTAGAAATTTGAAGAAAACTGCACATTTGGGCAAATCTCTCTGAATTCTTGAAGGAATTATTTGCTATTGGAAAGATTGAAAACTATATCTAGTTTTAAGGGCCTCATATAATTATTTGCCTAGGGCCTCAATATTCTCAGGGCCGGCCCTGGTCATTTTGTTACTAAGGCAATAGGTTGGCTGACCAATTATTTTCACCCTTAATTACTATACTATTCAATATTAAAATGGGATTAAAAGTAAATAAGTTTTCCTTTAATGAAAATTATTTAATCAACATAGTAATAAGTTAATTACAGATATAAGTAACAATGTGGAAAATCAGCTCTCCTATTGTGACTTGCATCCATAAAACAACACAGGCAATATTACATAAAATGATAGTCAAATATCAAATATCTTTATTTTTCAACCATGTCCAGTAGTTGTTCAATCTAACTTATTGAAATCGCCTCGATAGTTTACCTTTATAACCTTTTATGTGACAATTTCTCATATTCCTTCAACACTTAAGTCAAGATTTGCATCTTGCTACGAAAATAATCAAAATCAATTTATTTTCATTAACTCGTACAATTTCAATATACGAAAATTATTTATATGTATATAACTTGAACAAAAATGATTGTATTTTTATTGTTAAAAGAATATATTGGGTAAGTTCTTATTGGTCAAGGTTCTTGAAAAGAATAAATAATGAAGTAACTAGGTTAAATTCGGTTTCTTGTCTTAAATTACTATAATTCATTCTTTGTACATGATGAGAAAGGTGAAAGATGAGGCAATTCATTTACCAAGTAAACCAACTTGGGTTATAACTAGTATTAGACACCATCTGCCCTCAGGACACATCTCCAAGTGGTAAAAGGGGAAGGTGGAAGAACTCCAGCTTTACTTGAAGCTGCCGCGTCAAGGGTTCGAATCCTGAAATATGGATTTGGCTATTGGGTAAGTGCAAGTGTACAAGTAGCCTTCCACCCTATACCCTTGGAGACATAACTTGCGATTTACCTCCTTCACTAAGGCTCAGGGCAGGGTAGGTGGGGGCCGCTAAGGATGCAGTTCATCCCTTTTTAGTATTAGACACCATCCACCAACTAATGTAATTACTATTTCAAAGGTTTGAGATGTTTTATATCCCTTTCTAGGACCAATATGTGAATATAAAAATTCAATTGGAACAATAATCTTACATCTTATAAAAATTGACTTGACAACAAGTGATGCTAGGATACGTCTTGCAACAATGTGACAATTTGTTAGTGCTGTAAGGACTCTGATTCGAGAAAGAGTTGAGCTTGAAATCCTTGGTGCTTGAAACTTGTAAAAGATTTCTAAACAAGTACACAACTCTACATAATGGGAGATCGAGCTTTTTCAAATCTTAGATGGGAATGAATAGTTAATAATTCTTCAAACGATAATCATGATAGTCATAGAAGTATGAACTCTCAGTTTAATCCTTACTACTACTTTTTCTACGAACATGTTATCAATACTCCGCAGAACATTAAACAAAATGTTACCAAAGCTCGTATTTCAACCTCTTCAACCAGGTTTCGCTCTTTTTTTCAATTATCAACCAATCTCATGATGTCTAATTTGTAGAAACTGCACGATTAAAAGAGTAATTATTATTCAGTATTTGTACGAGTGCTTGGATTTAACGCAGCAATAGCATATTAATGGCTATAGCAAGATAAAGCGTGTCTACATGCAGTAAATGTTTACATAAGGAATTACATAATGTCCTGTGATACTTTATTATTTATCAACTTTTTTATCAAATCTTTTCCTTCCAAATCATTTTATGTAATTCCTTATATACTATTTTTGTGTATAAGTAGCATAATCCGTAGTGTGTACTCATCAAAAATCCCAAAACTCCGTACTGTACACCTCACTCCGCAATCACCAGCCTGGCTTCCACCAATATGTTTGTCATGAAATTTTTCCACTTTTAAGTTTTACAGGAGTATGAAACTATGAAGTCCGATTTCATTTCTATAGTGAACATGAGATATTATGTCCACCGATAAAGTGGCAAAATGTGATCTTAACACTTCACCAATGTTTAGATCTCATCGGTGAGTTGACAAGACCACATCGACACCTGACGGGTGAGTGGATGAGATGTGATCTTGAAACTCAACCGATGTTCTACACTTAATCTGTGAGGTGACAAGATCACATTTAACACTTTACTGATGGGCAAGACATCTAACACTTTACTTATGGACAGGAGATTAGTACTGTTGAAACTAGAAATACACCTTGAAAAACTGCACTTTCATTGGGGAAATCTATCATTTTTAAATCTAATGTTATGTGAAGTGATATTTATTTTTCGGACGATTGTGTCCGTACTATATCTAAAACTATTTTAACATTTCCTTGATTTTAATTTTTCGGCACATTTGAACATTATCATGGGCGTGTTCGATCGTGCTTAAAATATAATTAAAATTGAAAATATAGTCGTTATTGAGTCTCACTTGTCTAATAAAAGTCAACAATAACAACTAGTTTTTCAATCTTAATCTTTGCCAAACACGCTTCATCAATGATTTTCTCAACTTTTTAATAATCATTTATGTATATTTGAAAATTTTGGTTCACTTGATTGAACAATTAATTATATTCATTATAATTTTAAATTATTTAACCTTCAAAATACTTAATTAACATTCATCTTCATTGATGCATTTCAATATTATTAATTCCAATTAACAATCGAGTTATTTTACCAAGTGAGATGGCCAACAACAATGTTAGACCAGCTTTTCTTATCAAACGTATAGATACAAAGAGAATGATCAAATTATAGCAAACTTTCAAGTAAAATTACTCGATCGCAATAATGTCTAACATTGACTACATCAAGTTCATCGACCAACTTAAACTTTGCTAGAAATCAGAATCCACAATGTTTTCAACTCTATTTTAATTCCAATTACTTGAGAGATGTACATTTGATATGTTGACTATAACATTATTGAACAAATCAAAAAAATTATAATCAGCTAAACCCTATTCAATATTCAAACGTATTTAGGTTAGGAAAGAAATATCATTGCTTAGCTTATGATAAGTATAACACGACACAATAATTCAATAAAATCATATTTAATTTCTGATAACGATCATAAACTTATTTACAAATTAATTAGAGCTCATTTGGCATGCTTCCGTCTCTCGTAGAATAGTTTCTTGAAGGTGAAAAGTACTTTCGTAAAAATTATTCAAATACGTTCAAAAGTAAGTTAATCGTGTTGGTTAGCTAGATCACGAGACGTCCGCCGCCAGCCACCGAGGTGGCCGCCTCCTGCCGGCATTTCCACATCACAATTCTTCCACCAGCCGGCACCACATCTCATAAGTTTTATCAAAATCTTAAACGTGCGAAAAGGACAAAATAGAAACGAACACGTAGCAATTCACAATATACCCAAATTTATTTCTTTTAATTCACATTGGACAATGAAATTAAGCCGTGTCAGCAGTCCAATCCATCCATCCAACAAGTGTCTTCTTTCTTACATAAGCTCACATCATCTTAATAATCAACGCAAAAACACGTGTTTGATTTGCATACTCGACTGAACAATACAAGAAACAAGTATTTTACCGATATTTATCAGTGTGACATTGAGAAAACTTCCATCTTAAAACTGACTTGTAAAGATTGTAAACTTTAAGAACTGACATTCACGACGATAGAATCTACTCCCAATACCAATTAGGTATAATTTTACTAGTCGAGCAATATCGTCAACAAAATGAGACACGATTTAAGTAATTACGTCTCTGTTCTTTAATCTTATTGTCCCGTTATACCAAAAATGCTAGAAGTTGAGCACCATCCTGTCAAGAACATGTGCTCTGCCACCATTTGCCCAAGAATTTTCTACATTAAATCAAGAAATATAAAATTCCACAATCATAATCTTGATGGACCCACCAACTAAGTCGATGCTGTCGAGCTGTGTCACATATTCCCCTCACAATCATATAGAAAATATAAAGGGGGAGAAATTTTTTTAATAATACAGAGTACATAAGAAAATAGAATCTAAAGTAGACATTATTGGGAAAATTGCCTTGGAGGTCACAAACTAGGAATTTCTCATAAACTGATCCCCAATTCAAGTTTTTTGATTCAAATTTCTAGGTGATTGTCTATTTTAACCTTAAAAAGAGAAATGTGTGCAAATTCACCCAAATCTAATTGTTACAAACTTACAAGATTACAAACAACCCTTGCTAAAAACTAAAGATGGGATTGGTTCTCAACGCGTGTGATCGCAACAAATCCATCCAATTTAAAATCTTTCGGTTATTCTCGACCTTTTAAGTTATCAACTATTTCACCCTTCAACGAGGTGAGATGTGTGTGCAAATCAACTGAAGATTAACTAATAGCAAACTCGAAAGGTCAAAATCAACTCTACCCAAAAACTAAAGCTAAGGCCCCAAATCCATACAAATCATCAGAAGTGGATTCATCTTAGCTTTTCAAGTTGTCCCAATCTCTCAACTAATCATCTATTTGACCCGTCAAAAACTAAGATGTGCAAGTTCATTGAAAAGTCGAGACTAACATATTATACATTTGAAAGGTTTAAAGAAACTAAAGCTCGAGCGTCCCAACCCATTCAAATTGTACCAAATTGATCTCCAACTTAAACTTTTAGAGTCGTTCCCAATCTTTTAAGTGATTACCTTTATTATCCTTCAAAAAGTAAGACACGAATAAGTTCAACAAAAACTAACTTGAATGCCCAACTTGTTATAACTCATAGATTAGGAACTTTGGGTGCAATTTTCAGTTGTTTATCTTCGTAGTAAGTGAGCCCACGTTTGTCTCCTTTAAAACAAAACTCTTTGACATAATAAAATATTTTACATATAAACTTAAAATTTTTCCACGTCTTTTAATCACGCATTCTCCAAAAATTCACCATCAAAAATATCATTTTTTTCAAAATAACGACTATCTAACGAGGGTTTGAATTAGGATCCATTTGGCATGACTTTTGCTTTCTGTAAAAGAGTTTTTGAATGAAGTTATCTTAATTTTTCTTGAAACCTAATTTTTAAAAATACTTGACATTTCAAAAGTAATTGTCAAGGAAGCCACCTTTAAATTGCTTATTTGAATTGGTCCCCGCTCTAAACTACCCAGAGGATTAACGTTCACTATATTGTCGGTCGTGCGTTTTTTAATGTTCTTATGAAAGACAAAACAGACTCAACTTTGCCAGATAAAAACGCATTTCAATAAAGAATTATATATCCTTTAAAACTTTTTATTTTCCAGGACAAACCGAATTATCGAATAAAATACAAATTCGCCTGAAATTATCACTTTTAATTCTATATATATAATCAAATAATTGATTAAAAAAGTGAAAATTTACCGGCGGACAGTTATCGGAGCTGCGTTTACAGATTTCCGTACAAATCATAAGGGGCCCACAATGAGTCGATTGGACACGGCTGCTTGGAGTCGAGCCGAAGCCACGGCTTGCCGCTGCCGCTCCAGTGGAGAAGACTAACCGGGCCGGGGTGGATGTCCCGGCAGCTTCCCTTCACATTATCACCGCCTAAGCCGTGCTGATTCCACTGGTGTTCGATCGGCGCGACATGTCCAGCGAACACCAGGAGAAACGGCGGCAGAGAGCCGAGCTCGTAGATCTTGCTAGGACTAGTCTTCTGTATCTCCATCCACCGCTCAATTCGCCGCGTGTACCCTAACCGCCGCCATTTGACCAGATCTATCACCATCACTCCGGTGTTGAAATAGCAAGGGTTTCTGCCGGAAAATACGCCGGGAAATTGCTGGTCCGACCAGAAGTACTCAGTGAAGTATTTGGTGAAATTTGCGTGACAATATTCGGGTGCTCCAATGGTCTTCTTCCCCAAGCTTGTATTCCAAAGCTTCCAAATATCATCAACCAGTACCAGATCCGTATCCAAGTAAATCACCCTTCTGACGCATGGCTCCAAAAGATCTCCCAAGTAATTTCTAGCATAATTCAGCGGTTGTTCAAGAGCTTGCCGTACTGAAGTTGAGATCAGGCTCCGGACCCGTTCCGGATCGAAGAAATAGACTTTAAACTTCAATTCTGGGAAAGTGGATCGGACTAGGGTTTCTAGTCCGGGTTCAGAAACTAGGAAGTGGAAGAACACACTCTGTGGGCACTTGGAATGCTGAAGAATCGAATGAACGGCAGCTATCGAACCGCGTAAATAGTCAATATCAAGAGTAATGGCGACATGGACAAGAGAGGGATCGCACGAACCGGATTTCCCCAATTTTAATGAGCGGCATTCGATGGCATTGTGGAATACATCTGCTTTTCTGAAAGAGAATCTGTTCAGAGAGTCTGAGGATTCTGTCGGAGCGCTTAATCGCGGATAAAAATCGGTTTGAGAGGATTTAATCGCTTCCGCCGGAGTGAATAACTGAAGAAATGGGGAAAGTGCAATCATCATCACCGCTGCAGAGAAAAACCCAGACAATCTCGGAATCCACGGCATTTTTCCTCCGTATAAGAATCTCTGATTATGCTTTCTTCTCCTCAATTTGAAATGGAAACAGTTTGAGGAAATCGAAGAGATTACGAACGCTAGGGTTCCTCTTAGGTCCGCCAGAGTGAATTGCGAGATTTTCACTGAAAAATCCCAATCCCAATAACAGACAGTACCTTTCCTTCTACTCTATAATGGGATTCCATCAGAGAGAAGGGTAGGAAAAAAAGAAAAAAGAATCAATCCATAAACACAATGAAATGGAGACGGAGAAAAGAATCGGTGGGCGGGTGGGTTGAAATATTTGGGAGGCGCAAACGTCAGTCACAATCTCTCTCTCTCTCTCTCTCTCTCTCTCTCTCTCTCTCTCTCTCTCTCTCCTGGTTTTTTTGTCTCGTCTCGCTCTTGGAATGGTGAAGAAACAAGCAGAGAGCCAACACAGAGGAGGAAGATAGAGAGAGTTTTGGCCCTTCTGGGAGTGGATTTTTGCTTTTTGTTTAATGTGTTATTTTGTTGGAGCAATCGAAAAAACCAAGCATCCTAAATTTGAATATTTAAGGAATATTGTACTGTTGGTCCTCAATTTATTGTCTTGGACTTAAATTAGTATATAACCTCGGAAAACTATTTCTTCAATTATGGTACGTGTACATAATGGTTTGTATACACATGAGGTGTTGAGATATAATTATGTAAAAATTTCTTCAACCAAATAAAAAAAGAAAAAAATTCTTTCTTTTTGACACCATATATATATGTACACCATTATGTAATTTCATTATGGATTAATCTAGTTGTACATAACCCTCTATTTAATGGTTCACATAACGGTGACATAACAATCATCCACTTATTGATGTGTAAGTGTGAAAGTTGAATTAAATGCATGATCACATGTCACGTGTAATAATGTGAACCATTATATGAATGGTTAGGTACATATAACATTACCTTTCCATTATGGAGATGTCTGGGAGGAATTAATAGTGGAATTTGGACCGTTGTTTTGGCCATTTTTGGACCGTTTGGAGCTTGTCTGGGACCCACCTGTGAGTATGCTGGTCAACAATTGCGATTGGAAGTGGCTCTTCAACGGTCACAGAAGCAATTTTAATTTTTCCCAGACAGGGCCTGTATATAAGTAGCATTATTCTAATTTCTTAATCTTTTATTTAGTTTCACAATTCCTAACAATTTGTCAAATAACATATGCCCCGTTTGGTTTAGGTAAAAAATTATATTAAAATTTAAGTCAAAATCAATTATTAATTTTAATAACGTATATTGTGAGACCCACAATTTTTCAACAATACGTTTAGCCCCAGTTTAGTATTGTTTAAAATCTAAATAAAACTCACCAATTAATTTTAACTACATATTTCATGGGACAAACAATTTTTTAACTACAGTTCGTCATTTTTTTAAAATTAAAATTTACTTAAAAAATATTTTAATTCCTCACCAAACATGGGTTTAATCAATTTTTATCAAAATTTATTGAAGGGGAAATTAGGCTGACAACTCTAAAAAAGAAACCAATTAGATTAATGCACTTAACGTAGATTTAAACTTCTAATCACCGTAATTTATACGTCCCAAAATCCACCCATTCAATTACACACACACACAAGAACCGGCTTCGCTCACGATTTTTTCAAATTTTTCATCAACATCATCCAAATTTTCTCCAAATTTCGGCAGGCTTTGAAAATTAATTATATTCCAACATCATTCATCAACGAATTCACACTTCCATCCATAAAAATTTCAAGAAATCAAAGGTAAATTGGCTCAACTTTATGGGTTTCGAAATTTTTTTCTTTATCTTGAATTCTTGCTCATGGTTAGAATTTTTTGAGTTTTGTTGGGAGTATGAGTGTATTTGATGTTGGTTTTGTGGATTTGTTGTGGAATATTTGGATTTAGCATAGAATCATGAGAAAATTTTACTCATTTCAATTACTGTGCATATCAAGTGTTCGATTAATTGTTCCAAATGCATTTTTGTGTTAACATACCATGATTTTTGTATGATACATAGAATATACACACATAAACACTCACATGTCATTGTATCTCTTCATTTGCATGAATTGAATGACAATTTGGGGGGAAGCATATTCAAGCATACGTTCCTCCATATGTCCCCTCATCCCTATTTGAGTCCCTACTTGCAGTCCCAATTTTCTGTTTATTGCTTATTTAGGATTGCTATATCATATATGAGTAACTAATGGTCATTCAACCATGTTGACTTGTTATGAGGAGAAGCAATGAGGCCAATTGAAGTGGGGAAGAAAGGAAAGAGGAAGACCAGAATAAGACAAGCAAAGGAAGAAGGAAATGCAGCCAACGGTTTCCCTGAAATTCAATCCAGAATAGGAAGAACCTTTTATGCTTTTGTTTTCTATTATAACTTAGAAATGGAATTGGAAGAAGGTTGTGAATGATTATCGTAAAAAATCTACCATCACCTCTAGATTATAATAGAATGTTTCTAGGGAAGGTAAACAGTTTCCAAGGATGAGTATGATGTTTCAGCTTATATAGAGACGTCATTTTCTGCATTTTTACTGTAAAGTTTTACAGTATGCTAGTCCTTACTTTTCCTTAGCTTTGGAGTTATACAGAACTTGTAATCTTGGATAGAAAATTCACATGTAGAACTACTGATACTTTGTTGGATTTTTTTAATTATGAATTATATTTGCATTCTGATACTTTACAACTTGTTTTTCATTTTTCGTACAATTAATGTTATGAATCTAAATGGGGAAACATTTGTTTTCTATTTTTCGCATCCTGTTCTTGATTGCTAACTAGCTACTGTTTTTTCTAAGTTCTGTCACTTTTTTTTGAGTTTCGGTCACTTTTTATAGTGTTTATACTTTTTTTTATTTTTTGGTCACTTTTTTGATTACCAAAATCACTTTTTTTATAAAAATGAGATTGTGTCACACTGTCACTTTTTAATTTTATACATTACCATCTAGGGATGTTCGTCAATTTTATAGAAGTGACATTGTGTCATTGTGAAATAATATGTTATATTTTCCTAACATAATCAGCATGTGGATTGACCTGAACGTGCTGATTATTTTAAGAACATGATTATCGGTACTGCAAAAATGGATGATGCTATTTTGGTATTTGTCACTTTTTTGAATTTGTATCACTTTTTGAGAGTGTGTGTCACTTTTTTTAACTTTACTTTTTTTAAAAAGTAAAAAAAAGTGACAATTTTTATATTAAAAAAAAGTGATTGTATCACTTTTTCATTTTATACAGTATTTTTTACTTTCTAAAAACCTTTCATATAATTTTTCAAAACATCTCTAATTTTAATTGTATTTTTGTAAGTACCCTTTTATTAAAATTCTAATTTTTACCTGAACGAAACACAAGGTTAATATAAAAATGTTTCACTTCAAATATTTGTACACTAGTTCAAATTTGAAAGTAAAATTTAGGTAAAAAAGGTTGGTGTTAACGAGACGATTTAACATATATAGAATAGTAAAGGTGGACGTTTCCTTGGAATCACATGATTTAGATTAAAATCTGACTGAATTGAATAATTCAGTTTAATTCAAGTAAAAATTTAACTGATTCTAATTGTTATTAGTTAATACCAAGAATAAAACGACTTTAGTCGAGTACACAATTGAAGCTGATAACTAAATTTCAGTTCAAATCCAATATTTCTTCTTATAATCTCTCGATAATTCATGACCACCGGGTCTAGGGCACAAGTGGGAACTTCCAACATAAAAGGTGGAAGTTCGATCTCATTCTCCTCTATCCTCGCCCCCAATGTAATCCCAATAAAAAAACAAAAAGTCGAAATACATAAATCTACATATACCAATACATAATCATACTATTCAATACCAATGTGATACCGAAAGCATGGCATTGGAATCAGAATTTCACAAAGTTAATTTCATTATTTATTTTTTAAGCACGAAAAGATTTGGACTAAAATCAAACCAATTCTAATCATTGATTGTTTGGTTCAATTCTATTACTGCAAATTGAGCACTTTGATTAAGCAATCATGTTTCATGTACCCACCGCTAACACACATGGGCAGGGGCGGAGGGGAGGGGGTCCTGGCCCCCCCCCCCCTATTTTTTGAATTTTTTTTTTTAATCACCTAATCTAGCCCATTCAGTTGTTTGTGAAATTGTATTGTTTTTCAAATATGAGTGAAAGAGTTTCCTCAATTCTCGGGCTCAGTGATAGAGAAGTATTTCAAAAGATTAGTAATTTTTTTTATATATTTCTTAATTTTTTTTGTAAAGTTTTTGTACATTAATTTATGTTCATTTGTTTCATTTTTCCATCACAAAGTATCAACTTTCCTCAACAGATAATGTTTAAAAAAAAAAAAAATTCCCGTGAGTCCCCGCCCCTTCAAATCGGGACCCCCCCTAGTTTGAAGGGCTGGCTCCACCCCTGCACATGGGGGGAAGGGTAGGGGTAGGGGTAAATTTTTTATTGGACCCACCTCATGTGAGAGAGTGTAGGGGTTCACACAGATCCTGGAATTTTTTTTTAATTTTCCCACCGAATTGAATTGTGTCAATCCCTAAGGAATAAATTTTTTGGTCCTTTAAACTAATTATGGAATTGCAACGAAGGTTAATGATCATTTTGTTTCTAAGGCAAAGGTTGGCTGGCCAATAGTACAATTTTCTTCAATGTTTATTATCACCCTTAATTACTATACTATTTCAATATGAAAATGGGATTAAAAAGTAAATAAGTTTTCATTTAACGGAAATTATTTAATCAACTCAAATAGTAATAAGTTAATTTCATAAAGAAGTAACGATGTGGAAAACCGACTGTCCTCTTGTGACTTGCATCCACAATATAAACATATAATAGATGATCGATAGTTATTAAATATCTTTTTTTCTTCAAACATGTCTAGGAGTTGTCTAATCGAACTTGTCTTTTATGCAACAATTTCTCTATGAATTTCTTATATTCTTTTATACGTTAGTCGAGATTGGTATCTTATCATAAAAATAATTATTTTATTTTCATTAACTCGCACAATTTCAATATACATCAATTATTCATATGTATATATTTCATTATGTGAAAAAAAGAAAGAAAGAAAAAAAGATAATAGGTTTATTGTTGAAAGTAGAGGTTTTAATCCGGGTGGTCCGGCTCGGTTTGGCCCGCCAACATATGAACTCGGTAAAAGCCCGTGTCGCCGGCTACGGTTCCGGGTCGACCCACAAAATTTTGGACTACAACCCAGGCCCATCGGCTGACCCATCTGGGTCGAGCCCATGCGAGTTACGGGTCGCGCGAGTTGCGGTTTATTACGATTTGACCCATATTATTGTATATATAAAATTATAAAAATGTAGAATTTTTCATATTTATAGGAAAAAATATTTTTTTTGTTAAATGTAAACTAAAAATTGAACAAAATGATAAATTCATATTTATACCAAGAAATGTTTACATAAAATTCAAATTTAATGTTATATGAATTATTTATAACTTTGTAAAGTTAAATTTAATTTAAACAAATAACAACTAAATGTATTTCTAATTACTATTATCAAATATTTATAGTATAAGTATATCCCAACTACGTTGACACTTATTTAAATCTTAACTATAATTTAGTTGTTCCAAAATTATATATTTTAATATTTGTTTTCCAATCAATGTTCAGGAAATGCAATTTTTTTTAATTTTTCAGCAAAATAAACAATAATTTTTTATTATTCTCCCCCCCCCCCCCCCCCCTCCTTTAAATTTTTTTAATTTTTTTTCACGAGCCAGAGAGTTAACCGCGGCCCTTGAAGGTGCAACCCGCGAAACATGCGGGTCACACCTCCTTAACCCGTGAACCGCCCTCTCGGGTCACGAGTCGATCCGAGCCGATTTTCACTGGTCTGGCCGGCCCGTCCGTCTTGACACCTCTAGTTGAAAGAATATATTTGGTAATTTCTAAATGGTCGAGGTTTTGAAAAGAATAAATATTCAAAGTAACTATGTTAAATTAGGTTGCTCGTCTGAACTTATAAGTCAAGCTTTGCTTACATGATGAGAAAGGTAAAAGATGAGGCAATTCATTTACCAAGTAAACCAACTTAAGTTATAACAAGTATTAGATACCATCCACCGACTAATTGTAATTACCATTTTAAAGGATTGAGCGTTTTATATCACTTTCTAGCACCAATATTTGAATATAAAGACATAATTGGAGCAATAAACCAACGTTTTATAACAACCAACATTACAATAAGTGTACTAGGATCAGTGTTCTAAAAAGCACGCTTAAACGGCGCCTTACGTGATGGAAACGCTAAGCCAAGTGGTTTGGCGCCTTATTTAGTAATCAACGACAATCGTGACCTCTAATGTCTCATTAGGTGCGATTATGTGAGTCTAGGCACTCATTATTATTATTATTAAATTTTTTTACAATTTTTTAAAATTTAAATTTAAAGGTTGATTTACATTTGAAACTTGTCTTTTTGTTAGAAACTTTTGAATTTTTTTTATTGATTAAAAATTAAAATGATGAAAACGCATTTTTACGCATATGCCTCATCTAACCCATAGCTTGGCCTCCACGCATTGTTATGCATTACATTTTTTAGAACACTGACTAGGACACACCTTACAACGACATCACAACTTGTCAATTTATAAGGACGAGATCCGAAAAAGAGTTGAGCTCGAAAACATTGCAAATTTAATATCCTCAGTTTTGATACTTGTCAAAGACTTCTACACAAGAGCACAACTTCACATAAAGGGAGATCGAGCTTTTTCAAATCTTATTGTGAATGAATAGTTACTAATTCTTCAAATGGTAGTTATAGAAGTATAAATTCTCCGCTTAATCCCTGCCATCTCTTTTTCTATAAATAAATATGTTATCAATACCCCACAATACAAGTAATGAAAAACCTAAAAGCTCACCAAAAACTGCCAAGTTTGTATATTGACAAATTCAATACTAAAACTCGTATTTTCAACCTCTTCAACCGAGTATCGCACTATTTACCAGTTATCAAACAATCTCATGGTGTTCTATTTTGTAGAAACTATACGATAATCATATAACGTTTGTTTGGCTCCCATTAATTTCACATTTCACATTTTCATTTTTTCCATTTGTGGGACCACTATGTTTGAATTTAGTGTCAAATGATGACCTCCAACTGGACCACTATTGATTTCAGGACAGCAAATCCAAAATAAATAAATAATTAAATAAATAAATAATCTCGATTTTTCGTTTTTGTCCCCTATTGACTTCAATACCGGTTAAAATGGTATGAGGGTGTTTGCGTAATATTCACTTACCCGACAAGAGTAAAATATTACATTTCATTTTCAATAGCCCCTGCGACATTTATTCAATTCAGACAAATTTCTATCTTTTCATTTTTTAAATATGTGTTTCTATAGCAAAATGTGATAAGGCAAGAAAATCTCATTAAAATGAGATTCAGACAGATGCATAATAAGACAAACATTACTTGATATGTCTACTCGTAAGTCGTAAGTTTGACTCTCTTTGTAGATCCTACGTTGAGGATGAAAATGTCAACAAACTAAAGTTAGAGATAAAATTGTAAAAACATGAAAAGGTTGATCATTAATGTCAACGCATGCAAAATAACCTTTTAAAATGCCTTATAAAAAGAAGAAATATTGAAATGTTGGATAAAAAAGAAGAAGATAATAAAAGGAGTAATTAAGGTTAAAGTAATCAGTACAAGTACTTGGATTTTACACAGCAACAGCTATGAATGGCGGTCAGTTGTGTAACTCTGTACCCATCAAAACTCGCAAGTACATGGGACAACTTTAAAATAACTTTCTATTGATTCAAACGGGGGTAGTGCTATGTGTACATAATGATGTACATAATCTTTTACACCCCGTCATATGGAGGGTGGCCCATACACAATAAAATATTAGTGGGTCTACCTCCATGTGATGGGGGTGTAAAAGATTGTGTACACCACAAAGTGTACACATAGAATAATCCTTCAAACTAACGACTGAGAGTTTCATCATTTAAAAACTTATTTTAAATCATAATTTTTAAAAATATGATTTTATACGTAGAATTAATTTTTTTTTTTTTTTTTACTTTTTGACCATACGTACTTAAGAAAATATTGTTTTAAAAATCTGTTTTAAAAAATGGAGTCAAACATGGGTTTAGTCTCCGTTGAAAACGAAATTTATAAAAGTTAATTACCATAATACATTCATGATTACTTTTCATTTTATTCATATATTTCGTGAGATCTATTGTAAATCATACCTGAAGCAAAAGTCAACCATAGTTGTCGTCATTTAGCACATTCAATCGTTTGGGAAGGTTGAGCACATGTTCTATTAATTTAGTTGAAAGTTATGATTTTACTTGTGTTAATTTTAGAATTATTGAATTTGAGGTTATTTTTGTTATTTAGCTTATTTCAGGATTATGCTTCTACATTCAAAGCCCTAATTGCTCAACTTATTGGATGAGAACTTGTTTAAATGGTATTTTTTTTGTTATTTTGTTTATTTCGGGCTATAGTTTTAAAATTAAGGAAAAAATTCATATGTAAGAGATTAAGTCTGGCTCAATTCAAAAATTTTAAAAAAAAGTTTAAAAGGTTAAAAATCAGATATTAATTAAATTTAATTTATGAAATAATTAATTAAATATATTAAAGTCACAATTCTACACTATTTGGTTACAAATATCGAATTAATTGGCCACACATTATTCTCGATCGCGATTTATAGGTCACAGATCAAAAATTTTATACACTATAATTTTAGAGGGAGGGGAGAGGGAAATAATTTAGGGTTTGGGTGTGAAATTGGATGAGGTAGAGGTGGTTGGGATGGATATGTAGATTAATTTATTTAATTTTTTAATATTATTACTAATATTTAAAAATTATATTATCACCCGATTTTTGTATAAATAAACTTTAAATCTAATTTTGAAATTGAAATTTAAAAAATTTGGTTGTGTAATTTCTACTAAAAATGGCTGAATGAATTTTATCAAATTGTTCTTCATCCATCACTCATTAAGATTTCGTTTGTTGATTTGACATACATGTGACAGTTAATGATTTGATATATAAAGTAATAAAAAACTACCACGTTAATATATCAAATCACTAACCACCATATGTATACTATATAAAGTCCTTATGGTAATGAGCGACTGTAAACAACTTTACTCTTTTGATAAAATACAGAGACGTTTCAACAACATTTAAAGTTCATTGAATTTTTAAGAGACGCGATCGGAGGTTAGTTATTTTTTAACACATTTAACCCACGTCTACTCTATCATTACTGAATAAAATTTTGAATTTTCCCCATTCTTGATCCAATTTTTCATTATTCTAATAAACGAACAAGTCGTGTTATCCATTTTTCCATATTCTCACGAAGTAAGAAAAAATAGAAAATTGTTTATATTTGCTTCAGTGCTCCTCTGTTTCGTAAGTAATACCTTGCATAGTAAATCGAACATACCAAGTAGGCTAATGTCGATGTAAAGGGTTAGACGTTTCCAAGAAGTCTTAATCGTTAATTTAAACATTGCCCTTTTCCAATTATAGACCGTACTGCTCATAAATTCATAAAAGTACATACAAACGTTCCTTTAAATCGGAGGTCAACTAGAAATAGATACCAATGCGAATATTAAATCAAGATTACATATAGTGAAATTAAAACTTGACATAAAGGTTATCGATGCAAATTGATTAAAAAGACGCTTCTAAATATACATCGTTCTTGTTCTTTCATTATCAATTACGTTATTTGACTACTATGCTCATCAAGTACCTAATTTTAACATACACTATCAATCTAATGACACTTTTTTCGCACGACAACCCCACCACCACTATTCTCTAATCTTGCACCATCTCTCGGCTAATGATTAACGAGGCACCAAACTTGAGTTTGAGAGAAGTAGGGAAAAGTGAAGTTAGGGTTATGGGTATTGGTATAGGTAGGAGGAGGATACATAGATAAAAGTGGTGAGACCCACGAATAATAAAAGATAAATCAACTTTTTCTTTGTACTAGTATAGTTCCATTAGACACCATTATACTTGTCCTTGGCAAACTTGTGGCCCAATGCTGTGTGGATGGCTGAATTTGTGGTTATAGAGTTGGGTTATAAGCTGTATAGGGATAGAGAAAATTACCCTCACGCCTGCATTTAAATATTCAATTTCACAAATAAGGTCACAAGTTTAACATTTCAAAAATCAGGTTTTAATTAAAAATTAAAAAACTTTTTTTTTATATAATTAATCTAATCAAACCAGGAAGAAACCGACAGTCTCTCCAAGTCTCCCCCATTTCTACCCTCTCGCTGTCTCCAGTCTCTCCACCCATCGCCGACTCCACTCCCCTCTATCGTCTTCACCGTTCTTCTCTATCTCACATCCGGCGAAAGACAATCTGGCCAGGATCCGGTTGGGAGAGACTGCAACGCCTCCCTTCGCCGCCACTGCAACGCCTCCACTGAAAAAGAACGCTGCAAACGGCGTCGATTCACCAGCATCTTCCCGTCGCTAGAGAAATAAGTGATGCTGCCTCCACCTTCATTTGAACCCAACCAACCCCAAAAACGTCTCCACTCTCACCCTAAGAATTCCCAATTGGCTGCTCTCGGTAAGCTGTTGTAATAAAAGGATTTGGCAGTGGGTCCAATGGTCATTTTTTTTGCGTTTTTCAGTTTGTATTTTTGTGGTTGCTACTAGTTCCCTTTTTTTAGTTTTCGAGTTTGTTTTATCTGATGGTTGTGGTGGATGCTTGTCTGATTTTTGCTATTGTTGCAGATCTGTGGGGGTTTCTTCCGAACGGTGTTGTTGGAGTGGTAGTGCTGGTTTCCATATTTTGGTGGTGTTGGGGATTAAGGTTGATTTTTGTTGATGGTGTAGGTGGAGTTGCTGGCGGTGGCATTGGCGGTGAGGGTTGGTGATGATAGTGGTGGTCATGGCGGTGGTGCGTTAGTTGTAAGTGGGATGCGCATGGGATGGGGGTTGTAATCGTTTGTGACCGGTTGTGACCTAATTGTGACTGTTTGTGGCCGATTGTAACCGTTTAATTGTGACTCGTTGTGACCAATTGTGACCAATTATGACTTGAAATTCTGGATTTTTTTTTGGAAATTGGAGCAGTCAGAACAGTCGCCGGAGAGGCCATCGGAGTGATTGCCGGAGAGGTCGCCGGAGTGATCGCGAACTTTTCTGATCCAGATCGAGATTTGACTACCGGGTAGTTCATTGTGACCGATTGTGACCGATTGTGACTGATTAATTGTGACTCGTTGAGACCGATTGTGACCAATCCATGGGTTGGGTGGTGTGATTTTCAATTTTCTGAAAATTTTGAAATCGCCGGAACGGTCGCCGGAGTGATCGACGGAGCAGTGGCCTGACCGATGCCGGAGATGGAGGGAGGTGGTGTAGTGAGGAGATGGGGTGGGTGAGGTGTCTGGGGTGGTGTAAATAATTAATATATATTATATTATAATTTAATATTTAATATATTATAATTTAATATTTAATAAATTTATTTAGCACCTGATTTTTGAAATATTTTAAGAAGTTTGTTATTTATGAAATGTGAACTTTAAAAATAGGAACTATGTACTATTCCCATAGGGATATGTATAGCCCATTTATTTGTGGTAAGTTGGGACTTTGTGTTGGCCCATTAAAAGTGGAATACCTGGCCCAAATTTGATGACCTATAATGTGGCTTCCATTCCGTTTGCTATAGCCGTGTATTGTGTGTGTGTGTGCAAAAAAAAAAAAAAAAAACGCGAGGCTGTCGTTTTTCTCTTCTCCAAGCCTTTGAGATTAACCAAGATCCTCCATTGTTTTATTTCCTTTGTGACCTGTAAATCACCACCATTTTTTTGTATCCTTTGTAGGTGAAAAAACTAGTTGCAACCAAGTGTAAGCAGTTGTAGGTCGAGCTTCCTCTGTTGGTGTTCATTTGGTGGAATCACTGAGCTCGATTTCAAGATTTTTAAAGGATACCACTTACATCAGTAACAAAGCAAACAAGCATGGACAAGGATTTGTCAAGGATTCTACTTGGCTCCTTCTTAATCAATCAATGAAATAAGAATAATGTTATTCATCATCACTGTTGATCAATCGTGAATAAGAATTTGCCGACACTCGACTAGGCTCCTTTGTAAGTGTTTCGCGCGAGTATTCGCTAACAATTAAAAAAGAAATTCAGACGATTGTGTAAGGGATAAGCCTCTTGAGACAAAGTCCCAAAAATGGGTGCTTTATTGATGAGAGTTACAATTGGAAATAAACAGAATGCCTCTAAGGAGCGCAAGCACACGAGTACTGAAAATGGATAATTAAAGTTAATCTAAGAAATTCAAATTACATATTCTCTGTTTGAGAGTGTTTGATTCGGGGTCCTTTCCTCTATGTCTATTCTTCCTTTTATATGTCCATGATGATTTTTTCTTGACAAACCGCTTGGAAACTGCTTAATTGCTTTCTAACTATCCACTTTCTTCATGGTGGCTAACTTGTCGTGGAATTGTCATCTCTAACTGCTGCCATTACTCTGTGTCGTTCAACTGCTTTCAAATGGACTTCTTAAATCGTAGAATGAAATAATCGGCTCGATAACTGTTTCAGTAACTGCTATTCTGAATGACCATATTATCTCATGTATTAAAATTCTGGGCGACTCAAAGGTTTGAGCGAGAACGAGGTTGTCGCTCTGAGTGATCGTGAGACACTCCATTTGCCCAAATTCTGGGCGTCTTGCAGGCTTGGGCGATGATGTTACTGTGTTCGTGGGCTTCCTCTGCATTCACCAATAACCTATTTGGGCCTTTATCCTGGACTCTCCAATCGGGCCTCACTCTTTGGACTGTTTAATTTAGACTGTACTTTTAGTGTGTCAACGGTCAGGACACTCGATATAAATGAAGTAAAATAAGATTATTCATTATCACCACTGATGATCTCCCATATATATCTTATCTCGCTGGTCTCTGTCTTATATCATTGATGTCAAGAGTCTTGATTAAGGAGCCGAGCCAAGTGCATGGCAAATCTTTGTCCGTGCTTGTTTGTTTGTTTTTGTCGCGTGTTGATTCAACTAAGCTACTTACAAGCTTATCTGCATTCTTTAAATGGTATTTAATCGACTTGAGTTGTTAATAAACCCCCATTTAGGAAGAATTTATAAACATTTTAATTTATCAATAGATAAAAAATATGTGGTGGATAAATAGATAGTAGTTATGAATTTTTTGAAATGTGCGGTTGAAAATGAAGTTTGACTATTTATAAATTTGGACAAACGGAGGTTAAGTCAACTTCGAAAATTTATCAACTTGCTAAGAGGCTTAAACTACAAATAAATATAACAAAAGTAAATACGAAGAAAATTTATGAATAGCCCCGATCCAAAAAAAAAAAAAAATTTATGAATAGCCGAATATGAAATATTTTGAATTCGATAGCAAGCTTATTAAGAAAATTAATATAAAAGGTAAATCATATGGTTTATTCAGAAGCTTTTTAAAGTGGATCATTTCTCCATTAGCAATGGAAAGACAAATTTGATCATTTCTAAATCTTTTCCTTTTCTCTACATTTTTAACATTTTAGTTCTTCGTAAAAAACAGCGGTATAACAATTTTGGCGCAAATGGTCATTTTGAACGGTTTCATCTATAAGTTGTTAGTTTGGTCTTTGGAATGTAATTGACCTTATTATTTTGCTATTTGACGGGACATTTTCTCATACATATGTTTGTTCACGTCCATCAATAAACCCCAATAATCGCTCGTCAATGTATTTATATAGAAACATAACCGACTTTTTCCATCTTGTTTAATTAGTTTCTTGTTGACATTTTTTTTTTATTGAGTGAGATCTTAAAGATCTTCCAATTGTTACATGGTTTAAACTTAAACGATTATAAATAAAAGTAAATTATGAGAAAATTTAAAAATAAAAGTATGCATAGTGTAATTTTTTGGTTTTGAATTCAATGACAAGCATATTAAGAAAATGAAATTTAAAAGGTAAATTATATGGTGCATTCACAATCTCTTTAAAATTGGGTCATTGCTCCATTGGCAACTTTGTTTGATGCACAAACTTTCCAAATGAAATCTAAAACAATAGACTGTTTCGATCAATTCTAAATCTTTAAGGCCTATGTTAAAATTTGTCCATGATTGGTAGAAATTTTTTTTGAGAATAGATTTTGTGAGAAGTGATTTTTTTTAAGAATGTTTAGTTAAAAAAATATGTAAAAGTTAAGCATTCGCGTGCAAAACCTTTGTTGAAAGAATGTGTGGTTGAAAATAAATTTTAGGAAAATAAAGACCAAACAGAATCTTAGAGGCTGTCTGGCCACGATTAATTTTGAGGTAAAATTCCTTTTCTGACCGTTGAAGGCCCACAACAGTAACAATTCCAATATTGCGGCTGGCTCTTGCGTGAGAAACGGTCAAAAAGCAACGGCCAAAAAATCAATTTTCACAATTTGAAAAGCCCTCCTGCATGTGACCGTTAATAAGTTCGAATACCCATGACCCATCCAAGGTGACTTCGAGATTTGAAACCCTTTCGTAAAGAGTCGTTAAATCAAGTTCTAGCTTATCGTGCGTTTGATAAAATTTTGCTAAAATTTAATCAACTTTTCAAGTATCAAATTGCAAATAATTTATTCTCAAAGGCTAAGTCACTCACTTTCCATATTAATTGCTCAATTAAGTACGTTGCTCTTGAAAAAGTACTTTCCCTTCCAATTGCTCCAGAAAAGTAAAGGAAATTTAGCTCTACATATAATAAAAAGAACTTGAAAGTGACATGAAAATCATAGGAATTAATGTCACCCAAAAACATGATTAAACAATCATTGTTAGTCATTACTACATTAGTACTTATAATCTAAAATCATACAATAATCATCTGAAATAAAGTAGGGTTAACATAGTCAATTAGTAGGAAACTAAAAGGACATAACCGGAGGGAAGGGGAGGGGTAGGTAGGTAGATAGGGTAAATTTGCCTATGGCTTTCAAATTTCCAAATTGCTAGAAAATTGGGCCATCATAAACAACAATTTCTATTCTAACTGCACTAAGCGGAGACAGAGCCACAGGAGAGACTCATCAACAGTATAGCCGCTTGCTCTTCTTCTCTCAATTTGCTCATCAGTTTTCCTGATCTCTGCAACATCACTTCACTTCCAAATGCCATAAATCGCATTTTCAAAATCTCTCTAATTTCATTGCTTTTATCGGTGCTGCTCCTTCTCTTTTTCTTTCCGGTTCGTGCAGTTTCCAATCCCAGAAGCTGCCTTCTCTTCTTATTGTACTTTATCCCACAAGCATTACATAATGACTAAAAATAAAGCAAAACCCATAACAAGAAATAAGTTTTTAAACTTAAAATTTAACAAAAATAAGCAAAAAATTAAAACATAAGTTGTATTTCATTACCTTAGGGCCTGATGGGCCACCTCTCCAAAGGGGAGTTTTTGTAGTGTGGCATGAACTGCAAGTTTTAATCTGGGTTGAAGGATTTTTCTCCTTTGCATCTGGTGTCTGTGGAACAAAAACAAGATTAGAGTTAGAATTCAAGATTTGATTACAAATCAACATCAAAATCATAAGAAATCATGATCATCATACTCCTCACCTTCTCTTCTTTCAGATCCATATCATCAAGCAGATTATTTCTACTCAAAAAGATCAAGAAAAAGACACTGACAGGTGTACAGTTTGTGTAAGCACCAGTACTGTATAACTCTTGGTGGGTGTGTCTATAATTTATACAGTCGACAGTAGAATCAAACCTTTAACAAAAGATAAAAAAGAAAACCCACAAAAAATTTCACAAAAATTCTAGAGAGAGAACAGAAAACAGTACTGATTTTGGTGATCACAGGTTCGATAGAGAGAGATTGTGTAGGCAGACTTTAGGGCATTATATACGAGAATATAACGGGAAGAGAGGGAGCCAAACAAGGAAGCTGCTGGACACCAGTCAGCCGTACACGAAACCCTAGCAAACGCTATATTTCATGTAAAATGACTAAAATAACCTTAATCAAACTTTCAACTAGGACATTCTTGGTCGTTGATCTACCTATGGTCATGAACTTCTCAACTTGTGATCCCCCTTGGCACCTTGTGATGAGTCACCAAGTTACGAGTGGATTTTTCTTTTTATAAACATTTTCTTTTTGCTATAAATAGGTACACGTGGAAAAAGGAATTTGCCACAAAAGATTAGACTTGTTAGATTAGAACGTGCAAACCGAATTTAGAGAAAATGATAGATAATTACTTTTTTTTTTCCAGGATAAAGAGCGCGAACTTGACTTTCGCACCACAAATCACGTGGGCTACAGAGTTTATGCGAGTTGGATCAGTTAGCCAGGCTTGCGTCGATTTAATTAGTGTAAATTTCGGAAAGTTCGGTTTTTAAAATAAAGATAGTTTACTTCAAATAGTGAAAGAATGAAAGTGACGCATGTGTCGAATTCGACTAACGATTTTCATCCATCCTACTTTGTCGTTTTTTGTTTGTTCACCTTCCTAATGTAATCTTTCTCAAATTCAACTGCATTGAAGAAAAAGACAAGGAACAATAGGACCAAACAAATAAAAGCTGACCAAGATTACCCATTATTCTCTAATCAGTTGTGAACAAAAATGACTTGATATGATTATGAAAATAGCTTTTTGTAATAAATGTTCTGTCATATTTAGTTCGGTATATTACGAGTTTATTTGGTAAAGATTTTTTTTAAAAAATAATTTTTCCTCACACATTTTATATGGCCCACAATTTTTTAACTAAATCTTCTCAAAAAAAAAAAAATAATAATAATAATTTTTCACTTGAAAAATTTTATCCCAAACAAACATCAAACATGTTGCCATAACAACTTCGGAGAAGGAGAAGATGGAGTCCAAAAAAGAAAAAGAAGGGAAAAAATCGAAATTTGAAGAGGCTTGAAACACATGAAGTAATGTCGTTCACAAATCAATATCCCGGCTCCCCCCTTCTTCTTGAGATATCATGGGAGATCTACTGGATAATATCCCCAACGAATTACAAGCTTGCTGAGTTTGCATCAAGAAAAGAATAAAACTCGTAAAAAAACATATGACAATATAAGAATCTAAATTTTAGTGTGTGTGAGCTTTGGAAGATGAATACCATCAACATATGTGTAGAGTTAGCATGTTTTTTTCCAAACAATACATCTATATATAGTCGTGAGACAACTTTTGTACGAATGGATGTATTCCTTAAGGAAATAATCATCTTTTTCATATTTATATCAATCAATTGAATTTCCAATGACTAATTCGTTCGAGCGAGCATACAGAAGTAAGTTATTTTGCCTTATGTTCTGTCTGGTGCAAGTAGAAAATGCAAACTTGCAAGGCTACCGCTTTACTCCTAATCAATGTATCGTGGTGAATAATTTCCAAACAAAAAAGGCACTAAAAATAAAACATTTGTATAAAATTAAAATTTTAACTGTGATATTAATATTTTATAGATGACAAAAGCAAAGTAACAGAAGTAAGAGAATAGATTTGATTTTGACAGTCTAGAAATGTGCCCCGAGAATTTGAGTTTACCTCATAGCTGCCCACGGTCAAAAGTCATTGCACCTGCCATTCTATTTGACCAGTTTACTTTGTACAATTATAATATTTATATAATCATACTTGAAAATAGTGAGAACAATGCAAGGCTACCCCTGAGGGTTTGACACCGCTCCTGATAGGCCCCTCACAATAGGGGGAGGGGGGATTTTTTTTTATTTTTTAATTCATATGGATCCCGCATGGGTCCCACCACAAATGTGAGAAGATGTCATCGAAAGTGTCAAATTTATTCTGGCAAAATGGCATTTTCCAAATAGTGATGGATGTTATTGGTGTTGTCAAAATTCGGATAATTGATTTAAAAAATAATTTTTGAAATAGATGGATGTGATGTTATCAGTTGACTTGTCAATCAATATTGTCAAACTAGATTATACATGTAGCACGATTCTACTTTTTAATGAACTAATTTACGTATCCTGTGTTTGAGCCGCTAAAAATGCATTTTGTAATTGTAGATTAATGCAGAACGTATGGTTAAAAAATAAAGAAAACTTTTGAATTTTAGCCCCTGTTTGGTACCCATTAAAATTTTCATTATCATTCTTCTACTCATTTTCAACCACACATTCTTCATCAATCTACTATTCCAAAATACATTCTTCCAAAATAATATCCATCAAACATACCCTTATGTAGTATTATTTTATTGAAAAATGTGTGGTTGAAAATAAAAAAAGAAAATATATATTTTGAAAATAACGAAAATAAAATCGAAGCTTATTCTAAATTTTGATTATTGAAATAATTGCTCGCATTTAAACGTATTTGATTGTAGCAGTTTTTTAGCTAGTGTTGTGCAAACGCAAACACTAAAATAAAAAAGAACAATAATAATAAGATCGACACACATAAATTTAAGCGATTCTACAATATGTTTATGTCCACTGTATACCGCGAATAATCCACTAACTTCGAACATGGTTACAATAGATAATTTATATAGATTCGTAATTTTGAAATTAACCTCACAATATTGTATCGTATGGCACCCCAACTTATTTACATCTAACCTAATGGGCTAGTTGATTTCACTATGGGTTTGACTTGTCGGTCCGTCGCCTCCGCTCCATCAACTTGCCTCATGGCTCCTACATACAAAATATATAAGCCACCTAATCAACGGCTGGTTGAAATTTGCTCTATTATTTTCAAACCTACGGTATGGTCTCGACTTACTTTTTGTGAAAAAAATGTCGTCTCCTATTCCTCAATTTCTTAAAACAATATAAGAACTTAATGATTTGAAATTGTTTTATTTGATGTTAACAAAGTACACGAAACACTCATAGTGATTTTAGCAAGACGTCTATAGTTGAAAAATACTACTTCGATTATTTGTAATTTATTTTAGCTATTAAAATGAGATTTAGAGGGTGTTTGGTGGAGATTAAAATTAGATTTTTTAGTAGATTGTGATTAAAGTTTTTGAAATGTGTGGTTGAAAAGTTGTGGGACCATGAAAGATGTGATTAATATAGATTGTTTGACTTTGACTTGTATTAAAATTAGATTTTAATTTGAACCAAACATGAGCTTAAGGTTAGTTAGCTTAACGGCACAATTCTATTCCATTTATTGAATCATATGAGATTTTAACAGGTCTCGTCTCTATAATCGGCTCCTGCGAATATCAACTTCGATACATGGAAACAAGATTTTAATTAATTGAAGCTGAACATAAGAACCCTAATTATATTTGCTTGCCAAATCATGATAGATTATAAGTAAATAAGCGAAATTTAGGATAAATGACTACTTTATGGTTAAATTTAAAAACATAGGATACCTATTCTAATAATAATTATCTCAAAATAAGTAATTTTAACATAGATACTACAATTATTGAGTGAATGATATGAGTAGCAGGTACTGAGGGAAAACCAATCAGATTAAAATTATGATTTGGATATACATATCTTGAGATCAATCGTTTGTGACACACATAAAGGGCACGTGCTAGGAACTCAATTTTAGTTAAATGCGATTTTTCTCTTGTTATTTAGGAGTAGAATTGGAATGGCTATTGCTTTACCTTACAATATCTAAAGAGAAAGAAACAGCTAAAAGTAAAAAGTTTATTTTAACTTATTTTTAAGCTTGGCCAAACAAGATCCAATTAACCAAAATACAATAATGCATGTTATTAATTTTATTAGTACTTCAATGTAAGGAGAAAAGGGCCATATTGTTTTGTCTGGCCACCAAATAATTCCTAAATAATTAATTTGGTTTATTTGTTTTCAGGTAATTTCTTCTTCTAATTTGCTATGCAAGTTGCAAGTAGAGGACATCTGACAGTTGTTTCCGTTTTTCTGTCCAATTTTTAAGAATAAATGTTGTCTGGTGCAAATCTAAAAAGGTTGAGCCGCATCCTTGATGACCATCGCCTGTCCTGTCTTGAGTTTTGGTGAAAGAGGTAAATCGCAGGTTATGCCTCCAAGGATACAGGGTGGAAGACTGCTTGTACACTTGCATTTATCCAATGGCTAAATCCATATTTCAGGATTCGAACCCTTGAAGCGACAGTATCAAGTAAAGCTGGAATTTTTTCACCTTCCCCTTTTACTACTTGGAGATGTGCCATGTGGGCTTGTCTGGTGCAAATCTAGATATTATGTGCATGTGTGGTACATACTCACCCAAGTATTATAAGTTGTATTAGATATGTTATACTCAAAATGAAGTGGTATATGAGTTACGATCGATAGTCACAAGTCAAAAAATTTCGTACTGAATATGTTGCATTCGAAATGAGCAATAGGTGAACAACGATTGATTGTCGTGCGTCAAAATAATGGAGACGACGACCAAGACAACAAATTGATCAATACAAAGCGTTCACTTCAAATTTTAAGGACGCAAGCACATCAATTAATGAATCTATTATCAGATGATGTCAAAACTATGCAAATCGAAGATTCGAGATGCTTAGTTCTACTTACATATATACAAGATGAGGCCATAAACTCCTCAAAATAATGGAAAGTCACACAAAAGACTAAAACCTTATAGATTTAATTTGACCTAGGCATGAACTCCTTAGAATAATAATACAAACATGTTTTATATCATCATAATAAGAAGTAAATAATTTAGTGAGCAGAAAAGAAGAAAATAAAACTAAACTCACTCGTAGAAATCGTATTTGGTCAAATCAAGAGCATCTTTTTTCTCTAGATTTGTCTCATAATGACATCGTGAAATTTTGACAATTGTTTTTGTTTGAACATAGTTGTAACAATTTCTTATGACAATAACGATCCATCTTCATATGTTAGCATTTCAAATTACGGAAGAAATTGTGAATTCGAGTAATGTTATGCACACCTCGCAAAAATTAAAGAATATTATCTACTTTAGTTAAAACCCATCCGATTGTCTTATCCTTGACCTGTTTGAACCCATTTTTAGAAAAAATATATTTTGAAATAGTAATTTTTTGAAAAATGTAATTAAAAAGTGGGAAGAAGTTTTAATTTTAGGAGTAAAATTATTTTATGAGAATGAATTTTTTTAAAAAAATAAAAATTGGAAAAAATGGAGCTCAAACATATGCGAGGTGGGACATGTGAGGGTTGGGCTGTATTGCCATTTCTGGCCCAAAATTTTGAAAATGGGCCAAACCTCAAAAGCCCAAATAAACCTGAAAATCCGAATTAAGAGCAAATTCTAATTAAGGAACAAAACATAACTCATACTTTTGAAGATCACATTTCACAAATAACAAACTCATTAAAATATTTCAAAAAACAGGTGGTAAATAAATTTATTAAAAATTAAAATATAATATAATATACATTAATTATTTCTACCCATGCCACCTCACCTACGACATCCTATCACCCCACTTCACCACCTTCTCTCCACCTTTCCACCGGAGACTGCCATCAACTTTGGCGGTAGCTCCGGCGACTGTTCCGGTGGTCGCTCTGACGACTTAAAGATTTCTAGAAAATAAAAAAATTGGAAATCACATCCCCCATGCCATGGATCCACCTACCACCACCCCACCCCGCCTCCACATCCTAAAAAATTTATCGAAAATTTCAAGTCACTTTATATAATCAAACTACTGACACGTGTTATCCGTGATTAATTGTGACCAAGTTTGTATTCAATGTGACTAACTGTGATCAAATTTGTGTTCAGTGTGACTGTCTGCAACTAATTGAATCTTAATTGTGACCGTATATGATCAAGTCACAATTGGTCACAATTAACACAAAATTGGTCACAAACGAGTCATAATCGGTCACAATTAACACAGAACTGGTCACAACTAGTCACAATCGATCACATTTAACACAGAACTGATCACAACTAGTCACAATTAACAAAAATGTTGGAAAATGCACTATATTACATTCACAAATTACCATGGGCGTGTTCGGTAGAGATTAAAATTGGATTAAAATTGAAAAACTAGCAGTTATTGTTGACTTTTATTAGATGAGTGTAACCCAATAACGACTATATTTTCAATTTTAATCTTTATCAAACGGGCTCCATAATTAGAAGACAAATATTCTTGAAAAAGAGCAGGGTCATTTTAGATCAAAATCTGCACTTTATAAAATCTTGAGATACAGAAACAAGAATTTTCATGTTACATCGTTGAGAAATAGAATGTCAAGATCTGATCGCCTAAGAACAACATCGTTTTAACTCAGAATTTTCTCATCAACTGTTGCTTTTTCTATGTTTTTAAGTACCTAATTATAACCCCAACACTTCGCCACTGCCTCCACCACCGCCACCTTCGCCGACGTCAACAACTGCCTCCACCTCCACCTCCAACAGAAACGCAACACCAATGCCATCACCATCAACAACCACATGCACGACTATCTCATCAACCACCACTGAACAACTACCAACACCACTACTACACCACAATCGGGCCGGACTTCACAGCAACCTGGATGGCCACCACTAACACACCAAACCGCCACATCAACACACGTTCTCACAGATCCACCACCATTGCACAACAACACACCACCACGACACCATCACATATTTCATCCCACCGCAACCACCGCCACAAAAAAAAAAAAAAACCCTGGGACGCCATTGAACCACCACAGATTCACACTAGCATCATTACCGTGACACCACCGCGACAACACTACACCACTACAAATTCACACCAATCGCCGGAGCAACTACAAAAACCATGACAAGAGACACCAGACCGCCACATCAACACCACCATTCTCATGGATCTACCACCGTCGCACAACAACATACCACCACTGTACCATCACATATTTCTTCTCACTATGACACCACCACCACAAAAAAAACCCCCATGACACCACCGCACCAATTGCTACAGCAACCACAAAAATCACGACAAGAGAGAAGCACGGGAGAGAGAGAGAGAGATTATCGTAAAGCAGAGGCGGACCTTGGGGGTTTTTCGAAGACGACGCTGCTTCAGATGTCGTTGCTGCAGATATATCATTTCAATCGCCGCTTCAATCGTTGTGACGACGAGAAGAGAGAGGATAACTGCAGCGGTGAGGCGGCGGCGGCGACAATTTCGATTTGGGAGACGATGCTGAGAGAGAATGGAGAGGAGCAGCGAGAGAGAGAAGAGAGGTAAAGAAAGAACGAGTTTGGGGGAAATGAGGTGGGTGGAGAGAGGTAGGGTTGATTTCTAAATTAATTGAATTTAATAATATATTTATTTAATAATATATTAATTAAAAAATCTGATTTTTAAAAGATTAAACTTCCTACCTCAATCTTGAAAAGTAGGATTTTCTATAATTTTTCCTCCTAATTAACATAACTCAATGAAAGCGGGAAACGAGTTAGTTGTTTTGATGGTTACTAAATTTATGTCTATGTCTTCGATTGTTTACTGAAATTTAAAATATCGAATTTTGGCCACCGAACTTTGAAAAACGTTGTATGTTACTTACTGATATAACTTCCGTCTCAAACCTCTAACGAAATTAGTGGCGTGGCTGACGGAATGCACATGTGGTACTCTGTCACACCGTTAAACTTTGAGATGGTCTAATTTTGGCTACTAAATTTTGAAAAATGTCTTTTACAACTTACTGAATTTTGAGGTGATCGAATTTTGGCCACCGAACTTTGACCACTAAACTTTGAAAAACGTCTTCTATTGCTTACTATAAATTTGGATTTAATTAAGCCTCTATTTAACTCCCTTTAAAACAAAGTGTTTTTTTAATTCTCATATTCATTTTAACCATATATTTATACAATAAAATATTTTACACGTAAACTCAGAAAATTTCCTAACTTTTTAATCACGCATTCTTTAAAAAATCACTATTTAAAACTTCTTTTTAAAAAAATAAAATAACAGGGGCTAAAGTTCGTTGTTAAAATTCAGGTTTAATTTAATTTTAAAAATAAATATACTGTATGTTTCATTGCAATTAGCAGCCACTTCCTTTGCACAATGTTAAATATAAATATAATTTATTTTTGTAATTTTAAGCTATTTTCATCATAATATTTAAATTTTACAACGAAACACACAATAAATTAGTTGTTAAATAAAATTAAATCCAAATTTCTTGTTAGTCATAAAAGACATTTTTCAAAGTTTTTTGGCAAAAAGTCGACCATCGCTAAGTTTATTGGCCAAAATTCAACTATCTCAAAGTTCAGTATTCAAATTCAACCATCCCAAAGTTCAGCGAATATTAGAAGACATTTTTTAAAATTTCCTGCTCCAGCGACTCCAAATGGAGATTAGGTAAACCTGCAAGTGGAATTTTTTTTTTTTTTTTTCCGATGTAAATCAGGCTACTCCAAGTTGGGTCTTACACATGTTCTGTTGAATGATTTGCCTTCACCATTTATCTCCCCAAGGGGAACGCTTTGGCTTGTCCGATTCTGAATAGTACATCTCCCAGTAGGGTATGAGGGTTGGGATCAGGAAATGTAAATTGTTTTTATTTTTATTTTAGGGCTGCAAAGATCAAGTAATGGAGGGTATTAAATTGGAGCAAAACAGACAAATTTGTCTGCCCTGATGTTCTTGAAACATGATCCTAGAACAGTTTTTTCTACTCTTCCTGGATTTTAAGTGGGAAAAGTAGTTATTGGTTAGATTAGTTAGGATACCATCTCCGATGGTCTACACCAAAATTTGGTGTAATCTCTCCAACGCTAACATCAAATTTTACACCAAATTGATGTAAATCATTGGAGATGGTTTTACATTAAATTTTAAACCGAATTTTATTTTGAATTATTTTATTTTTACAAAAATCGTTAAATTGGAAATTATATTTAATGAACTAAAATATTGCATTTATCAATAAATTAACATAATACCATAAATTATAAAAAGTACATTGAATGCACAAGGAAATTACATATAACAACTCACTTTAATTTATTGTTGAAATAATTATTACTTATTAATTTATTAGAATTTTAAAAAAATGTCAAATAAAAATAATTATGAATTAATTACAATATATTAATAATACTAAAATATTAAATAAGGATATAGATAAGAACAAACAATTTTTATAAAGTGTGAATAGGGGTAAAATGAGACTACATGAAAAACTCTATATTTGATGTAAATGAATAGTATTATACCAAATTTGGTGTAACAATACCATTGGAGAGGCCATTCGGGCTTTTAACATACTTAAATTAAATTGGTAAGAGATTAATGTTCAATAGTAAAAAAATTGTTCTTTTTTGCTGAAATTTGAATATTCTGTTCGCAAAAGTGCAAAGCATAAACTCCAAGTTCCAAAATTTTTGGCATTTTGCTCTTCACCGGTTCATCCAATTTGGTTCATTTCAGGTAATTCAATTTTCGCAAGAATGAACAATTGAGGTGAATTTAATCGAGTATTAAACAATTGAGATTTATTGAGTACTGGTTTCATCAACCTTCTCAGTTTTCATCTCTTGGAATTTCTAATGTCCGACCTCGTGAAATTGAAAGGTAAAAGAAAGAAAATACGTCAACATCCCATTAATTTACGGAATGAGATTAGACGAGCTTACATGAAAGCAGAGTCTTACAACCAATGCTTTCGGAGTATCCGAAGACAGAGTCTGGAAAACGTAATCGTCGCTTTCATTCTGCCTGGTTCAAAAAGTACACTTGGTTGGAGTATTCGTCTTCAACAAACCAGGCTTCTTGTTTTCCTTGCTTTTTTTTTATTTTTGAATGAATGCAATCCGTCCACTCATTCGGCATTGGTCAGTGATGGATTTGACAATTGGAAGAGAATCAACGGCAAAGATTGTGCATTTCATAGTCATGTTGGTTCAAAGCCTGGATCATATCATAATAGGTGTGTAGGAAATGTAGAAGATTTCATGAAATCTTCTCAAAATAACAAGGTAAGTTCGACCAACTGCTATAGAAATTAACTCGAAATACATCAATATGTTGTGCATGAGAACTACAGTCTCATGTATGCCAAAACTAATCCACGGAGAAAGCTTATCGAATTAACGGGTCCGCAAATAAAACCGACTTGTACATTCACAAAAATTACATGTACGACACTTAATTTTTATTATTTGCTCCAACATAACACTGAAAACACTTTCCACATAGTATAACTGATGTGTGTGATGACATTTTTATCCGTATAGGAAAATAAATGAACAAGACATCCGAAGGTAGAAAAAACAAGGACTCTATAACGTTCGAGTGGTTTCGACTTGCATTTAAAGAACAAGTGTTACCATCTAACCTGGCTGATGCTATGACACGACCCAATTCATTATTTGGCCACCATAGAGGATCAAACATACCTTAGATTGCATCTCTTCAATCATATTGCATCTGGACCCGACACGAAAACACTACAGACAGCCCACCCAATTCTCAACAAAAGCTCGACCAGCCAGATCTAGAGTACTTCCAATAAGGAAAGAAACGTCCTGCAAGTTTTCCAAACCATGTCAATTTCACTGTTGATACACAAATATGAAAGTAAAGGTTCCAGAAAATATGCCATCAGATCAACCAACACTAGCATGAAACCCATATCAGTTCAAGTTAATGACCAACAAATGCCCCAACCTTGAGGAGTTTTCACCTCAAGTATATGTAACACCCAAAAATTATATGATAGTCAATAGGAGAAGAAACAACAAAATAATACACAGCAAAGAATTGCAACAATGGTAGTCAACAATCCGGTACAAATACAAACAACATGATTGGAAGAGCTTAAAAGCGATTCAAACTTAATTTTAAATAAACTTTCCGTGTCTTCTTTTGTACAAGTAAAAGAAGTTATGAGAGAGGAAAGAGAAAGTCACTTATTTTGTGAATAGTATGGGGTTTCTTTCAAAATAAGTAACTTATTTATTTTCCACATTGACCAACAAAAATATTTATTTGTTCTAGAACTTTTCCATTCAGTAGATGTTTTGAACTTATCCAAATATGCAGACAGTCGTGCAATGCTACACAGTTGCAGAGACCATGAAGAGAGTGATTACTATACCTTCAACCGAATTTGAAACCCCCAGGTGGAACTGGAAGTTCACCTCCGAAGTTGAATCCAGATTGTGTAGTATCACCAGAGGGCAGCTGCTCATCCTCTTCTTCCAACCAATATGTTTCAAGTATCTTCACCGCCTTTTCGTATATTTCATTGTTGTCATGACTCTGAAGATTCTCAATCTTCTCTAGACCCTCCGCATCATCAATCATTTGCGCAAAGACATTCACATCTTCAGTGTTCCCTTGGTTCTTCTCAGCTTCTCCAACCTTCAGTATGTTCTCAAGACCTTCCAAGCAAACTGTGACAATCCTTGGATCCGGACAAACTAGAAGGTCGCACAATGGCTTAATGCATCCCTCGTGCACCAAGAACCTGCCACCAAGTTGAAGAATGAACATTCAACCCAAATGTACAGTAACCCACATGAATAAGATAATGGTTGCAAAGAATTATACTTGATTTGCTCATGAGTTCCCCCAGAAGTGGCATTCGAAACAGCCCAAGCAGCCTCTTTCTTTATCTCAAATTCCGCATTTTGAAGCAGTTGGACAAGAGGTGAAATAATACCAGCCTCAATCACAGCCTGTATTTTAAGATGACATATGCTCAGCATTTATCTCTTAGAAACTTACAAACAAAATCAGAACTACAATTGACCGTGATCCATCAAAATAAAAATACTATTATTAGGACAAAATTATAAATGGTATACATCTTTAAACAAGACAAGAAGAGAAAAAATCTCAGTCTTGACGTTCAAACAATAATTTGACAATTTATTTAATGGTAAAACATCTTTAAACAAGACAGAAAGAGGAAATTTTTCCAGTCTTGACATTCAAACAATAATTTGACAATCAAAACTAATAACAGTTCTACTTCGACATCCGCACCACCTCCCCCCAGAAAACAATTCCATAGTAATTTGTATACCTGGATCTGATCCTTATTCCCAGCGGTGACATTTGAAATGGTCCAACAAGCTTCCTTTTTTATGCTTTTCTTATAGTTTTGAGTCAGCAAGGTAAGCAGACAAGGAAGAGCCCGATTCTCAATAATAACCTGAAAATCATTAAAGAAAAAGTGATTTTGTGACAAAGATAATGCTGCTTACATCCTTCGATGATAGTATTCTTATTAGAGTTTTATTTAGAAGGCAGCCAACTTGACTTTCTGAAAGACGCTCATAAGAGTATAGGGTTGATCTCTCCAGCTGATACAGAGTTGAAAAAGGGTTCATCAAAGAATTGACTAGTCTCTTTATATTTCCACTATCCAAAATTTCAAATCATTGGGATCACTAAACATGTAAAAAAACTTCCTGGTCAAGGGATCCCTACATTACAACTGGCATACCAAGAAATGCCCCCATACACCTTGAGAACCACAAACTAATATTCCATTGAATGATTTAAATGGAGTTAAGATGCATAGTTCAATAACAGTAAAGGACTACATAAAGATGAAGACTATCAAATTTGAAGAACTATAGAATTGATTTCAGAAACTAATTAATATCTTCCAAAGATCACGAATACTCAAAAATAATTATGCAAAAAATCATCATAAAAGAAGCCTAGTAAGTGATATATTATAATGAACAGTGAAGTTACATTTTCAATTCAGAGCAGTTTTCACATTTCAATTGACAATACGATCATACAAGGAGAAGTGCTTGAATCAAGAATTTCAGTATGCATAACTAAGCACAACTATTTTGAAAAGGAAACTGGATACGAGTCATTTGACTTAAAATAAAAACCAAAAGAGATTCCCAAGTCACTACAAGGATGGTCAAACATTTAAATTGGTGTCGGAACACAGCGGAAGCCAGTTAATAATATGAAGACAAGAAACTTCTGTTGTAGTATATAAATTTGGGGTTGAAACAAAGAGAAACAATGATAAAGTAGGTAACTTCTGTTAAACATCAATAATGATAAAAAAGAATCGCGATTCTGCATATAGACATAAGGTAAACATTCCAAGGGTGTCATATATGAAAGAGAGAGTGCAGAAAGATGAACTACATAAAAGACAAAAGAAGCAGAAATATCAGTAAAATGAGTAGTAGATTTCCACTTCGTAATCATCACTTCATACTAAAAAGAAAGGATCATATGCACATTAGAAATGCATCAAGTATGCTTATATTACAATATCAGACACGAATCAAACACCAATGATAGTCAATGAATATCTCATAACCACATCATGAGCACATTAAAATAATAGCACAATCAACAATATCCAAACAACTTTTTTACACTTCCCTTGTGAAACAAGTAAATTTCCTAAACTAGAATAAGAGCATGTTTGGCTAAGTTTGAAAAACGTTCACTTAAAAGAGAAGCGAATTTTTTATTTAGCTTTCGTTTGATCCTCATTATTTTCAAAATACATTTTTCTTTCTCTTCTTTTCAACCACACATTCTTCAATAAAATAATATTACATGCAAACTCAAAATTAACCACACATTCTCCATCAATCTACTATTCCAAAATGCATTCTTAGCCAAATAATGGCGCTCAAACAAGGGCTTATAATGTATGTGTTGGTCAAAGTGATTTGACAGAAGGTGGGGGTCTTATAGTCTAAATAAGTTTTTACCCTTAACTTAAATATTACAAAAGCAAAAATAAAATAAATCAAGTTATGTATGGTGTGGTCAAAGTTGAAATAAGTAAATTATTTAGTCAGTGAGGTAGATCTTAATATCAATTAAGTAATTCTTTTATACTTTCCAAAAAAAAAAAATCTTATAAAGTGATCTACTTTTAAGACCGGTCATACTCTAAGAGGCATAAGATGATAAAGACTAAAGAGCAACCCAAGTTAGTAGAAAAGGCTTCTTTCTTCAAAAGTTAACTAACAATCATCCTCAGCCACATGTAGACTCGTAATGAATTCTTGTTTTTATATACTTGACCATACATTTGGCATTTCCACATCCTACTAGTTTCACACAATAACCTTCTGAATTTATCCGTATTCCTAGAGGAGGTACGTGCTTCAAACATATTATAAGCATTGTATCAAAACTGAACATATATTGTGAATATGACAAAAACAATGGTCATTTAAGAATAAAACAGCAATAAGACCATACTTTGCAAAACGAATATATTAGAACCATGAACCATCAAGTAATACAATGCATTTTCTGCATCATTGACAAGGAGAAAAGAGAATATGATACACAACAAAGGGGTAAGTACGTAGACCAACATAACTACGGAAAGACCAGATAACATACCATATACATTTTATACATAAAACAAGTCAACAAGAGTTGGCTAGTAATTTAATAGACTGTTGAGACCACTGGAAGGGTGAACTGACCAATTGCCCTACCATGTGACAACAAATTCATATGCATGTCTCTAATAAAGGTTTAAGTACGAAAGCCAGCTGGATACCTGAGTCTGGATGTCATCTCCAGTCACAATATTACCAACAGTGCGCAGGGCAGGAATCAACACAGATGGTGAAGGATGTCTATAAACCACAAAAAACATAATTAGCCAGCTATGAAGTGCAGTTAACAAAACCGAAGTTACAAATGAATTCCACGAATAACGATGTGAAAAGTAGAGAATGATATCAAATATGATTTTCTAACTCACAGTAAAAGCTCAACCAAACGAGGGCAAACGCCAGCCTCGATAACAGCTTGGATTTTATCATTTGTCCCGTCCGATAGATATGACAGTGCCCAACATGCATCAGTAAGGACTTCTTCATCATTTGTGTGTATCAGATGAGCAAGAGCAAGGAGGGCAGGCTTCACCTGTTCAATAATTTTCAGAAGGAATTGCCTCAATATGTCCAGCAGTATTGATATGCAACCAAAGAGAAAAGTAATAATAGAACAAACCTGCTCAAACTGAGGCTGTGGCTTCCCCCGACAAAAGTTTGACAACGTCCACGTTGCATTTCGCAACATGGATAGCTTTGCTTTGTCATTAAATTGTGCCAATAAGGGTATTAACGCTCCATAACTAAGGACAAGATCACGACATTTTGGTGAGTCGCCAGCAACATTTCCTAAAGCCCAAACTGCCTACATAAAGTAGTTGAACATAAAGACAAAAACAGCCAGAAAGTAAAATTTAAAGCTGAAGCACAGTGCCATTATTTATTTATAATATCTACCTGTTCGCGAACATCATCGCTAGGGGAACTAAGAAGTCTCACAAAAATGGGAACTGCACCATGATCAATCACGACCTTGGTGTTATCAGATGTCCCAGATGCAATGTTTGTAAGAGCCCAAGCTGCCTCAAACTAGAAAAAGGAATAACCCAATGCATGATCCAAAAAAAAATTAGCAGTTGAAATAATAGCAAAAATTTATACCTGAAGCTGCGGGTAATCGTCTCTTGCAAGAAACTCAACAAATCGAGGAACAACTCCTGACTGTATTACTTCCTCAATTGGTGGATTTCGTTCTGTGGCAACAAATAAATTAAAACGCAAACAGAATCAGTCGAAAGAAAAAACTAACAATAAACATTAAAAAGACCCATTTCAAGATAAATAGAATCAACAAAGATAATTAATTAATTACCTATGGAAAGAAGTTTGCGAAACTGAGTTGTGGCTTCGAGTTGCAGTGTGCCATCATTTGAGCAAACGCCAGCAATCATTTCCGGAAGACTTTCTAACTGAAACATTGAAAAATGAAAATCAAATAGCACAAAACCGAAGTATTATTCCATCTAGAGCAAATGCGAATCAAATCAAACTATTCTCATCTCACATTTCTTCATGAATTAAAATGAACTGTATATCGCGATCTACAAGTATAATCAACAAAAAACATTAATCTCCCAAGACAAATTCGAAATTCAACTATGAGCTAGTCCTGATTTCATGTTCAACAATCAACTATAACTGTGAAACAAAATCTCATAAAAATCCAGTAGATCAAAACTCTACTTTATGCAACAAAGCAGAAGAATCAATCGGAGTCATGTTTTCACCTTCTTGTCCACCTGTTGAGGGATGTTGGCGGTGGGCTGAAACTGCTGTGCTTGAAGGCCTTCACGGCGCTTCTTCAGCAAGCTCTCCTCCCTTCGGTTCTTCCGGATCTCAACCATGTTGTCCTCCCTCCTCCTCCGCCCCTCCTCCGCGTCCACCGCCACCTTGTACTTGCTCCGCCTCACCTCCGTCCTCGCGTTCGGCCTCAACGACATCGTTTCCGCGATTCAGAAAACCAGATAACCTCAATTAAACAGCAAATTGAATTTTTATTTATGTAAATGTATCGATATATCTTTGATAATGACGAGAGTTAAATGAGGTGACGATGATCAGGTTTCAACAACCGCCTAAATAATAAGTGGACATGGTTTACGCTTTATTTACAGTAATGCCACTGAATTTGAAATGCATGGTTTGATTGATCATCCGTTTCCAGTGTTCTAAAAAGCGGAAAGCGTGGCTAGGCGTGGAGGCCAAGCTTCAAGCTTTACGAGCCTAGGCGAGCCTAGGCGTAAAAAAGAGTTCTTTTATTTTAAATTTTTAATCATTGTAAAAAAATTCAACAATTCAAATAATACATACAAAACATCTAAAATTATAAAATATTGCATTTACTTAATAATTCCTTCATAAAGTAGCTTGGAATTTAGATACTGTTGAGGAATCATCTTCTTCCATTGGTTCCTACAAAAAAAAAGATAAACAATACAAATGTTTATTATTTACAAAAGCCAGACCCCAAAAGCATATGAACGTGAAAACAAATGAAAATTTAGTTACATAAATAGTAAAACACTGATTGGGCCTCACGTCAAGGGCTAAAAAGTATTCTTGATTAAATTTTCAGATTTTTCTACAGGAGTTATTCCACAATCAGTTCGGAATCATTGCCATGCATCAGATTTATGAGGGCTACAAATTACAATTGACTCTTTCGAAGTCTCAAACTGATATGTCATATGTATATACAAAATAAAAATTCACAACAAATGATTTTCGATTAATTACAGAAGTCCATATTACGTTTGCCCGTTTTCACTATTGAATCATTGATAAATGCAAAACAATTCTATTCTAAATTGTATAATTTCACTACTTGATAATAATCTTAATTGCTGTGGGTTATATTTAAAAAAGGGGAAAAATTGGGCCTCCAAGGGCCCCTAGCCGCATAGGGCCCCTAGGCATGCCGGCGCGCTTTAAGCGGTCAACGAGCGGTCAACATTGTTATTGACCGCTTAATTATCGCTTAACCTCAAAGTGAGGCGTTTTCATCAAGTTTCGCGTCGTCGCCTAGGCGAGCATTTTAGAACAGAGTCCGTTTCGCAGCATAAAGTTTAGCGAGAGTATGTCAACGAGCCGGTAAAAAAAAACTCGAGCTCGGTTCGAGCTTTTTTGGGCCCGAGCCGAGTCCGGCAAAAAAAATGAGGCTCGGGTTTTTTTTTTTTTTTTTTGTAAAATCTAAATTTTCTACTTAACGAATTTAAAATTTGTACATTTTATGCGTGTCATAAATTAAAGAAATTATAAAAGTTAAAATTCTCTTCCTTTATCCGGGCTTGAGACATGCTACAATTATCGTAAGCGAAGTTAAAATTGTACACGAATAAAATATTTCGTGTACAATTTTTCTTGAAACAAAAAAAATTAAATTTTTTTTTTTTTGAAACTAATCAATTTAAAAACTTACAATTTCTTATGTTTTAATCTGTTGTAACTTTTCGACCATTATATTATCAACTTGTTCTTGAAGACGTAATTCCGTACATTCCCAATCCTTCAAACATATTAAGCCTCCAATATATCTGATAAGTATGTTTTTACATACTTATTTTACTGTCAAAACATGAGCAATTATTGATTAATATGTTGGAATATAGCTTAATTCTATACAATTCATGTTTTGCAGGACAAGTGATGAATGTATCGGAAATAAGGAGAAACAAGTGAAAAATGACCAAAATGGAAGAAAGTGAAAGTTCAGGGACTAAAGTGCAAATACTCAAAAATTATGTTGGGGCTCACGATGAAGGTTCGAGAGTGCTAAGGGTCGATTGGAAGCAATTAGAAGTCAAAAAGGAATGGAATATTATCAAAATCAATTTCTAATTCGCACAAGATATATTCCAAATTTTTAGTCGAAAATTGAGACCCATTTTTGGCATAGTAAAAGTCCGAATTGGAAAAGATCTATTTCTAACAAAGTTGTAGCTCTTCGAGTTATCTTTCCAACGCATCTTGAATCATCTAAATCGGATATCAGAAGAGAAAGTTATAACCAAATTACTGACTGCTGTGCAGAGACAAAAAATCCGCGCGCGAAAGCAACTTTCCTTATTCGATTAGAACTCTTTTGGAAACCAATTTGGACGTGATTTTCATCCAATTTCCGACTCTTACAAATACTTAACAGCAGAATACATATGGAGAAGGCCCCCATACACCATTCTTCTCCTCTTTGGCTCAAGAAACTCATGGAGAACTAAAACCCTTGGTGAAGCTACGAAGGAACTCGATTGGAATTGGTGATTTCATGTCTTTTATTCATTTAATTTGATATTTTCATTGTCAAACAATGCTAGAATTTAGATTTTCATTCTCTTGAATTTATATTGAAATCGGTTTAATATTTACAAGATTTTTCATGGATTCAGTCATGCTTTTTCCATTGTTCAATCAAACTATTTATTGAGTTTCAATTTCAATTATTTATTTAACAATTATTATATCCTTCATAGATCCAGTCATGCTTCTTCTATAGTTAGATTAAACTAGTTGTTGAATTTTAATCTCAATTTCACTTTATTGGCGGATTGATTACTGCCTTATGTTTGATGTATATGGTCGATCTTTGATCTTGTTCCAATAAAATTGTGCGAATATGTCGTAAGTCTCAATTCTAGGATTACATTTGTAAATTAAATTGATTTTTCAGATATATCTTCCGATTAAAGTGACGGGATGAAAGCCTCTAATTGTGTTATAAAAATGAATAATTGATATGATTAATCCAATCCAATTGAGGGAATTTCGACGCTTCACTGCTTCGAATTATTGATTTTAATTTCACGTTTCAACATTGAATTTTATTACACATTTGAGAGAACAATTCAGCATTTTTGATCCTTTAAATATTCTTCCATCTCCCTGTGGATACGACACCCCAAAGTTGTGCTACAACTATCGCGTTATTCTTTGGGCGTAATCAATATCTTCTTTTAGTCTTGATCGTTCGTCACTTAAAACTCGACCACCTAAACTAAATGCAGCTTCCGATGCTACTGTAGACACCGGCGGTGTTAGTAGATCGCGAGCAATTTTTGATACAATTGGATACTGCATTTCGTTACACCTCCACCATGATAAAAGACTAAATTTCTGTAATTCTTGTGGTTGTAACATACTACGAACGTTCACGCACATATACCTATCTAACTCGGAGGGAATTTCAAGATTTGTACCACTGATATCTGTTGCTTTAGATATTGATGAATTAGAACTAAATGAGGGAACACTAGTATTGGTATCTAAATAACTCCATATATTATCTGCATTTGTTGAAATATTTCTTGAAAAAGAACTTTGGGAAGTAGAACTACAATGACCTTTTTTTCAGCGTAATAGTTGTACATTTCACACAACATTGATTCTATATGTGTAATGACCCGACCTTACGCCGGAGCCCTCAATTGGTACCTGAATTCAACTTAAATCTCTCATATGATGGAGGTCTTGGGTTCGAATCTTGGGGGACGCGTTAGAAAGCCATGAGGGATAAGTGGGCATAGGCCCTCCCAAAGCAGATAACACGTACGATATGATAATGATTCTGGCGCAAGGTCGGGTCGTTACAATATGTTTGACTCTAATAATGATTGTTGGTTCTAATAGTTTTATTTTAACTGTTGTTTTTTATTTTTTCTATTTTTCAAATGGGTTTTTATTATAATTTTTGGCTAAACTATCTTTTATTTGATCAAGAGTGATTGTTTTGATTGAATATTTGAGTAATTTTGGTATAAATTCTATCTCTATCTTTTCACCACGCTAAGTTGGTTGAACTCTAAATGATTTAAATTCTCTAGCTATTTTTAGTAGATGTCGACATTGTGTTTTTAATTGGATAGTATAAGTATTTTAACTATATTGACTAAACCGTTGTAAAAAGTCATTTCCTAAAATAATATCACAATAATTTATATTATATTGGTAAACATTTCTTATGGTTACTATTTTGGACCCTATGATAACTTCTATATTTTCATTTTTGTAAGGATTCTCTTGTTCCCGTTATTCCTTGTAGAATTAATTGTTGTTTATTTTTCAATCCATTTTGGTAATAAAATTTCTTTAAAGACAGTTATTTCAGCTCCCGTGTCAATTAGAGCACAAATAGTTATTTTTTATTCGAATACTGTTATTTGTATATATACACTTATTGGAAACTTTATTTCTCTACTCATTTTTCTTTAGAACAATATATAGTTATTCCTTGATGTATAATAAGAATTCATTTCTCGTCTCTTTCGTAATTATCAAGACTATATAAGAATGAATTTCCTAATAATATTGGATGTTCATCAAAATTCATGTTATTATCAATATAACATTCTATGCTTAATAATAAATTTCAAAGTTTGATTTGGATTTGTCCTATGATATCACAAGAATTTATTTTTCATTCGAAGTCTCTATAACTATAGGGTTTAACTTTTTTCTTTTTTCCCTTTCATCAATAAGTGAGCAAATATGATTCTGACTTGTTCCTGTATCAATAAGTATTTTACTTTCATTTATCCATTTATTTCCATAAACACTACTATTTTTATTTTGTTTTATTTTTGAAATATCGTATCTTATTGTATTTTCTCCAATAATTATCTTATTTTCTTTACAAGTTATTTGTTTTGGTATTATAGGTTGATTAGTACTTATAGCATCATCATGTCCTATTTCAAAATTTTTTATTTCCTCTATAATTTGTTTACTAGGTAGAATTATTTTTCCTATATCTCTAAATTCTTCTTCGATTTCTATAAAATGTTTTTCTTTATATATATTTCCATAATTACTATTTGTATAACAATATAATCCTTGATATAATATAGTAAAAACTTTATTATCATCTTTTAATATTTTATTAGTCATCTTAAAATGTAAACTAAGACAATCATCTAAATTTTTATCGTTTATATGTACACAATATCTTGGATAACAAGTAAATTTTAATTTTCTATAGGCTAAATTTCTTTTAACTATTCCTAAATTTTCATTTTCTGCTGTTATACATCTTTCATCTTGTAAATTAAGTATTATAAGACCATTAATTTATTCTTTAAAATATGATTTTATTATTATTTGAATTCCAGTAAGGTAGACATAAGATATTTTACTTCTTTTTCTTGTTTTAATTTTCCTAGAAATTCATTAACATTTCTTTTTGTTATTAGATTTAATTTTATTTTTCCTTGTGTATGTTTAATATATATGATTTTTTCTATTTCATGATATTCATTAATAACTAACTTCTTTCTTCTAAAGGCTGATCCTAAAATTAAATAATCTATTTTCTCCTGGTGATTTAAGATTTAATTCTACTTTATTAATTTTTCTAAATTTTTCCCAATCAAATTTTGTTTTTAAAGCATATCCTTTTATTCCTTCATATACTTCGATTTCGATTTCTAAATTCTCAGTGTTTTCAATTTCCATGATCTCTAGGCTCTGATACCAATAAAAGGGGGGTTTACAAAGAAACAAAATTAATTAAAATGAAATCGAACAATTATGAATCAAATCAAAATTTTAAGGACCAAAATGAAATCTATTTTGTATTAGAATGATTCGTTTGAAATTGAGGGTATTTTGGGAACTTTCCAAATTTAAAATGGTCAAAGCGTATTTTGAAAAGGGTATCTAAAAATTTTGGGCATTTTCAATAATTTTCCATTATATTATCACTACAAATTTTGTTAGTTACACCACATTTTAATTGCATTTAAACTTCTCAAGCTTTACTAGTTGTAGCAATTATTTTTTTAATTTTTTTCATCAAATTTTATGTCCAACCTCTTTTAGAGCTTGTTTGAGAGGGATTTTAATCCAATCAAAATTGAAAATATAGCCATTATTGAGTCTCACTCGTCTAATAAAAATCAACAAAAATGGCTAGTTTTTCAATTTTAATTCGATTTTAATCCCTCCCAAACAAACTCTTAATTAGCACATATGGTCTTTAATAATGATTATTTTAAAATATTTCGTTTCTGTGCTTCCAAATGAGGGAAATAAATTTTTCGTCATTTTTTTATTTATTTGTCTTTTTAAAATATGATGGAAAAATAAGTTATACGCTATTTCAATGGACGATCTAATAAATTGTTATCAAATACAAAATGTGTGTAACTAGTGAAAAATTTAAGAATAAGAAAGCCATGAAAAATGGTTAGGGATATAAATGCTATAATGAGTAAAGATTGAGAACTTTAATGTGATTAAAAGGTGATGTAAGAAATAAAAATTGTGATGTGAATATAATTATCCTTATTCTAAATATGCCGAAGTTAAACTTTCCCATTTAGTCCTTCTCGGTCCAACCCCGAGTGGTTGCTGGGATGAGAAGTGCCAAATATTCAAAGAGTTCATAAATTAATCCTTGTTTATTGTGTAAAAATTCTTGGTATTATTGTTCATACGAAACTTTGAAGATAAAGACTTAGTTATATTCTATAATTCTTGGGTAACTGTTTTTCTTCTTGCACTTAAAAGGAAAAATTCATTTTGTGCTAAAAGACAATTACATAAAAGTTATTATCTTGAACGTTTAAACAAGTAAAAATTGTCAGGTGTGTTTGACTGTCAACATTTTCCATTAAAAATGTATTTTTTTTCCACCTAATTTTCTATTTTTGTATTGTTTGATTGACAATTTTTTTTACGAAACATATTTCCTACTTTTGGTCACGTGGTTTTTCTAGAATATAAGGAAATTATTTTATTTAGGGGGTGGTTTTTATTTTCCGGTAATTCTCACACACACACACACACACACACTCTCTCTCTCTCTCTTTCTCTCTCTCTCTCTCTCTCTCTCTCTCTCTCTCTCTCTCTCATCTACCTACCAATAAAAAATGAACAAGTATAATTTTTAAATGGCACTGAACTTTCCCGATACGTTTGTTAACATACACGTAAATTGTTTTTCATAATATAACTCATTGTATTGGGGTCACGTTCTTGTTTTCATATGTTTCGTATTAAGCTCGGCTCGATCAACTAGACTAATATTTAAACCTATTTTTCTACTAATATAAAAGAGTCAATCCATAGATCACTGTTCATTTGTGAAGCATTTTGCCTCCCCATTTTATCCCCCACGAATTACCATTTTATCCACTTTATCCACCCGCAGATTACTGTTCATCTGCGAAACAATTTTCCCACCGTGTATAAAATAAAATGGCACTATGGAGACAAAAAAAAAGTCAATTTTAGTGTGCGCATGTGAGAAAAGTTTTATAGCCAATCCATAGATCACTGCTCATTTGTGAAGCATTTTGCCTCCCTATTTTATCCCCCACGAATTATCATTTTCTCCACTTTATCCATCCGCAGATTACTGTTCATCTGCGAAACAATTTTCCCACAGTGTATAAAATAAAATGGCACTATGGAGACAAAAAAAAAAAAAAAATTGCAAAGAAAAGTCAATTTTAGTGTGCGCAGGTGAGAAAAGGTTTTAACATAACAAAAATGGCAAAAAAAAAAAAAAAATCAAACTCCCCGTGTGATATTTTAAATATCAACCTAAAATTGAATTTTCTTTGCCTTTTTTGATGCTCCCCGTGGCGGTAGAAGAAGATATTTTAAATATCAACCTAAAATTGAATTTTCTTTGCCTTTTTTGATGCTCCCCATGTGCACACGGGGAGCATCAAAAAAGGCAAAGAAAATTCAATTTTAGGTTGATATTTAAAATATCTTCTTCTACCGCCTTTCAATTATTCTTCCTCTCCAATCTTTTCACTTCTCTTTATCTCTCAATTTTGTCAGTGGTGCCGTGAAGTAAACCTGCAAACCGACTTATTGCAAAATATTTTATAAATATCATGTATTGGAGAAGCAAACCAAATCCTGGTATATCCCTACTAATTCATTCTTCATCACAAATCTTCTGACGTCTCACTCTTTCTCTCTTGCCGTGAAGATGCAAAACAATCTCAATTGGGTAAGGTTCATACTGTAATTGTAATGGTTATATCCTTTCAATGGAGTCCATAAGTCGGTTGTTTACTCATTCTATTAAACATTTTAGCCAGCGTTTATGTAATTTGGATTTTGATGTAATTTGCATTTTATTGTTTCTACTGATTGTGGGCTTACTTGTTGATGGTTGTAGCTGTATCTACCTTCGTCATTTGTGTTCAGCCATATTTTTGTATATTCATATTTTTATTAGGTTATCAAATGAATGCTGGTTATCTTCTTAAATAATTGAATGTTTCGTTTGAATTCTTTTGTTATGACCAGTTTAAAAAAAAATTCGACCTCCCCGTGCACACACGGGGAGGTCATCATCTCCCCGTGCGTGCACTGCACGGGGAGCGTGGTGTAATTGGTGTTTGACTTTGAAGCTAAAAGGACTGCGTTCTATTATCTGGGCCCATTGGCCAATATCAAATTTTGATGTGGTAGCAAATGGTGTTTGGTAGGTTTGCATGAATAATTTTTTATCGATGTAAGAGTAAAGTTTTGGTCCACCTGGAAGTAGATCAAGAGTTTGGGACTTTTTTTTTGCCGTTCTTCGTGTTTATCAAGGTTAAATTTGAAGGAATTATTTGATTCTAATTTCTTTGGTTGAAGTTCTTTTTATGAATTTGTTTACTGTTGGTTGGTTGCATAGTTTCAAATTTCAATAAAGGTAGAATTTGATTATTCACTCTTCACTCTACCATATTCTCATTCACATTACCACTTATTAATTTCACTGGGTACCATGAATTATTATCATTTCATTTTCTAATTCTTCGTTTTATTATGGTTGGTGAGTATTTTTGTTCGATTCAATTTTTCTTTGTTTGTATATTTGAGATTTGTAACTATTTTTTGTCGTGCGAATTTGTTATTTCTTGGATTGTGATGGAAATTTGTTTTTGCTAAGTTGAAAATTCAAAGAACACATTTGTCTAATTTCATTCTAAAACAATGTAAGTCAAAGCAAAAGAAATTAATATTGAGTGGAATACTCTCGATTTGGTTTCATGAAGAAATTTCGCATTAGCTGCAAATATATTAAATAAGTTAATATATTTCATGTGGATTTTATTCCTATTTATTAACTTTCTTCACTTTTTGTGGTTGCTTTTAGTTTCAACAATTTCACATATTTTTCTCATGGATGTTCGGAATTCCGATGGAGTTACTGCTCCTTTAAACTTCGAAACATTGTCCTCTCGCCAACAACAAACCCAAAGGCAAAGAGGGCGACGACAACGGCTTCTGGACGCACCGATCATCGCAAAAGAATAGCATCTGGACATAATAATTCTAATATGTTATCCAAACAGAATAATTTCAATTCTGTGCAAATGCAATCTCCTATAATGAATCATGATTTCCAAGATGCTGAAACTTCTACTTCAACAAACCAAGATTCACCTATTATTTACAGCACTGAATTACAACGTAGTTTTAATATATTAAACATACCAACCACTCCATATGTATTACCTACGTGCGATATTTGTAAACATTGTAGTACAATAAAATTTTACAGAGAAAGCAAAGGTTTATGTTGCTCTGATGGAAAAATTTATCTTCCTATGCCTGATTCACCCGCTGAATTGTACAAGTTATTTACGTCAAAAGAATCAAAACATATGAAATTCAAAAGGCTTGTAAGAGGATATAATAACCATTTTTCTTTTACTTCATTTGGTGTTAAATATGACAAAAATCTCTTCAAATCATACAAAGATATTTACACATTTCGAGTTCAAGGGCAAATATATCATTACGTAAATAAACTTATTCCACAAGACAATAAGCCCTCTTATATGCCATTATATTTCTTTGACACAGACAACGAACTTAAAAATCGTATCGAAACTTCAGAACACTTTGTTCAACATACCTTACTTGTCTTAATTGAAAATTTGAAAGTAAATCCATATAATAGATTTTTTAGGTCTCTAACTAATATAACTAACTTAGAAGAATATGAAATACACATAAGATGCGATCCAGGACTTGATCAACGCGTCTTTAACACTCCTACAGTATCTCAAGTAGCTGCTATATGGGTGGAAGACGATGCGAATGCTAATGTTCGCATTCGTGATATTATTACACATGGCCATTCTGATGATGCACATAGAGTTCATTATTATTACGGTTGCTATGATCCTTTGCAGTATCCATTATTTTTCCCATACAGGGAATCTGGTTGGCATGAAGGCATTGGGACATGCATGCCCACCTCTGTTCAACGTACTTCTGAATTTGATGTTGTACCTTCAACAGTGACTTCTGTAGCTGAATTTATTGAACACGAGAATGAAGGTTTGTAAACAAATTTTGTACTACATTTTGGTCATTTGTACCCAATAACTGTTATAAATAAATGATATCTTTTTTGTAGTGCTCAGTGGAACGAAACACCGATCTCAGGTTTCTTGCCGAGAATATTATTCATACAAATTGCAAATTCGGCCTTACAGTAAGTCCGTTTTGCTTCACAGTGGTCGATTATTTCAACAATATGTTGTCGATATGTATGTTAAAATAACCAGAAACAAATTCGAGCGGAACTTTACCAAGGTATTGTAGATAGTGTTCAAATTGGAGAGACGAGAGGTTGCAACATTGGAAGAAAATTTATTTTACCACAGTCTTTTAAATGTGGTCCTAGAGATATGATAAGGAGATATATGGATGCAATGGCTGTTGTGCAGCGTTATGGAAAACCAGATATATTTTTGACCATTGCATGTAATCCAAATTGGTTAGAGATTACACAAGAACTAAAACACAATGACGAGATTCAAAATCGTCTAGATTTAATTGCACGTATATTTAGAGCAAAATTAGAAGAGTTGAAAGATGATTTATACAAAAAAAAATCTTTGGCCCTGTTTTTGCACACATATATGTTATCGAATTCCAAAAAGAGGTCTTCCTCATGCACATTTTTTACTGATTTTCAAATGCAGTCACAAAATTCGTTCTGCTGTAGACGTTGATAAAATAGTTAGTTGTGAGATTCCTGACCAAACCAGATATCCTCATCTTCATTCTGTTATTGTCAAACATAATATGCATGGTCCTTGTGGGGATTTGAATCCCAAAAATGTATGTATGGAATCTAATGGAAAATGCAAAAATAAATTCCCTAAGGATTATTGTAATATTACTACATTTGGCGATAACTCATATCCTTTCTATAAACGGCGCAATGATGGTATTTGTATTAAAGTTAGAGGGCATATGTTGGACAACTGATGGGTCGTGCCGTACAATCCTTATTTAAGTTCAAAATTTGATTGCCATTTAAATGTCGAAGTATGTTCTTCTATTAAAGTTGTAAAATATTTGTACAAATATGTGTACAAAGGCCATGATTGGATTAATTTCTCAATTGCACCAGCTGAAACAGTGAAAGAAATCGATGAAATTTTTGCTTATCAAACTGCTAGATGGATATCTCCACCCGAGGCATTGTGGAGGATTTTATCGTTCAATTTGGCAGAAATTCATCCAACTGTTTATTCTTTACAACTTCATCTCCTAAATCATCAACAAGTGATTTAACTACTATTATTGAGAACGAAGATACAAGACGAACAATGTTAATAGAATTTTTTAGAATAAATGAAACAGATGAATTTGCTCGTACATTATTATATCGAGATTTTTCAGCACATTTCGTTGGGAATTTATCTAAGAAAATTTAGACTCCTAGAAAGAAACATATTGTCATTGGTCGAATTGTATCAGCACATCCTTCTGAAGGAGAATGATATTTCTTACGGGTACTTCTCAATCATATTCAAGGTCCAACGTCATTTCATCATTTATGAACTTTAAATGAAATAACTGTAAGTACATATCGAGAAGCAACACTTTTGTATGGCTTGTTAAGCGGAGACAATCATTGGGACGAATGTCTATCTGAAGCTATTGTTTATAAAATGCATACTTCTTTAAGACGTTTGTTTGCTACACTTCCTATACTCTGCAATCCTAATCATCCAAATTTACTTTGGAATAAATTTAAGAGTTATATGACTGACGATTACATAGATGAAAATAAACCTCCAGATGTTGCTGAATTACAGGCGTTGGAAGACATAAGTTCTATTCTAAAATCATTGGGTAAAAATATAAATGATTATGAAATAGTGTCATTTAATGTTAATATAGATGAAAATGAGAGGTTGATAAGAATGATTGTAGAGGAGACAACAAATTTGGATATTCAAGGAGGTTACGCTTGTGCAGCAAGTTTAAATAATCAGCAAAAAATTACGTATGTAAATTCTAATTCAAGTACAGTTTACTTCATTGATGGTCCTGGAGGAACATGTAAAACTTTTTTATATAAAGCACTCTTAGCTGGTGTGAGGTCACAAAATTTAATTGATTTGGCTACTGCATCGTCTGGAGTATCTGCATCTTTTTTACCTGATGGACGAACAGCTCATTCAAGATTTAAAATTCCATTGGAAACAGTTAGACAAATCACTTGTTCAGTTAGTAAACAATCCGCTTTAGGAACTTTGTTGAAAATGTCAAAGTTAATACTCTGGGATGAAGCACCTATGGTAAATCGTTGTGCCATTGAAGCTGTTGATAAATGCTTAAAGATATTACTGATTGTAATTTGCCTTTCGGTGGAAAAATAGTAGTTTTAGGAGGAGATTTTCGACAAGTTTTACCAGTAGTACCAAGGGGGAAAAAGATGACATTATGAACGCTAGCTTAATTTTCTCTGATCTATGGCCTTTATATTCACACATACCCTTGGTTGAAAACATGAGAGCAAAATTAGATCCAGCATTTTGTGATTACTTACTTCGAATTGGAAATGGAACAGAGCAAGAACATAATTGTCATTGCATTAAACTTCATAAGGACATAATCGTACCATTTGAAGATGAGATTACACCTCTCAGAAATTTAATAAATCATGTATTCCCGAACATCAAAACGTATGTTGATAATTTACATACAATAGCAAACAGAGTTATTCTAACGCCTCGAAATGAATGTGTTGATCATATTAACAGAATTTTACTCGATCAACTTTCTGGTCAAATTTACACATATTATAGCTTTGATGAAGAAATTGACAAAACAGAACAAAGTTTATAAGAAGATTTCTTGAATACTTTGACCCCAAATGGAATACCACCACATGAATTGAAGCTTAAGATTAATTGTCCTGCAATGTTACTGCAGAATATCAATCCAACTGAGAGTTTATGCAATGGGACGCGTTTTACTTGTAGAAAATTTGATAAAAACGTCATTCTTGTTGAAATTACGTCTGGTGAATATTGTGGAAAATATGTTTTCTTACCAAGAATCCCTTTTGTACCTCTGAAAACTGATCAATCTTCAATTCCATTTAAAAGAACTCAATTTCCAATTAGGCCATGTTTTGCAATGACAATAAACAAAGCACAGGGTCAAACACTTGAATTTGTCGGTTTGTATCTACCTGATCTAGTTTTCTGTCATGGTCAACTTTATGTAGCATGATCAAGAGCTAAAAACAAGCAAATGTTTAAAAGTTCTACTCAAACCATCAAACACTCAGACTATGCACTTTAGATGTACTAAAGATGTTGTCTACAAAGAAATTCTTTCATTCATACATATTTAGAACTACAAATGTTTTGTAAGTATTTTTTCCACAACTCTTATCCACTATTTTGAAACATAAATGATGTACAAATTTTTAAGCATTTAGCTCATGGAAAATCAGGTTGTGAAAAATGGAATATGAAGGGTAAACAAGATTTCTTCCGTGTCTTGGAAATTTTTCAAAAGATGCATGAAATAGAAATAAAGCCAAATGTTGTCATCTTTTCAGCAATTCTGAATGCTTGCAGGTACAATGGTTTAGTCACTCCTCTCTCTTTTAACTTGTACTATATTCTCAGTTACATCAAGTTCTTCAACCTGACGTGTCTATTTTCTGCAACTTACCACATAATTAAATAGAACTTTTTTATAAGTTAATATAATGTATTACTTTCAGCTATAGAACAAATAAATAACCTCTATAATGGTCAAATTTCAGTATCAATCAATTGTACACTTCTTTTATAATAATCTCGCTTATCATACTTAATGTCAGTTTCATGACGTTCTCTGTGATTGTAGCACATGGACTTCTCATAGGTCGTAATGACAATGTTTAGTTGCAAGCTGTGTCCCTTTTTAATGAGGTCAAACAAATGGACACTTCGATAACTTCTGCTTTTTATAATGCTCCTACGAACATGCTGTAGTATTTTGGTCAGGTAATTTATTAATTTAACAGAAAGGTTATCTAGCTTGACTGGAAACATTGATGCTTACATTTGGCACCTAACATGTCTAAAATTTGGATACAATTAAGCCTAAATCACGTGGTTTATTCCCTTTCGGGTCATAGTGATCAAATCTTTTTTACTAATCTAATTAAACTCTGATTTCTTCTTTCAGGGTCTAATTATCATTGCACATTGGTTAAAACTAATGTTTCATTGGCGTTAAGTGCAGCAAGAACAAAAAAAATACGCATCTTCTTGTAGAGTTGGAAACTCCCATCAGAGAATGGATTACTTTTGCAAGATACTAACCACAAATAATACTACCACATGTGAAAGCCTCTATGTTCTTGGTAATGGTAGTCACATAGTATCATACTATGTATGATTATCCAACATCTTGACAGAGTAGGACAATCACAACAACGTAGTGGGTGATGGTGCACTTAAGCATACTATTCAAAATGTGATTGCGTTAGACGAACAAATAGATGCAACAAAGGATGATTGTAATGATAAAGAATTATTTTTTCCATACTTTTCTGGATGTATGTATATTTTCTCTTTATTTTATTTTTTACATAACAATTTCGAAGGATAAATTCTCTATGAATCTCGTTTAAGTTTTTTAGAATTTCTTCGTATTCTTTGAATGTTTTATAACTGTATTCTATGGGTGAAATCATATGTAAATTTATTTTGTTCAATTAACCTCATTTTATTAACTTTACTTATATCTCTCTTTAATCCTTCATATTCAACGCAAATATTACCTTCAAAATAACAAAGGCCATGCATTACACGGCCATAACTAACATTCAGAGAAGTATAGAAAGAATAATTCTTCGTCTATTTAAAAATAATTTGAAATGAAAAAACAACTCGCGAGGGTCGAGAGAGAAAATGGCAAAGTACGAGTAACTCGGTTGCAGAATTTTTTTTCTTTTAAATAAGTAGACAAATTTCACCGCCAAAGCTTGAATTTTATAGAGCAGATATTTATGCAACGGTTCATAAGGAGATATTATTATATTTATATTTTTGCAAATATTATACGGTTATTATTGGTTATATATTTTATTTAATATAAATTAAAAAGTTGAATGTTTGTATTGTTATTTGAATGAATACTTTTACAACATAGATTTATTCTAAAATGATATATTACGTATTAATTGAATAGAATTTCGTAAGGTAAATTGGATGTAGCAATTGCATAGGGAATTTGTTACGATAAAGTATTATGTAAGCAAATTTTATTTGATTTAAAATTATTTTTAAATAGATGAAGAATTATTCTTTCTATACTTATCTCGATGTATAATTGTTCTTTATTCTATTTTTTAGTTTTTGTATCCAAATATCTTCCACGTACGTGTAGCTTATTTTTGTAGAGCAATTTGCTGTAATTGTAGGTATGCATTATCTTCGAGGTATAGCTCATATAAATTACTGTTTATCTTATTGCATTTTCAGCCAATTCGTGTCGGTTACTGTCGAACTTATCTTGATTCTTGTATTCAATCCATAAAATACAAATATATTATGCTAAATTATCAAACGTCTACGCATATCTGAATTCATTTCGTTTTTATTTGACTCAAAATTCAACATATCAACCAAATGAAGGCCATGTTATTTAATGTTAACAATAATCTGACATCCACACCTGGTGTCTGCATCGTTCATCTCATTCCATTTGTTTACTGTTCATCCATCTTGCTTTTTTTATTCGTCAAAAATAAAAATATCTTCTACTTCTTTTACACCTATATTTCCTCCTCCTTCCCCAACATAATTTTAAACGTCAAGAGGAAAAAAAATCTCTTCCTCCTCTGCTATCCGTGCTACATGCAGTTTCTTTTTTTGTTAGAATTGTTATAGATTATTTTTATGTTATCTTCTTCTTTGATTTATTAGTATTAACCTGGATTTCTTATACTTTTTCTGTTCGGTATATCGATCTCATAACTACTGCATGCTAGATTTATTAACTTCTTCAATTTTTTTGCTTCCATTTCCGTATGTAGTCATTTATTATAATTTCCGTTTTAATTGTTCATCATATTTGTGATACGTTTTTTTATGTTACCTTCCTCTTTGATTTAGTGCTAACTTCGAATTTCTTACTTATGTCTATTTTCTTTGTTTTTTTTCAGTTCACCTATTGACAATAAAGAAACATTACATGTTCGATAGCGCATAACAATTATATAAGGTATATACCGATTTCATAATTGTTCCATGCTAGATTTATTTACTTCTTTACGTTTATTTTCCCCATTTCTTCGAGGATTCATTTTTTATGATTTGCGTTTCAACTGTTTGCCATATTTTGTAGTATAAAAATAAAAATATAGTATTTGATTTTGATAGTTACATTTTTTCCTCTGTCCTATTTAGTAATATGCGCTTCTTATGTTTTTCCGCAATATTTACAAATAATTGGTCCCCCGTTGATTTTAAACTTTACATTTCGTATTTAAATATTTACTGACAACGGCGAAAAATTAACGATTATTAACAATTACAGTAATTGAAATTTTATAGAATATAAATAGGCATGACAAAAATAAAATTGTATTCTTACCGACAAATATATAATCGATTTCACAGCACTTTATTATCTCCAAAAAATATCTCTTATTTACTAAAAATAATTAACATGTTTTCTACTAAAAATAGATTCAGAAAAGAACAATTACACCGCATCTTCTGAAAATAGATATTTTCCACTGACACGTCATTACATTGAAACTTGAAATTCTTAACTTTACCGTTTACAAAATTTTTAAACTCATACACCAAAATTTATAAATTATTTATCCAAATAAAAATATCTACTAATTTCTTTAGACTTCTATAAATACCCCCACTTTGTTATACTTCAAAATTACAAAATCAAACAAAAACCATATATTACACCTCTCAAACAACATGGATGCACACTGTAAACTTATCCCACAAATTGCAATTTTAGAGACTAAGCCAGTGCAGCCTTGAAAGTGATCATCACTGGAAAGCAATGCCCAAAGACAGCTCGTCATTCCACTACCAAATACCAAACTATTCTTCTCATGGATTTAGAGGTATATAAATAGTAATCTAAATAATGTTTCATTTTTACTATGTAAGTATACTTTACAAAAACTTTGAAGTTTTCTGTTCAACAGGGTAATGAGATTACAGTAACGTTGTATGATACAAATATTACTGCACTTAACGACCAGCTTGAATTAGGGAAGACATACATCGTTTCAAATGCAACTGTCAAAGAAAATCGAAGCCATTTTAAAAGCTCATCTTCTGATCCAAAAATATGGACGATAACAGGACAAACAAAAATCGAAGAACTGCATGAACATAATTTGAACTTCGTTTTCTCAAAGTATCAACCTACTCCATTTCATGAACTAGAACATCACATGGATAAGGACATCAACATCAGTAAAAAAACTATCAAATATTCTACAGTTATACATATGTTTTTGCAGTATATTATATACAAAATAAATGAAACCATAACATTTTTTTCCCAGATGTTATAGGTGTGGCAATAGATGTTAAACAAAAGAAAATTATCTAAACCCAGTTTGGCACAGAAGCTACCCTTCAAGATGTCATGTTGATAGATAAAGAATTCCAAACAGTCACGTTAACCCTATGTGACAGTTTCGTGAACCATGAATGTATTACCATCACAACAAACTTGGCCAACAGACCAGTTATATGGGTTACTAACCTAAAAGTTTCTTCATACAACGGTATAAATATTTATCTTTCATTTTTCTCGTACCGTTTACAAAATTACAGAATAATATACTGCTTAATTTTTTCTTCCCTTATGTAGGTATTACTTTATCAAACAAAGCCAGCATCACCTTCTTCATCAAGTCTGACGTACCGGCAGACTACAAAGATTGGTACTTATAATAAATGTATATAACAACTAATAACAAAAATAAAAAGCATTATATTCATTGTTTTTATACGTGCATTTATATTTATTTTGTACAGGGTGCAAGCTAATAAAGAAGAACTTGACAAACTTACACAAGATAAACCTTTTCTTGCTATGAGTCCACCGACAGTATTACCTCCATCTGATGACAAATTGACGCCAATTGCCCACTTACTAGAAGTTTCTCTAGGAGTACTTTCTCAACCATTTCATTCAATATATATAATAAATATATATGTCTTATTTCTACATTTTAAAAGAAATCATTACTATTTTTTAAACTTATAGTGGGAAATTAATATTTTGTTTTTTTACAGAAAAAATTCTTTTAGATAAAAGCACATTGGAAGATCAGTTCAAAAAATCAAAAATTTTGGTACATGTCGTGTGACAACTACAACAGATTATCCAACGCAGACCTCGGAGAAGTTCACAAATGCCGATTTTGTAAGTGTGAACATGCAAAAGGCATCCCAAGGTAATTTACAGTATTGAACATATATTGAAATTTAACCTAATCTTAGAACAAAGTTCAAAAGTTACATAACATATGCTCCGGAAAAAATTCATTCTCAGAGCAAATTGTTTTGTACACTTACAAGACAAATCTGGATCGTTAAATGCAAGTATCATAGGAAAGGCCGCAGAAACATTATTACAAACTACTGGGAATGCCATAATGACCCATTTCGAAAAGGTAAAATTTAAGTTCTAACACGCCTAGACATTATTTGTTCCACACTTCAATATTTGCTATTCAAACATATTTGTCCTATCGCAGGAACCAAATGTAGACATCAATAGTTTTATGGAAACTGAAAGTGAAACAGATTGACTCTTTTATCTGAAAGTGACACAAAAGCGGCAAAATCCTTCGAATGCCATTTCGAAATTATCTTTGCGTTCGACTCTTCAGCGACAATGATCGACGACCAACCTTCAATTGCAATCAGTAAACCAAATCCTGTGACTAATATACTCACTCTGAGTACTTCAACTGAATTAGCAGAATATGTAGACAACAAAGGCACAGACAGCAAAGAAAATATAGATACATTAAATACTGAAACATTCAAAACAATCCAGCTAGGAACCAGAACAAATCCAAAAAGGTCTCTCTTTTGATCAGATGATATTTTTCAAACAGAATTGAAGTCACAAAATAAGGCTCACAAAGATTCCGAAAGTAGTGGCAAACCACTCTCCTCAGGCTCCAAAAAAATGAATAAAATCTACTTTCCTTTTGTAGCAATAGGCAGCAAAACAACCTCACTTGATGTGTCTGTCGCTCAGTGTATAGAACTCTCATGCAGAACTTTAGTATAGTTAACAATAAGTTCTTACTTTTGAGACTGTTAGGTAAAGAGGTTGTCCTACGGTTTTTTTTTGCGAATGTGAAAATTCTACGAAACATTATCCTCTTTGTATCTCTATATGTGCTGCCGTTGTATATAAACGTTTTTACTTTCATGTCTTTACATTTCTCGTCAAGTAGTAGAATCTGATCACGAACATTCTGATTCTTGCCGACTACACATAACTAATAATGTAGTAGCATCGAATAACGAACATTCTAATTTTTACCGGGTGCACATGGCTGGTGAGATAGTACAGGCTGGCCACTAACAATTTGATTGTTGCTGGATGCAAATCGCTAATGAGGTAGTAGAATCTGACCACCAACATTCTGATTCTGGGTGGCTGCACATTGCTTATGAGATGGTAGATTCTGATCACCACCATTCTCATCCTTGCATGGAGCACATAGTAGACGAGATAAAATATTAAATGAGTCGGTCGGTTTTTCCTGCTCCGGTCGAGTGGGTGTAATTCAGAATGCCGTCCAAGCCCAGGGAGACACTATCTCCCCGTGCGCACACGGGGAGCATCCGTCTCCCCGTTCGCGTACGGGAAGACATCATCTCCCGGTGCGCGCACGGGGAGCAACCCATCTCCCCTTGCTCGCACGGCGAGAAACCAATTGCCCGTGCACACACGGGGAGCATCAAACTCCCCGTGCGCGTCCGAGGAGAATTTTTTTTCCCTTTTATCAAATTCCAAAAATCATTAAATAATATTCATAATCTCCCCGTTCGCGTAAAGGAAGACGTCATCTCCCGGTGCGCGCACGGGGAGAATGGAACTCACCGTGCGCGCAAGGCAGCAACCCATCTCCCCGTGCGCGCACGGGGAGAAACCAATTGCCCGTGCACACACGGGGAGCTTCAAGCTCCCCGTGCATGTACGAGGATATATATATATATATATCAAGTTTCAAAAAAATATTAAATAGTATTCATAATGCACCTACCAAATTTGCAACTACAATACATTAAATTTCTTAAATTGTCATCAAATTTAAATTTCTCCTATTGAAACTACTAAAATTTAATTTTTGTTTTACATATTACCATTTACTCGCACACCTATCTTTCTTAAATCAAATGAAATTTACTTACATGATACTTTATCATGATAAATTTCCTATGCAATTGCTACATCCAATTTACATTAAGAATTTTTAATCGAATTAATAAGTAATATATCATTTTACAAATCATGTTGTAAAACTATTCAAATTTTAATACACATACTGAACTTTTTAATTTACATTAAATTATATATATAACCAATAATAATCGTATAATATTTGCAAATATATAAATAATCATAGGTTAATAATGACTCCCAGTCTCACCCACGTCTCAGCTTGTGGCCACGATGTGTGCCCCAAATAGATATTTCCCAATTGAGGTCATGGCATAATCGTATCAAAAATTATGGTCGAAATACCAAAAAGGACCACAGTTGCACAAAAACGTGACTTCGCTAATCGAATTGTACAAATCTTCAAAGATTAAGGACCTAGAATTCCAATATTTTAACGATGAAATTGATGAAGAAGTCAAAATATAAGGACTCAAAGGTTAAAAGTAAAAGTTTACGAACTTTACGTGCAATTACTTCGACGACTTAGCTGCAATAAACAAAAAAAAAAAAAAATTAACGTCTCCATGCACCACGGAGTAAAGTCTCCGTGGTGCACGGAGACTTGTCTTCCCGTGCACGCGGGGAGACATCATCTCCCCGTGTGTGCACGGGAAGATGTTCTCTCCTCGTGTGCGCACGGGGACAAAATAGTTTTTTGTTATGACAATTATATTACTTTTACTTGCAATTTAAAAATTAAAATTCACTTGAGATATCTCCCCGTCTCCCAGTGCGCGCACGAGGACAAATTAATTTTTTTTTTCAGCAATTATATTACTTTTACTTGCAATTTTAAAATTAGAATTTACTTAAGATTACGAAAATTTATATAATCCCTATACTTTAATAATTACCGAGTGTATTTACCGTATTTTAAATTACATACTATTCCTAACATTCACATCTTTTTTTTCCCATTTAAAATTACAAACACACTTAACATTAACGTTATGTAATTAATTTAAGATTGCATAATCTTCTCAATAAAAACTGAAAAATAATAATCATATCATATAATAATATTAATTACACCTACCCAACCACTCCTCACTAACCATTCTACATGATAATTACCAAACCCAACCCACCTACCATTCTACACGATAATTACCAAACCCAACCACTGTAATTTACTACCTTCATCTTTCCAAATAGAAAATACGAAGAAAACTATCTCCTTCTACACTCAACTTTCAACTTTTTGCTCAACTTTTTGCTAGAATCAACTTTCTGCTAGAAAAAAAGGTGTGTTCATTTTATTCGCATTCATCTATTTTATAACTTCAATTCTTCTTCGTTTAATTTTATTTTCTTATTTCCTAAAAGCTATTCTGATTTTGATTTTTTGACAGAAAGTTTTTTGACAATAAGTTTTTGGCTCAAAATGTTTTGAAATCTAAGTTATTATTTATTAATTGTGTGGGGCTTCAATTTCACATGGATTAATGATTTAACGTATAAAATAATTAATTTTTTAACTTCTTTTATCTTAATCAACGTTTAACATTTTTAGTTGAACATTCTTGTCTAATATCTCTTTCCTAAAAAATTTAATATTTTAATTAAATGATACACCACAGGTACGCAGACTTATTTTTTTATTTAGTTCACTTTTCCTTCCCTTTCTCTACCTTTTCTTCCCACGACTTATACAATTTCGTAATATATTTATATAGTGATGTCCCTACTTCTGTACAGATGTCTTTGGAATATATCCTTCCTCCAAACCAATGGTATTCTGCTGGCATTACTCAATATCCCAATCATCAGTATCTTAGGAATTTTTTTGAGCTTATCAATGAAGAACAACTGGCAGATTTAATGGGTAGTAACTTTCATACATTTATATGCAGTATTTTTTATAGATCTGAAGAAGAAGAACAGTTTAGTGGTAAACTGGTTCATGAGTTTATAATGCGACTTGTGAATTGTGGTAAAAATAATGAAATATGGGTAAAATTAGATGACCAATTAGCCCGCTTTAGTATGCTTGAGTTTTACCTTGTAATAGGATTACCATGTCATGAGCTACCTTTACAACTTGAATTTACAAGCAATCGGCTTAGGAATCAGTATTTCAATGGTATTAACAGAATAAAAATGACAATGCTATTTGAAGCATTCCGCCTTTGTCAAAACGAAGATGATAAATTCAAACTTGGTTTAGTAATGTTTGTAGAATGTATTTTAAAACCTACATGAAGATATATTGACCAAAAAACTTTATCTATGGTTGAAAACGTTGATACCTTCCTTGAATATCCATGGGGTCGTCAGGCATATGTTGTTCTACTAAAGTCATTATAGGCATCACATGTAGAAAGAATACAGAAAATGCATCAAAATGAACAACTCGAATCCAAATATGCGTTACACGGATATCGACTTGCATTCCAGGTATTTTTCTTCTATTCTGTTATATTTGCTACTTTACATATAATTTTATTCACCGATTTATAACTTTATATATCTAAATATATTTTTCCAACTATGTAAGTACTGGATATATGAAACATTTTCACGAATTGGCCGAAAATTTGGACAACCTAAAAGTAGAACAATACACACACCAAGGATGTACAGATGGAGGCCGCATAAAATATTAACAGAAAATACAATTAAACAATTTCGTCGACCCGTAAGGTATTCTTCGTAGTCCTTAAATTCCTTATCATATAACAATATACATATACTTTCTTTTTACAATTCTGAAAAACATCAGGACAAATTATTTACTTATTTTTATTACATGTGTAGATTCAAGCAAATATAATATTACAACCTACGGGAGAAGAATTAGAAACAATCTGGTATACAACTCTTTCAATGCCAGAAGACAACTAACATAGCATACTTCATGAGATTGTCACAGGACAATTGAACAATATCCCTCAACAAATTCATCAACATGATACCATGCCACCTACTCATGATACTCCCGCTCCAGATACCTCAACATCTACTCATATTAGCTCTAACTATATTACAAGAGAAGAAATGGAGCAAATGCTAAACACATATAAGCAGCAAATTATATCAGATGTGTCTGATTTGTACAACAACATGAGGACAACCATTATATCACATATATCTCATTTACACAACAACTTAGAAACAACCATTACAGAACAATCAAGTGCACAACAACGCCAATACGAAACAATTCTTCAAAGCCTAGATGAATTGTTTGAACGACATCACAAATTACAACAAGCCTACAATGAAATCATGCAATCTAAAATGCATCCTGGACATAATTCTCTTCATCAAGATGCTACTGTCCATACGAGTCCTGTTGTACAACATACATCGACATCTCAACCATCTGAAGACACTACACAACAGGCAAGACAACAAATAGAAAAAGGGAAAAAAACACAGTCTTCAATACCATCAATAACTTATCCTTTGGAAGACTATTCTATCAACATATACTTCACACTTACAAATTGGATAACAAAAAATCCACCAGGGTAACTGCTCTAATTCTACTTTACTCTTTACATATTGTTGAATTCATTTCATTCATCTCGAATTAAATAATAATTTTTTTCTGCAGCGCATCTTTTGATGATGGATCTAAAAATACGTACAGAAGGAGCATAATAGAAGCTATGATGGACATCACACAACCTATAACTATTGATGTTAGTAAAATTGATTTACTATAATAAATCTAATTTCACATGTAATACACATTATTTACATCTATTTATTTTATCAGATTCTTGATTTGGAGTTCAACTTGTTGAGGCGATTCATAAACGACGGTCCTACAATCATTTCAGAAGAATATGCAATCCTAGATTTCAACTATAAAAACGACTGTACTCGCCAGATGATGACACAAATACAAAATCTGGACACAAATACAATAAGCGGTGGACCAAATTTCCATATTCTGCAAGACTACGTAAATGGTAATTTGCCAGTAAATGGTCGTCCATGGATGAAATGCAAGTACCTATTAATTCCATGTTCGTATCCAGAAAATACATGGAATTTGTATTGTGTGAACATTGACGAATTGAAAGTATACATATACGACTGCAGCAACACCGTTCATACACCATAGGAAATTCAAGCACATGCAAAACCAACATACACTATAACTATGCACCTATTAATGCATCCGAAATTCGCAGTCAACAGATGCTTCCTCAAGGAAAATACAAGTAGAGAAATAAAGTTAGAAATCATACCATATCAACCTTCCGCAAATAGCTGGTACGTATTTAAATTATTCGTTATGTACTATACCGTTTCATTTTCTATTTACCATAATTATACATTCAACATACTAATTACATTTCATTTCCACTTATCTTTCCCATATGACAAATTGTGGAGTATTTTTATTTAAATACATAGAATGCTACGTTCGAGGTTACCCAATAGGATCAATTTCTGCAAACAGAATGAATTTTTTTAGACGAAAGATTGCCACAGATATTTGCTTCAATGAATACTTCGTCCATCCTCATTGACTCTTACACTTGTGAATAATCATACTTGTGGAGAATAAAGTATTTATGGCCAATTCTGTAGAAGGTTTGATAACTTCCAATAGTCCTTTTACATTTCTTATTTTTACATTCAACCTAGCCTAACTTGATTTCGTATGTCTTTTTATCAATTGTCTTATTTACAACAAATATTACTTTCATAGTTCCATAGAAAACAATGATGAGATTTCTTCTTGCACTGTGTATTTGGTTGGACAAATAGTTTATTTTGGAGCTAGCAAACAGGGAAAGATATATATTAGGATCTATGGGGTGGAAGGTCGTCTAATACTTTCCAAAACCTGGTGCATTTGTTTATATTCTGTTAATATTTCATTGCATTGTCATTGAGGATTTGTTTCTAAATTAAGTTAATCAGAATGAGGATATCTAATACCTTGTTCTTAATCATATTGGAGCCTGATCTTTAAGCAAAAATGGTAAGAGTTAGTGTCTTCAATAATGCTTTTAAGAGCATGTACAATGCAGAGAAGCAAGGGAAGCATCATGTCATAATTCAACCATCCTCCAAAGTCATTATTAAGTTTCTCTTAATGATGCAAAAGCATGGTATACAAAACATTGTGGTGTTATATTGATAATATAACTCAGATAGTTATTCATGAGAACGTTTACTTAGTCAATTGCCTCTTATTAATTATGGAATTACACTTTTGTTTAGCAGAAGCAATGGCCACTAGCATAGCATCTGGAAATGGCCTTCTGCATCTTAGAGAAAGTGTATACAGTGGATAGGGCTGTAGAGGAGCCTATTTTGTTTCCGGTATTGGCATCCCAAAATGCATCCAAAAAGATCTTTCTTTGTATTATTACAAAGGCCTCTGTGTTATAATTTTTTTTGATTGAGCTAAGGAGGAACAACAAAAGATTGGTTCTCTAATAATGTTACTTCGGGTTTGTTGGTTATACCGATGAAACAACTTATGGTCGCCAGTTTTTGATGGCTATAATGTGGCGTACTGTAGCCTATATTATCAATGTATTCTGTGAATTTAGTTATTTTCTAGAGGATGGATAACAATTGGTTGTGTGTTCGTGGCTTGTCCATATTTAAAAGATGGACTTGAGCATAGGCAAAATGACACTCATATTGAAAATCTGAACAAAAATGAATTAGATAGGCTCTAGCTTTGGAGCAATAAATCTTTTTTTTTTAGCTTTGATTGTTATAAGCTTCTGAAATGCCGAAAACAATATATATGAAGAACAGAACAAGTAAGTTGTAAAATTTTCATTTGGTTATGATGTATCTTTTGCCCCTTTTAGGACACCCGTTCTCCCTAACTGAAAACAGGGACAAGATCAGAACTCTCAAAACAACAAAAAGTAATTGTGGCTTTATTTCTTCTCTATTATTTAATTGTTTAATCATTTTTCCTAAACAGATAGAGCTTCCCGAGTGGACTGATATTGTGAAAACAGGTGTTCTCAAAGAATTGGCTCCATATGATCCATACTATGTTGCACTGGAATGATTATTTTTACTCTGGATGCCTTTACAGATCAAGTAAATTAATTTTCTAATAATTGGAATCCTTCAAAGTTAATTCAAAGCTTAGAGATTATCTTATTACTGGGATTTCATATTTCAACGAGGATGATTTATTATTCTATATGATAATCTCTTGGTGGCATATATCTGACAGTATTATTGTTGTGCCAAATTTTTATCTTGCATCTTCTATCATGTATTGCAACTTCCATGGCAAGGAAAATATATTTGAGGGGGGGGGGGGGGGGGTATTGGTGTGGGTGCCTTCCAGAGAATTTACGGTGGGAGCAACAGAAATGGACGCCGCCCACCTCATTTTGGCAAAAGCTGTGGATCTGTTGCTCGCCACATTCTTCAACAATTGCAGGAGATGAGCATCGTTGAGATGATTAAAAATGTGTTTTAGTTAATGGAATTAACTTTTCGTGTAACTATTTTAAGACTTGAACTTACTTACCTTGAATTAGTGCTGAACATACTTGTTCTGTGGAAACATACAAAAAATTAAGCGTACCATTAGTTGCATTTGGATGTGTACTCAATTTATTGTGTAATATGTACACTTTTCGGCGACATAAACAGTTGTAGTGAAACTGTTTTAAACAGTTGTTATAAGTCTTAGAAAAATTCTTGATTTTACTCCTGCTGTCCATTCTCTTATATTCCAACCCTTTTGAAAAGCTATTACATTTTTTTTAAAAAAAAATTTATTGGATTGTGCAGGTATGAGTAATTACACCACAAAGTTTGGAATTCTTGTTGCAAACCATTCATGAGTATCTTCGCAGTTCGGATTGGGTAACTCGAAAGACTGTAACTAACTCGTTATGTGTTCTGGCCATGCACCCAAGCAACTTAACAACTGAATGAGCTGCTTCAACGCTGAATATTCTTGAAGCATGCTCGGACGGACAAAGTATGATTCTTTGCTTTTTTCTTTTTTTTGTACCGTAAAGATTTCATAATTTCGTCTTTAAAAATTTTGGCTCAGTTAGCTGTTTTTATTTGTCACTTATCAACATCTTCACGTTTATTATTAATAATGTTTAGAATTAGAAATAAGTCTTCCCATCTTTTGAGTTGAACTTGGAAGCATTATTGTGTTGGTGTTTAAATGTCTGTTCCTATAAACTATATTATTGTATCTTTATATTAAAATAATTTTCTTTCAGTTCCTTAGTGCTAAATCTTTATTACATGGACTATTTGTAAATATTTTTCTACATTGAATATAACATTTCAGTACGAATCATCAACAAATTATTACATGATATATCATATGTAAATTTACTTTGTTCAATAAAGTTAATTTTCCTAATTTCATCTATTATATATACGCTAACATAACCTCAAAAATAAATGCATGGGCCTCAACTAGTGTTCAAATAAGAGGGAATGAAGTTTTTAGTTCAATCGATTAGATCACCTTTGAGTCAGAACCTAATAGTCGTTCCATATTCCAAGATGAAGACGAAGGATAGGTCTTCTTGATTCTTGAGGATTTCAGTTACATTAACGTTTTCATTTTGTATTTTGCATATAGAATTGAATAATATCTAGGAGATCATATTTGATAGGTTCAATTAAATAAATTGCATGATATTATATTTAAAACCTATTATTAATATCACGTGGTTGTCATCTAGACAAGTGTTTGATATCAATGATACTGAATATCATTATATGAATTCAAATATCGATACGTTGCTACATCCGAGTTTAAATGCATGCATGTTATCTCAAGAGAACATAACCATATTTTGTCCTTATTCGGTTTCCATCATTTTCAAAATACATGTTTTTCTCTCTTCTTCAAAGAAATAATATTACACATAAATTTTTTAAAAAATTTAACCACATTTTTTTATTAAAATACTATTTCAAAATGTATTTTAGATAAAAAAATAAAGCTCAAACAGACTCCATATATTTAACACACACACACGTGGGTAATGATATACATTTAGAGCATGTTTGGAAGTGATCAAAATCCAATTAAAATTGAAAATATAATTGTTATTGAGTCTCACTCGTCTAATAAAAGTCAACAATAAAGGTTAATTTTTCAATTTTAATCCGATTTTAATCTCTACAGAACATGTCCTTATAATAGAAGTACGTACATAGTTTGAATTTTCGAATGAATAATGCTATTCATCCTCAGTGTGGTTGTAATCTCAGTCTATGTGACTCTAAATGAAAGGTTAAGTGAAATCATTTAATTTCACATATCATTTAATGTCACATTAACGCCATCTAGATTTGGATTGTAATCCCAGTGGGCTAAATAGTATTACTCTTTTCGAATGCATAGCTAATTGTTGTAGTGTCCTGTTTAAATTGAACTTGGAATCTGTGCTTGATTATTGTTTTGTTGCTTTATTTGCTCTTTGTTTGGACTTCTTACAACTTTTTTGGACACTGTTCATGCTAAAGAGTATCTTGTCAACGAGAGGAATATAAAGAGTTAAGCCTCTTGGACAGTCTCAATGACAGGAGCCTGTTCCAACTTCCAAGGGATGGTTGTCAGTTTTTTTTTTTTTTAACATTCAAAGAGAATTTGTCTATTTAAAAATATGTCCATGAATATGATCCATCGCCATTAGTTGTCGTTGAATTTAATTAAAGGATTCAAAGGCCACTGGAAAAAAAAATAGCATTTGAATTTTGCTTTTTTTTTTTTAACTAAACAATTTAAAATCAATGTTTGTAAAATCTAATATTGCACATGTATAAATTTGTATTTAATAAAAATTGGGGCAAAGTATTTGAGAAATGTTGCTGTGAGCTTAATTTTAGTTTTTATAAAAATTATTAATAATCATTATATTATTTATTTCACATCAAGATAATAATTCAGAAAAAAAAAATTTGAAAAAGAGAAATAATGAACTAGTGCTTTCAAAGATATTTCAGAAATAGTTTTCAATCTCACTCACAAGAGACCCTTCCCTCATAGTCCACTATCTAGCTAATCATATTCTTCAATCAATATATATTATTATTTCTGACATCTTGTGAAAGTACTTAAAATTTATTTGGCAAGGCTTTTATTTTTATTTCTACTTTTGGTAGAAGAGCTTTCACCTTAATTAGTGTTTTAAAATTAATTTTTAAAAAAGGCTTCTCTTCCAAAAGAGTTTTTAGAGAAAGTCGCATTTTGAACTAACTTTCTCTAAAATATCTTGCAAATAAATTTTTTTTTACAAAATAAATAAATATTAAGTCAAAAAATAAACTCAGTTTGACTTCTCAAAAGACCTATAGAATTGACCCTTAGTGTTTATGTAGTCCTCTTATTACAATTTACGAGTAAGAACGAACCTTTTATTTCCAATAAATTTCTTCTCTGTTCGATAATCTAGAAATTTAGTTCTTGGTATCATTGCACGTTAGTCCAATTTCATGTTATCCTCTTCTTCATGATAAATTATTGGAATATTTGTTAGAAACTAAAACGGGAATTAGCTAAAAGCCCTTGTCCACATGATAATGGGGACCATCTTCCTCGTTCAGATAAAGGTCAACTAGCCAAACATTAATTGGAAACAGGCAAGATAGTGATAAATCTTCGATTGGTTGTTGCAAAAATAAGAGCTCAAATCCTCAATTTTTCGTTAATTTGTCATGTAGTCTTTATATATCTAATTGTATGAACATTGCTTCACGATTGGACCATTGAGGCTTGTAACTGAAGCTTGATTGTATAACTGAAGCTTTTGACTTGCGATCATAGTGATAAGTCAGTGAAGATTTTGAGGGACTTGTAACTGAAGCTTGATTGGGTAACTACAATAGAAACTCATTTTTTTAAAAAAAGTTAAGGATCAACTTGCTATTAAGGCAATATGATGAGGACAATGGTGCAAATTATTCCTTTATAGATTTCACAAATCATGATAATTATTTATTTATTATAAGAAAACTTGTGCTCCAGCTCTTACATCATATTAGTTGCAATAGTGTATGAAAGCTCAATTTGAGGCAAAAATTAACTAAAGAAGTTTCTAAAATACTTTATTGATAGAAAAGAGAGTGTGAAATGGAATAACAAATTTATCTCTGATAGAAAGTTTATGTAACTTAAGTTATGTTTGATATACAGTATTAGAGACGATTAAATAGTATAGTGAACAAGATTTTCTTTTATAATTATTTAATACTATTTGATGTATAATATACATTTTAATCCATCATAATACCATTTATTTTATTATAATTTTTAATTATATTTCTTATACGATCTAATTGGAAACATAACTTGAAAGTTTAGTAAATTATTGATATCTGTTAATAAAGTAAATTCGTTTATTCAAACTTATTTCACTAATTTATGGAAGAAGAAAATAAGGAGGAAATGAATTTTCTATTCAATTTTGGACTTCTCTTCAACTTAAGACTACATAATTATTTATTGGATTTCCTATCACGTAAGTTTATCCACTCAATTTAATTAGGAATGACAAAAAAACACGTCAAATTCGATATTCGCGGGAATTACCCCCTCAATCGGGTAGGAGGACTTCACCCTTGGGTGAGTACGGATAACAAGGGTCCCACCCAACCCCCGCCCCGCCCCGCCCCGCCCCGTTTAATTTTTTTTTTTTTTTAAAGGAATTCAATACTATAAATGGAAAATTCATGAAATTTCATAACTTCTAATAGAAGATGACAACTAAGATTATTTAAGGAATATAACAAACAATAAAAGTCTTAGTCTACCAAATATATTTGAATAATTTAACTTTTAAAAATAAAAATAAAAATTTAAAAAATAATAAATATATTATTGTCCCACTTTAATGAATGGGGTAATAAAATGAATTATTAAAAATTGAATTTAAAAAAAATTAAACAGACAATAAACATGGCAAGAGCCCTGCCCCGCCTTAAACAGGAAATGGGAGGGGTTACGGGGTAGGGGGCAGGGAAGGGGTTGCCCCGACCCTGACTCACCCCGTTGCCATCCCTAAATTTAATTTTACAATATGAACCACATGTCACTAGGTATATATTAATTAGCAATACATTATTTCAAACTTCAAAATTTATGAAACTAAAATAGATAAGTGAAAGAAAAATGCTATTCATCCCCAGTGGGGATGCATCCCGAATCTATGTGGATGTAAATGATTGGTTAAATGATATGTGAAATTAAATGACTTATTTAATTTCACCTATCATTTAATGACACATTAACGCCACCTAAACTGGGAATGGATCCCCAATGGGGATGAATAGCATTTCTCTAAGTGAAATGCATGCTTGACTTCGAACAGTTCAAAACTATAATTGATTGGTGAAAACTAAAAATGTCTTTACTCTAACACCATTCCCCAACTCTCTTCTCCAATTGAAAAAATAAAATGGCTTATTTATTTCAATGCATTAATTATGAATGCATAGAGTAATACCACAAAGGGTAAAACAATTTCATAGTAACTTGCACACATGAATATCATGAATATGATCCTTAGTCCATCAAATGATAAATGAAATGATCTAACAAGTGTTCTCCTTGACATCGTTCTTGTAATTTTGTGTCAACAAGTTAAACAGGCAAGGAAGAGCTCATTTATCAATGATAATCTGGAAATCATTCAACAGAACCAAGTTCCTAAGAAAGATAACACTACATAACATCCTTAATTAATTTTACCTAACAAATAAAATACACACATAATTAAGTCATAATTCATCAAAATCTACAATAATTAATCTCATTTATTGACCTAGATAAGTGAGAAAATATACTTATCTGTATATTTTAAGAAACCAATTGAGTATTTAACCTAGAAGACAAGTAAAAGTTAAATAATTTGAAGAACTGACGCAGTTTCTACATGGAAACTACTACCTATTATATTTTAATTTTCTAAGTACCTCTTAAATTTCTTCTATATAAATATATAAAGTTCAATAAGAAGTTTTCCTATAGTAGTTCGCTTGTTCAAAGCTGACTTTACAAGACTCATCTAGGATCTATTTGATAGTGCTTCCCCGTTTCAGACAGTGTTCGATTGCATGTCCCCAGCATTGCTAACCTCGCAGATAACCTGTCAAAGAAGTGTGTGGCGTTATATGAGTGATCAATGAAACAAAGGCCAAGGCAGCCTCTGCACCCATTTTTCGGGAAATATTGAGTTCCCCACTCAGAGACGACCTTGAAGGTGCACGAGTTGAATGACCGCACAGGCCCTCAAAATTTGTTATTGTTGTATATTTATGTATGATTATGTATTTTAAATATATGTTAATTTCAAAATATAAAATTTTTATTATTATGCATAAGATACTAAAACTAAGAATGATGTGACTGACTAATTATAATTTCCTCGAATATAATTTTCTTAAATAGTATATCCTGCCTTGAATAATGTGAGAGAAAATGGAAAAGAGGATAAAGTGTGTGCATTAAATATATTTTCTAAATTCCGGAAATTTTGGGATTTTTTTTTTAATTATCACTGCTTTATGGCATATCTGCCTTAAATATATTTTCTTGATTTTGGAAAATTTGGGATTTTGTTTAATTATCAAAACTTTATGGCATTGGATCTATTTATTGCCCGTTTAAGCCTTAAGGTAATGAAAAATTGTATTCTTTTTAAGTTTGATATATACATCTCGATAAGCTAGAAAAAGCCTTTGATGAATTCTGGTAATTTAGCAATTATGCATTTCTGTGGGACATTAATTGATTAAGTTTTATTGAGGCTGTATCTAGCACTTCCTAGACGCTTGGGAAGCTGAGAGATTGCTTTTAAATTCAAATTTATACATGTACATTTCTTATTCCTAATTCTTCTACATATTTCGTTTGATTGGTGGTACACAGGTTTTTGAAGAATCAAGATCCTTAAATTGCTTATAAAGATTTTGCCAATTTATTCTTTAATCAGGTGCTATCTTCTAATTTTTTTTTTTACCATGTTACAAGAACGATTGAATGGACTAACTCTGATATCTATCGAACAAGATTTTCTAGAACATATTAATTACGAAAGTTTAATTAGTGAGTTTGCTTCTCAAAATGTGAAAAGAAATATTTGTACATGATTTGTTGCATTTCAAAGTTTACACGTGGTAATTGTTATTTTTTTATTTCAACATTTCAAAGTTTACACGTTGTAATTGTTAGTGGCTTGGATGGTTCTTTGTTGATGACATACGAATTTTGATGAAATTCGAGAGGTGCTTTTGAGCTTTATTTATACTTTTCTTATTCATGATATGTAAAAATTTTGAAAAGATATTTAAATATCATATTTTTGCAATGAAATAATATTATTGATGTAAATGTTATGCTCTAGACTCAATCAATTTTGGACATAAATACTTTTAATATATATATAATCGATACATATTTATGGCAAGATCTATTATTTAATTGAATTAATATTGTAATAAATTAAATAATAGAATCCGTAGATTCAAGTTTTGGTGATTTGTTAATTACAAGGAGTTACGATTGTGAGATACAAATTACATATGATTGAATTTTAAATCGCCAGTGATCGTATGTAATAACGAGATACTTATATCGTTATTACGGATAGACCATCACGTGCGTTATTTCTTACTTGTGAAATAAATAACTGATCTTACAAGCTAAAATGTGACGACACTTGAATGAACACGTGGATATTTTGTCATAAAACAAAACATTGGAGACCCGCTGAGAGATTCCATATGGATAACTATCCAAGTGTCAGTGATTAATCTCTAACGTTCGGTAGTGGAATTGGTTCTTTGACTTGAGGTCATCATACAAAAATTTGGCTGTTTGATTTCCGAAAGTGAACGGGATCGTAAATAAGTAATATAGTAGTGTGTAAAGTATCGAACCCACAAGGACTAAATATTCAATCGAGTTCAAATTAATAGTAACCTTAATCGAATAGCAAATAAATTTTGAGTTTTCTATACTAATCCCTAAATTATCAATTAAACTAATGAAAATAAGTAAATGTGTTTTACAAATATGTGAGATGCATTGCTAAGATGACGAATCCCCCTTATTAGTCCATTTTTAGTGTAACAATTAAATTGACAATTCAAAATCATTTATTTTAGTTAATATTTCTAATTTAATTGAAAGTATCTCTCTCGATAGCGATCAAATCTATTTCCCTTATGTGACATTTCTATCTCTCAATGAAAGATGCAAATATGATAAATACATTAACAAGTACTAGAACACCTATTGAAACCATATAAAGCATAGAGATATATCTCTATCATCTATCGAACCTTACAATGTTTATTATAATGTGCTTAAACCCTATTATCTCTCTCGATAACAATAAAATCCACTAACAATTCAATTGATGATCAAACAATTGAAAAGAACAATAAAACAATAATAAACATACACAAATCAAATCAAATTAAAGTCAAAATAATTAATTAAAAACTAAAAATATCATAACAAGGGTTCATCTCATCCTAACAATATATAAAATTAACCTAACATATTTAAATTACAAGAAATCATATTTAAGTGAAAAGACATAACCCGAATTTTTAATAAATTGAGAAGATGAAGATAAATCTTGAAATCTTGAATCTCTTTAATGGTTTCTTGATGAATCTCCACTTGCGTCTTCTCTTCTTTGCCTAAAAATTAGGTTTGAATCTTCATTTGATTAAATTCTTGCAAATTTTCTTCAATTCTCTCACAAAAAATATGAATTCTCCTCATTTGATAATAATAATTGATGAATAATGGAGTATAATATGTACATGAGCGTTCTCCATATGTATTCTGCTGTTAAGTATTTGTAGGAGTTGAAAATTTGTTGAAAATCACGTCTAAATTGACTTCCAAAAGAGTTTCAATCGAATAAGGAAAGTTATCTTCGCGCGTGGATTTTTTTGTCTCTGCACTGCATTCAGTATTGACCATAACTTTCTATCCTGATATCCGATTGATGAAATTCAAAGTGCTTCGGAAAGATAACTCAAACGGTTACAACGTTTCTTGAAATAGAGTTTTCCTAATTCGGAAGTTTATTATGCCAACAATGGTTCCTAATCCTCGACTAAAAATTTGAAATATAATTTGTGCGATTGGAAATTGATTTTAACCATTTTCCATTCCTTTTTGAATTCTAGTTCAATCCAATTGTCTCTTAGCAATCTTTAAAGTATCATCTTGTGGTCCAAATCAACTATTGAATTTGCAATTTGATCCTCAAACTTTGAATTTTGTCATTTTTCACTTCTTTCTTTCTATTCCTCGTCCAACCATTGAGTTTTACATATATAATATAAAATATAACAATTTTGGATATATTTTGTCAAAAGAACTATCAAATATTATTATTTTGGACCCCGAATAAGTGTATAAAATACACTTATCAGTGCCTTATATGAAGACGGTCATACTTTAATGATGTTGGATGTTGCTCTACCAAGGGTCGCTAATACGACATCATTCGAGTATGTCAAGAATCATATAAAGGTTGTGAATGATCAATAGAGGATTCGTCACTCCTAGATAATAAGAGATTATGATCTACATTTCATTTAGTTAAGTTGATAATGAAATCCTTGGTCAATATAAACTCATAAGTCGAAAATGAGTTTTCGACTTACATTGACTTAACAGTGGGATAAAAGATATAATCGATAATTAAGATTGATGCATATCCATATCTCGTAATTGATTAGATCATATTGATGAAATGATTATAGTTTCACGGTAAACGAACGAATTTGATTTTGTCACACCACGTGATATTTTCTGTTACATGTATTGCACTGATACATTATTAGATGTCAATTTAGGACGACATATGTGAATTGGTGATCAATTAAAATGAGTGTTTTAATTTATCGATTTTGATTAGATCAAAATAATAATTCACATCATTAGGTATCATGATTGGGAACCTAATGTGTCACACACAAAATGAGAACTAGAAGAATGATATTTACCAATTAATTAATTGACAAGTGTTGGATAATTAATTGAGTTGCTTGTTAATATGCCCAAATTAATTAATTGGATTAATTAATTCATGGATCAAAATTAATTAATTGGATTAATTAAATATTGGATCAGATTAAGTTAAACGATAGGCCAAACCGTTTGGACTTGTATTAATAGGTTGCTAGGGTTTAGAAAAATGAGGAGAGAGAAAATAATTATTCTTGCTATCACAAGAAAATTAAAAACTCTAGTTCTCATTCTTATTCTCTGTGTGGATTTCTATTGGAGGTTGGACAATTGGACAGCTATGTATTTCAGTTCGTAATTGTTCGTCTTTGAGAATCAGCAAAGGAGTCTGTAAAATTCATCAAAGATATAATTCTCATCACAGTTTTTATCTAAACACAAAGCAGATCCTTGGTGAGAATTGAAATTGTTTTATTTTCATCTGTGCATGATTAAATAAATTCCCAACAATTGATTTCTTATTATATATTTTTTAATTACTTGAAATGGACACTATTTTAAAATGTCACCAGGGTACCTAAAATCTCAGGACCGGCCGTTCCCCCACCGAAGTGATGCCCAATGAATGGGGTCAAATGATGGTCGCATATCCGTTTCGGCAGATCGGGGAGCTTTTTTAAAAATTGTTTGTCCAGACATTCAAGACTCAGACAGGTCAAGGACAGGAAGGACAATATAACCTCCATGTACGATGACAGCGTACGATGAGAGCGTCGATGGTTAGTATAACATGTCCTCATGGCCAGAAAAGGGGTGGAAGTCCATGATGTAAAGTCTCAGACAGGTCAAGGACAGGAAGGACATGTTTTTCTTTGTAGTGGAAGTTTGGAGCTTCATCAGAAAGATCTGGAGCCGAACGTCGGGGGTACCCCAATGCTATGAACGTCCGAGTGAGCCCTTGTTTTGAGTATTCATGGTTAGTACAATCTTTCATTTTCGTGAATATCCTTCTTATTTTCCGTGACAACAAGAGCCCAGCAGCTCCCATGTTCGATCACTAGTACATGATCCAATACAGACTCATGGATAAATTAATACCACTCGTATTTTGTGTGTTTTTCAGCCCCTGTTTGATTTTCCTAAAAAAAGGGATTTTTACTAAATTTTGATAAAATTTATAAAATATATTGTTCAATTTGATTCTTGGCTTAAAATTATTATTTTATCAATTTTTAACTGTACCAAATAAGGGCAAAATAATAATTATTAACATGTCAATAGAAATATTCGTACTATGAAACATGATAACGTAACATTAAAAAATATCATTAATTCGGCCTGATATATAAGATGAATAAACAACTTACCCATATAGCTAGGGCTGTCCGTGGGTCGGTTCGGTTCGGTTCGGTTCGGTTCGATTCGATTATGAAGAGACCCGAACCGACCCAAAATTTTCGAGTATTTAATAAATGGACCCATCGGGTCCAAATATAATTATGGAACCGTTCAGGTTCGGTTCTGTTCGGTTCCGTACCATAATTAATTTTTTTAATATTTACAACAACACTATATAAATACAACTAATGATATTTCATTCGTAACTTTTACAAATTAACGTAATCCAATTCAAAAACATATAAATAACTAGTCGTCCAATAAGATTAATTCAACGCTTACAAATATCAAAAAGTAGATATTAATATTACAGCAACACTACAAAAGGTAAATTCATTTGCTTCAAGCAATCTACCTGCATAAAGAAAATGAAATATAAATTAAAAGTTATAAAAATAAAATATTTTTAAGTACTGGTAATACTTACCAACTATTTGATTTAATCATCAATTGCTTGACTTGTCATGTTAAGAAACTCTACAAGTATAATTGAAAATGCACAATTAACAAACACAAATAAAAGAAAAATTATTCAACTAATAAGATTTAATAAAAAAATATAATATATATTTATTACCAACCTTTTTTGTAGGGTTTGGGTTGTTAAAATGGGCTAATGCTTTAAAAATGATTTGGTTTTGGGCTTTAAAATTAAAAATATAAAATAATTTGATTTATTTAATTAATTTGTTAATTTATTTAGAAAAAATAAAATAATTTAATTAATTCAATATAAAAAAATAAAAAAATTTATTTAGTTTCGGTTCTTTTTCGATTTTTGGTTTAGACCCGAGACCCGACCCAAATCTATCGGTTCTCGATTCGGGTACCCGTTCGGATTTTTAATTTACGAAGAACCGTTCGGTTCGGTTCGGTTCGGGTTCGGTTCGGCCCGATTCGGTTCGGGACTTTTGGACACCCTTACATATAGCAATAGAAAATCACTTAGTAGTGCAGAGACTACTAAATAAATAGCATTCACAAAATAATATAACCCGGTAACAAATGATAATTAAAGAAATAAGGAAATGAATACTTCAAAACATAGCGTCTAACAGACATAGACTGCTTGGTCCGTGAAACAGATACCAATACCAAAACTTAGCATGATATAAAGAGTCATAATAATAATAATAACCGTACAATTGAGAGAGATTCGATATTGGGATAGTTGTCCAAACAACCTTCAAGAGATGTTTGACATAACATATACAAAAACTTCAAGAATAAGATAAGATAAACTAAATTGATAAAACTTCATCAGTGGAGTGTCGTTGTTTCGACTTTATCAGCACAAACAACTCCGGAAGCCTTCAGATTGAATATTTGGAATGTTTTGGCCATGTTTGGAATGTGCCACCTTTATGAATATATATATTTTTTTGGCATTTCTTTGATCTTCTTGTTATATCTTTAAATTATGTGGCATGCATGTGGTGGAAGATGTCTCACGTTAGACGACAATGACATTGACAATGTTAATTGGATTGGGCCGATCAAATCAAGCAACTCTTCTTGGACTTGGATCCAGTCTACTAAACCTATTGTTGTCCATTTTCCTCCCTATATATAAGGTAATCTAATATGATGTAATGTACTCTAAACCCCAGCAAAATCAACTCTCCCATTTGTCTTTCACTCATTCTATGTTCCGTTCTCACAATTAATTTGACAGTAGGAGTGAGACGGTCGCCAAATTTTTTCTTGGACGGTCCTTTGCACTCTAATGATGTGTTCCAATGTGCAAGTGACGAATGTGGACGATAAGTTAGTCGAGATTCTATTGACCACTTAATCGAAAAGATGTTGAGGTCAACACTACCTCTGAAAGAAATATTTGGCATAATTGACAACGAATATGCCACAATCTACAATAACCACAAATTAATTGAAAAAAAAAACTTGAAAATTGGTGCACATACTAAAAATTGAAATCTATAGTGATTAACAAAAATAAGGTCATTTGAGTTAGAGACATGCTCTTATGAAGATGGTGAGAAATTGTGCAATTTCAGAATGAACTAAGTATATCTAACTAAATATAAAAGATGGAGTTATGGGCACTGTTCACAAGCCGTGAGCCGAGTCGAGCCGAGCTAATTTTTTTTATTTTTTATTTACGTTTGATTCAGTATTTTAGGTTATAGATATTCGTTTTAAGCGATTTACAATTTGTTGGAAATGTTGAAGTGCGGCCATGATAAATATATGATCGGTAAATTTTAAATATCAAAAATTGAAGTACGGCCATAATAAATATCAAAATAATTTTACATTAATTGTGAAACGTAAAGTCGTGATTATTTATATTTCTTTTCAATCTTAACCTCATTCTAATGTCATTTTTTCGAACTATATTTTCTTACAATTTTTCGTTTGATTCGATATTTTATAATATGAACATCCATTTGGATCGATTTCAAATTTTTTAAAAAAACTTAAAATGTGATAATTATAAATATATTGTCGATTAAGTTATAGCTAGGCTCGGCTAAGCCTTTTTTTTTTTTTTTAACGTTTGATTTTTTTTTTTCAATTTCTTTGCGTTTATTACTTATTTTAACCTTTTTTTCGATTAAATTAAAATATAAAAATGGCTTTATGGCTCAACTCGGTTAACCTTTTTTTTTTTTTTTTTGTGATTAGATTTATTTACTGTTTACCAGCCAAATGACTTGACGACTCGACTAAGCCGTTTTTATTTATTTATTTTTTACGTTTGATTCAGTGTTTTAAGTTACAGATATTCGTTTTAAGCGATTTAAAATTTGTTGAAAATGTTGAAGTGCAGCCATGATAAATATTTGATCGATAAATTTTAAATATCAAAATAATTTTACATTAATTATGAAACGTAAAGTCGTGATTGTTTATATTTCTTTTCAATCCCAACTTCATTTCAATGTCCCTTTTTCAAACTTTATTTTCCTACAATCTTTCGTTTGATTCGATATTTCATGATATGAATATCCATTTGGATTGATTTCAAATTTTTAAAAAAAAATGAAAATATGATAATAATAAATATATTGTTGATTAAGTTAAAATATAAAAATGGCTTTATGGCTCGGCTAAGCTAAGCCTTTTTTTTTACGTTTGATTTGATTTTTTTTTTTTAATTTCTTTGGGCTTACTAGTTATTTATTTTGAGTTTTTTTCCCTATTCTTTTGTTTAAAAATTGATTAGAGGTTTATGAAATAAATGATAATGCCTGTTCTATAGGGAATTTGTGAGAAGACATTTTTCGATAACTAGATCTTGGGTGGAAGGTGAGCCTCGATTTCTTCGATAACTGTGTGTGTGATTTTTTCATCTCCACATTTAATGTTGCCTCGAAACATTTAGCAACTTATAAGAATATTTTATGTAACTATTGTTTGACATAGATATTTTTTTAAATACATACGCTATTACGTACTCAACTACATCATGGCACGTACATTGCACGTGCTTCTGACTAGTAATATATGAAAATGATTGTAAAAAAGAGTTTTGTCAATAATTTTTAATAATAATTTTTTTTTCCAAATTAGTATGTAAGCCTCACTCAAATCAGGAAAGATGAGATTACATCCTAGAAAATTAGGCAAAATTTTTTATGAATTTGAAAATTAATTAAAAACTAATGGTGGTATATAATTAGAAAAAGTAAAATATGCAATATGATATTGTTTTAGTGAGACTTGAAAGTAATTATATTAATATAGAAAATTTTAAAAAAATTACTAAAAAAATTAAAAGAAACAGAACCTAATTACTACTGTTGATATTTACGAAAGAATCATTTACATGTTTAAATCACTTAGGCCGTGTTTGATAGATCATATTTTCCGGGGAAGTAGGAAAATTTTTTCATTTTCCACTTTTTTGGCTGTTTGATAGGTGAAATTTTCCATGTAAAATATTTTCCGGATTTTCCTCACACGTGTCCAATTTCCGGGTTTTTGATGAAAATGTTTTCCCGCCTTTTTGGTGGGAAAATATTTTCCCGGATGGCTGGAATTTTTTTTTTGGAAATGAAAACAAATGTCATAGCTAATGGTAAAAAAAATTTCACTTTAATGGACAATTTTCATGTAAAACAAAGTCAAACAAACACTAAATTTTGATGAAAAATGATTTTTTAGGAAATAATTTTTTCCCTTTTTTTTTTTTTTTACTTTTGGCAATGGAAACAAATTTTATAACCAATTGTGAAAAAAAATCATTTTAATGGACAATTTTCATGTAAAACAAAGCCAACCGAATAGAAAATTTAAAAATTTTCCGGGTGGAAAATTATACCAATCAAATACACTTGAAATCATTTTCCTTGCAAAACATTTTCTAGGCAAATCTTTTCCCTGTAAAACATTTTCTTTCCACCCATTTTCCACCCTTGCAATCAAACGCACTCTTAAAGATGGCAATCTTACGGTGGTCTCAACCCAACCCTGCCGAATGAGTTAGGGCAAGATATTTGTCCCTTGTTGAGGACGAGAACATGTTCCTCACCGGGAAATTATTGAAAATACTCCAAATTCAGCCATACCCTTTCCAAAATACCCCTTTTTACTATTCAACCATATAACTACCTAAAATACCCTTAATATAAAAAGTTTTAAAACAAGTCATTTTAGTCCTTCAAATTTTAATTCTAATTTTGGATCCGACAAATTGTTTGCCCCTTGCAATAAAAAATTAATTTTTCTTCACCATCAACTCTTTCCATCTATCTTGAACCAAAGAATTTGATATTGATTAATAATTTTATTTTTGAATTAATTGTATTTTTGCATTTTTAGGATCCCACACTGAAAAAATGGTATCAGAGCCCTATATTCTGAGGATTTAAAACCATAAGAAAATGGAAGATAATAAAGAAATTTACGTAGGATGGTACGTTAACAATTCTACTGAATATTTAGATACTGATAGTTATATTCAACATCTTGTTAATAAATCAAGAAATTTGATTGAAAAAATAAAAGACTTAGATAGTCTTAAAATAAAGAAAAAATTTGAAAAGAAAATTACTTTTCTTTTAATAGATTTTGATGAAGTTTTAGATGAGGACTTAGGATATCTTGTTAAAATACCTATTCTTACAGAAATAAAAACTTTAAAAAGAATTCAAAAAGTTCTTAATAATGAAATTAGGAGAATTGAAGAATCAGAGCCCTAGAGATCATGGAAATTGAAAATTCATAGAATTTAGAAACTGAAGTATACGAAGGAGTAGAATGATATGCCTTAAAAGGAAAATTTGATTGGAAAAATTTAGAAAAATTAATAGAGCAGAATTAAAGCTAAAACCGCCAGGAGAAAATAGATTATTTAATATTTTAGGATCAACCTTTAGAAGAAAGAAGTTAGTTATTAACGAATATCATGAAATAGAAAAAGCCATAGATATTAAACATACACAAGGAAAAATAAAATTAAATCTAATAACAAAAAGAAATATTAATGAATTTTTAGGAAAATTAAAACAAGAAAAACGAAATAAAATATCTTATGTTTACCTTGCTGGAATACAAATAATAATAAAATCATGTTTTAAAGAAGGAATTAATAGTCCTATAATACTCAATCTACAAGATGAAAGATGTATAACTGCAGAAAATGGAAATTTAGGAATAGTTAAAGGAAATTTAGCCTATAAAAAATTAAAATTTACTTGTTATCCAAGATATTGTGTACATATAAATGATAAAAATTTAGATGATTGTCTTAGTCTACATTTTAAGATGACTAACAAAATATTAAAGGATGATAATAAAGTTTTTACTATATTATATCAAGGATTATATTGTTATACAAATAGTAATTATGGAAATATATAAAGAAAAGCTTTTTATAGAAATTGACAAAGAATTTAGGGATATAGGAGAAGCAATCTTACCTAGAGAACAAGATATAGAGGAAATAGAAAATTTTGAGATAGGACATGATGATGCTACAAGTATCGATCAACCTATAATACCAAAACAAATAGCATATAAAGAAAATAAAATAATTATTGGAAATAATACAGTAAGACATAGTATTTCAAAAATAATACAAAATAAAAATAATAGTGTTTATGGAATCAAAGGAAAGTTTTTTAATGGAAATAAATGGATAAATGAAATTAAAATAGTTATTGATACTGGAGCAAGTCAGAATCATATTTGCTCTCTTATTGATGAAGGAATTAAAAAGAAAAAAGTTGAACCTTATAATTATAGAGATTTTGAAGGAAAAATAAACTCTTGTGATATCATAGGACAAGTTCAAATTAAATTAGGAAATTTATTATTAAACATAGAATGCTATATTGATAATAATATGAATTTTGATGAACATCCAATATTATTAGGAAATTCATTTTTAAATAGTCTTGATAATTATAAAATAGACAAGGAAGGAATTCTTATTATATATCAAGGAATAACTATATATTGCCTTAAAGAAAAATGAGTAAAGAAATAAAATTCCCAATAAGTGTATATATACAAATAACTGTATTTGAATAAAAAATAACTACTTGTGCTCTAATTGATACAGGAGCTGAGATAACTGTCTTTAAAGAATTTTTATTACCAAAGTGGATTGAAAATAAACAACAATTAACTCTACAAGGAATAACTGGAGTAAGAGAATCTTTAAAATATAAAAATGAAAATATAGAAGTTATAATAGGATCTAAAATAGTAACCATAAGAAATGTTTACCAATAGAATATTAATGATTGTGATATTATTCTAGGAAATGACTTTCTACAACAGTTTAGTCAATATAGTCAAAATATTTATACTATTCAATTAAAAACACCATGTGGACATTTACTAAAAATTGCTAGAGAATTTAAACCATTCAGAGTTCAGCCAGCTCAGCGTGGTGAAAAAATAGAATTTATACCAAAATTACTCAATTATTCAATCAAAACAATTACTCTTGATCAAATAAAAGATCTTTTAGCAAAAAATTATAATGAAAACCCACTTGAAAAATGGGAAAAATAAAAAACAACAGCTAAAATAGAACTATTAGAACTAACAATCATCATTAGAGTTAAACCTATGCTCTATAATCAAGAAGATAAAGAAGAATTTCAAGTACAAATTCAAGAACTTTTTAATCAAAAACTTATAAGAAGAAGTAATAGCCCTCATAGTAGCCCAACTTTTATGGTTAGAAATCATTCAGAGATAAAAAGAGGAAAACCTAGGATGGTTGTAAATTATAAATAACTTAATAAAAACACTAAATTTGATGGATATTATTTACCAAATAAAGAAGTATTAATAAATATAGCTAAGAATAAAAAATATTATTCAAAATTTGATTGTAAATCTGGATTTTGGCAAATTAAACTATAAGAAAATAGTATACCATTAACTGCATTTAGTACTCCTCAAGGACATTATGAATGGTTAGTTATGCCATTTGGATTAAAAAATGCACCACAAATTTATCAAAGAAGAATGGATGAAGTCTTTAGAACTTATAATTTTCTTATTGTTTATGTTGATGATATACTTATTTGTTCAGAAACATATGAAGATCATCTTAAATATCTTAGAAGTTTTGCTACACTTTGCTCAAAAGAAGGTATAATACTTAGTTAGAAAAAAGCAGAAATAGCAAAAAATGAAATTGAATTTTTAGGAATGATGATAAATAGTGAAGGAATAAAATTACAACCTCATATTTCTGAGAAGATAATTTTATTTTCCGATAAACTTGAAAATAAGCAACAAATTCAAAAGTTTTTAGGTTGTCTTAATTATGCTGAAAGATTTATAGAAAAACTTGCAGAAAAAAGAAATAAACTTCATAAACTATTAAGAAAATCAAATAAATTAGGTTGGAATGAAGAACATACTCTTTGTGTTAAAAATTTAAAAGAAAATTGTAAAAATTTACCTAAACTTAGACTTCCTAATGAAAAAGATAAATTAATAGTTCAAACTGATGCTTCAGATTTATATTGGAGTGTTTTATTAAAAACTGATTTAAATGAAATTTGCAGGTATAATAGTGGAACATTTAATAATGTTGAAGTAAATTATTCAACCAATGAAAAAGAATTATTGACAATTGTTAAAGGAATAAACAAATTTAAAATGTTTTTGTTACCCAAGGAATTTATTGTTCAAACTAATAATACTCAACTTAACGGACTAGTAAATAATAAATTACCAAATTCACCTCAACATAGAAGATTACACAGATGGCAAGTGTTATTATCTTTTTATAATTTTAAATTTGAATATATAAAAGGAAAAGATAACTTATTTGCTGATTTTTTGAGCATGAATCATGGTTTTGGACAAGATTGAAGCATTTACCAGGGAATTGCAAAATCTTCTAATAAATTTTAATGCAGATTATCTTGCTATTCAAGAAGATCATCTTGATATTCGACAAACTTTGTACGATCTATCAAACAAAGTTATTGAGAATGGAAAAAAAAATTGATAAATTAAATGATAATAAAGAAAAAATAGCTGAAATATTGACAGAATATTTGGATTTTTTTGTAAGTTGCAGCCAGGAGTACCCTCCTTTGGAAAAAAGTGAATACAGCTAAAAGGCGAGTCATATCCCATTTCGGGAGATTAATACATCCACTTCAAGTGGAGATTCAAAATCTAAGAGAAATGACCATCTTACCTTGCAAGAGGAAAAGGTCATAACAAAGGGTCCACAATAATTACCCGTCAGTATTGACAAATTGTTGGAAAAATTTACAAGTGGAAAAGGAGCCACTGAGTCCAGTACTCAAACATCCTTATCAAAAGACCCATTGGAACAGCATACTGTTATCAGTGAATTCCAAGAAAATAAAAAAGTACCGATTGGTGACCTCAAATCACCAAAGGGAATAATCGCAACTCATCATGTTCGAACTAATCTACATCCTATGGAGAAAGAGTATTATGAATTTTCTAAATGGGTATATAATTTCAGAGAAGGAAGTTCTCTATATTTGACAGCCCTTCCAACGGCGATTTATCCAAAGATCAGTACAGTTCAAGGAGCAGATCCTAATATTGTTCGAAAATTGGCAGCATTTGGATTTTTAGATCGACTCTTCCCAGGGATAGATCTAAAAGAAATTGAACAGTTTGACAAAGAATTTGTTAATTGTGTTAAAAAATTCAGTGACAAACAGCCAGTTGAACTAAGGTTTTACACAATTAGTCCTAAATATAAAGAACTAGAATGATATGGAGAACATCATCTTGTCACTATTCGGAAAATTAATGGAAATCCACTCAAGGAGATTCAGATTTTTAAAGAGTTACCCACTATTAATAAGAAATGGATGATTTATAGAAGAGCTCTTGGAATAAAGTCAGTCTGCTCAACGATGCAGTTCTTTTACGGAGAAAGATACATGGTATATGGGATGAGCAACAATTGGATTCTCATATGTAGAGGAGATAAAGAATCAAAAATTCTTGAAGAAAAAATTTGTGAAATAATCAACGATCAATTCCTCGGGAGTGAGGAATGCATTAAAGAAGCCTGCCGACTTATGGGACACGTCCACAAGTAAAGGACGATCAAGAAAAACGTGACTGACAGCACCATGTGAACTTTGAAGATTAGAAGACAGCTGTTAAGCTGGAATCAAAAAATTGCCGACACTGGATTAAAGACAACCGACAAGCACTTTAAATATTTTCAACCACATTTGAAATTATTGTACTTTTTACTTTTGTGATGTAAAAATCTGATTGGCCAGAAGCTTCTCGGTGAAGCGCGAGCTTTTCTATAAAATTGAGACTCTACTGAAGGAGAAGATCATCGAAAATTAGCCATCTGAAATCTCATCCTGAACTACCATTTCAAACTTCCAAAAAATGATCTTTGTAATCCTTCTCGTTAGAGAGTAGAAACCACTCTTCGGAGTATCAATTTTTGTAAAAATCTTTGTATAATAGCTTTCAAGCTATCTTCAGATCAATAAAATTTTTGAGTTTGAAATAAATCTTTTATTACGCTTTGAGTGTTGTTCTACACAGTGAGTCTGTTTGAGAGTTTTGAGTGCCTTTGTGTCCATTTTGCTGTGATGCTGTCGGATTTTGGCCAACTCTTGTGACGAAGGTGACCAGGAACATATAACATTCTTACTATTTGGCGAATCGTTGTAAAGACCTTATTTTAAGCTACAAGAAAATTTATTGTCTGAAAATTTGCATGAAAATTATTATATAAGAATTTTTATAAGATTGTTTACTTTGAAAAACTTTTATCATGGAAAGTTACGAGTTTTATTATAGAACTGTACCTTTTAGATATACTAATAGTATTGATTATAGTCACATGATAGAAATTCCAGAAACTTATGATAATTATACTAGAGGAATAAATTTCATAAAAAGAGATAGTAGATATTATGAAAAATGTCTTACAATTGTATCATTTGGATTAAAAGAAAGATTGCCTAAAGAAATAATAAAAATGATTATATTTTTCTGGTTAGATAGTGAAAATAGTGAAAGAACTTTTGAAACTATAGAACAGCATGTAAGTTATAATGAAGTTTCTGAATTATATGATTTTGATCTTAGTTTTGACGATATAGAATAAGAATATGCCTGGAATAACTAGAAAATTTTGTGATAATAAAATAAAAATTTTAGAAGAACAAATAATAACTGACAATAATCGTAGAAAAATAGAAAAATAAATTTCTAATTGGAATAAAATTAAAAGAGAATTATTAAGGAATGAAATTACAAGAGAATTAAGAAGAGAAGAACAATTTAGAAGAGAAATAAGACAAATGATAAATAATATAATAATTAATTCCTTAAACTTACCAGATTAATATGAGTTTACCAACAAAAATAAGATTTGATAAACAAGAAATAGAAAATATTAGATTACCAATAGGAAGCTATCAAACTAAAAAATGGAATACAACTCTGTTTCAACCTTTAAGCTCATAGGGAAATACAGATGAATTGTTAAATATGACTACAAACTGGACTAATGCATTTTTATGGCAACAATTAGGACAATTAAAATCTAAAGATATAGAAGTTATAGACGAGATAAATTATATAGATCCAAAAGATGAAATAACTAAAGAAAGATTAGAAGTTTTAAGCAAAAATATGTCTAAACAATTTAATAAAATAAAAGAACAAATTAATAATTTAGAAATACTTGATGAAGCTAAACTTGAAGAAATTCAAAATCAAATATCAAAAATTGCACAGAAAAATAGTATTAATAAAATAGCAACTTTAGAAGAAAAGATAGATATTATTAATTATAAACTTAATATTCTATTAAATAAATTAGGATTTGAAATTGAAAAACCATCTTATAAAAAACCTAAAGTATGAGTATGAATGATAAAATCAATTTAATTGAGAACAGTATAAAAGCAATTGATGAAAAAATAACTAGAATTGAAATAGGCTACGAAGAAGAAAAAGAAAAATTACAAAATAACTTTTTAAGAATAGAAAATCTTTTAAATAGAATAATGGAAAATTTAAATAAAGAAAAATCATTTAAACCAGATTATGCCAAAGAAATTAAAGAAGTTAGAAAGAAAATTGAAAAATATGAAGAATTAATAAAACTTAATGGAGGATTAAAAGAAGACATAGAAAGATTATTGATTGATCTTAGAAAGTAAGAAGAAAATCTTATAGAAAAAGAAGAAGGAAAATTAGTTATAGAAGAACAATGAACGAAGATATGGAAAATTTAATATTTGACTTAGAAGATTTAAAAATTTGTGAAGAAATAACTAAAAATCATATGGTCGGAAAAACGGGAGGACCACGAGCAGTTAAACAAGATGAATATGGAGAAACTAGCACAGCTAGATATGAAGCAGAAATAGACCCAAGAAGATATGTTAATACAAAAGTAGATTTTAAAACTACCAAAGAAAGAATGTATAGAAACCAATTTAAACCAGTATTAAGAGAATCAAACCCAATAAAAATTGTAGAATCATATTTAAATTTAGATTGTGAATTAGATGTTAGAAGAGCTATAAATGAATGGAGTACTAATATGATAACACACTTTAATTATAATCGCAGTAATACCGATAATAAAAATAAAACTGAATATTTATTAGCAACATTTAAAGGAAATGTATTTAATTGGTATAGAGGATTAGAAGAAACAACAAAAGGTATTTGGAAAGATAGTATTGAAGCAGGATTTGGAATTAGTATAATAGAAGGAATAAATAGAGTCGCTACAAGAATTTATAGAGAATTTGTTGGAGAAGACTTGGTAAATGAAAGTACTAAAACTAGATTAGAAGAAATAGAAGATGCTAAAAACAGAATAGAACATTTACAAATTTGTAATATGTGTTACTTTAACGAATATTGTTGTGAATATAGTAAATATTATTATATGATGTTTGGAAGTGGAGCTGATAATAATTATTATAAAGAAGTTTTTATTAGGAAATTACCACCACCATGGAATAATTATTTTCAAAATAAGATTAAAGAAAAACAATTAGGAAGAAATGAAGAAGGTTATACATTAGGATTTATTATAAGAACTATAAAAGATGAAATAAGTACTATGTGTAGTAATCAAATGATTTATAAACAATCAGGATTTATACAAAATAAGATTTGTTGTAGAGATACCGAAGTACCAGGAAATTGGGGATGTTATGATTATAAAAGAAAAAGAAAAATAAGACCCAAAAAATATAAAAAGTTTAAAAAAAAATATTTTAAACCAAAAAGAAAATATTTTAGAAGAAAATATAAACTTTATAATAAAAAATCATTAGATAAAAAACGATGTAAATGTTGAAATTGTAATGAAGAAGGACATATAAGCACTGAATGTCCAAAAAAGAAAGTTAGGATATTAATTACGGACTTTGAACAAATTAGATATGAATGTGAAGAAGTTAATATTGAAAAAATAGAAGTGAATGAAGAAATATTTGAAGAAAAATCAGATTTAGAAGAAACATCTAGTGATGACGAATAAAAATATGAATAAAACTAGTTTCTAAAAAACTATAAAGTTTGAGGACTTAATTTGCAATAAAAAAATTTCATTAAGGGCAAAATTGACTTTTACACAAAAACCCAAATGGGTCATTTGACCCGGCTATTTTGGAAAATCCCCCTTCCTCACCCGACTATCCGAATTGGTATTGGTATAATCAAATTTAAAATATTATTTAATATGTTTATATAATATAACGAAATAAAATTATGTTTTTATCAATAAATTTCTATTAAAACCATTCTATTAAGCTTTAAGAAAGTCAGAGTAATACTCAATTCGTCCCAATTATATAAGTAATGTTATTCATTTTCAATGGGGTTACAAACACAGTTTAGGTGGCTCTAAATGATAGGTTAAAAGAAAGGTGAAATTAAATGACTTATTTAATTTCACCTCACCTATCATTTAATGCCACATTAATGCCACCTAGACTGTGTTTGTAACCTCAGTAGGGATGAATAGTATTATTCTAATTATATAGACTTGTTTAGTTTTTCACACGGATTAAGAAAGTTTATTTAATATCATTGGAAAATTAATTTTTGTCAAGATCTTTCCTAGTTCATCCCTATTTAATTTTCAGTGTGTAAAACTAAATTATTATTGGAATTAATAAAGAATTTGAATTTTCAAGAGGTTTGCATATTAAGTGGGAAAAATTTAATAAGCGTATATTAGTAAAAGAATACAATAAAATATTCTACATTAGTAAAAAAACATATATATTTGGGAACCTAGCCTATATATTTGGAGGTTCTTAATCTTCTGTAGGCCCCCAGCATCAAAAATCATCTGAACAAAGACATTCACGTCTTCGGTGTTAACTTGGATCTTCTCAGCTTCTCCAACCTTCAGAATGTTCTCAAGGCTTTCCAAGCAGATTTTTATGACATGCCCTTCTTTGGGATTAACTAGAAGATCGCACATTGGCTCTATACAACCGTCGTGCACCAGGAACCTGCCACAAAGTTGAAGCATTAATACTCAAACTAAATTCACAATAAGCTACGAGAATAGGACAATAGCTATGAAGAATTTACTTGATTTGCTCATTAGTTCCCTTAGTCGTGGCATTATAGATAACCTCAGCAGCAGCATTAAAAAAGTCAGCATCTTGAAGCAGTGAGATAAGAGGTGAAATAATACCAGCCTCAATCACAGCCTGTGTATTTGTTGGATAAATTGGTGCATTATATTCCCATCACTATAATACATGCATGATTTTATTGGCTACTAACATGCAAATTATCGAATAATATTTTGACTTATTGAAATCAAGATAGGTGCAGGGAAAGTAATTAAAATGACAATTTATTAACATTTAGGAAAATGCAAAAATTAGAATAAGATAAAATAAAGCGACGTATGTTAATGTAAATCTCCTTAAAATGGATTTCGCCCCCTACGTTGGTGCTAATAGGAACAAATAATTTTTTTTAAAGGTCTAATTTAAGTACTCACTCCATCCACTTATATGTGGATGATTAAATTATTATTTTAATGTTTATGGGTTTGCAATTTTGTCTCCTCTCGTCCCATGTAAAGTCTATAAATAGTTTTCTTTTTTATTTTTTTCATGAACAATACTTTTTTTCTCTCTCTATTTGACTATTTGCCTACTTTTTTATTTCTACTTTTTTCTCTCTGTTATTCAACTAATTTTTATATGTTTCGTGAATTGGTTTTTCATGTTTAATGTATCTCATGAATGGTTTGATCGTTCTTTGAAATTGCTTGTTTTGCTTCTGTTTAATGGGTCCATTTAATCTAGTAATTTTTTTAATGGGAAATCGGCATGTTTCCTTCCCAACTTTTTAAGAATTTCACATTTATTTTGTTAAATTTCTAAGAAAATACATTAACGAGTATTCAAGGAATCTTGAAGTTTCTTGTTTCTTGATTCAATGAGAAACTGTGTTGTGTCAAATTAAACAATTAGGGTCCGCTTGATAGCAAGAGCGAAATTTGGATGGAAAGAAAACGAATTTCATGGAATTGAATTGCCTAGAAATCGTTTTCCTGAGAATTGTCAACTAATTGTGTTTGATTGGTATAATGTTTCGCCTGAAAAATATTGAGATTTTCCATCTTTTGGTGTTTGATTGGTTTTGTTTTCCATGAAAAAGTTCGTTTTTTTTTTTCCAACTATTGGTGTTTGATAGGTATTTGTAAGAATTTTTCTAATATTTAAGTATAGCTGCAACCAATGCAAAGAAAACGAAAGAACCAGTCCAAACTGATTAGTGTAAAGAAAACTAGTGTACCTTGTGATAAGAACTATTTTGGGAATAGAAAATGCGAATACAAAAAAAGTGTAAAGAAACGTTGCACACTAGTTGTTTTCCACGTACATAATTGACAAAATGGACAAAAGACATCCACACCATATGTGGACTATTGTTTTCCACGTACATAATTGACAAAAGACATCCACGCCATATGTTACAAAACACTGCTCACTAGTTGTTATGTATGTGCGTTGTAACAAAATACATTCAAAGTACTACCTATGTGGATTAAGTTTTCCAAATGGATTACAAGTTAATACATACTAATGTCATAAGTCATGTGAAATCTATGGTAGTGGAGGTGGATCACGACCAATCTTGTCAAACACCAAAGCAAGCATGTATTTTGTACTCATCAAGTTCATAAATATCTTAGCCAAACCATCGTCGGATCGAAATGCTTTCATGACTTGCATGATGTCATCCATGTCTAGGTTCATTACCTCTAGCTTCTCTATAATCAATTGCCAGTTGACATGATTTAGTGTATCAATCGTAGCTTGCATTTCCATAGCTTGAGCAATTTTTGTTGATGAATCGGCAATCCTCGATAGGGCGATAGTACTCTCATCCGCCGGTTGTGCACGATGATGCTTGGCTTTGTTGGTCCCTTCTTCGGCGGTATGCTTACGACCTTGAACTGGGCTAGGTTCCATCTCCACATTGTCCATATTTACCTCGTTCACACTTTCGTCAGTTACTACATTAAAGAGTTAACAACCTATTAGAAGTTTATACATGAATACAATCAAAGTGTCGTACTGTAAAATATATTGCATACCATTCATTTGGGAGAAATGGTCGAAGCCAGACACTGCTCGATCTCCGATGGCAGCATCATTGCCAAAGATCTTCTCCATCTCATCATATCTTGGACAAAATTTGGTCCTCCACTTTGTAAATTCTGGCTTTCCCTGCAAAATAACCTTGTGAGTGTAGGGTGACTGTCCTAAAACATCTATTTTCCCAGTAGCTATTAGTAGCAATGTCTTAAATGTGTCCTAATTCGTACCTTAATAAAATCGTCCCAAGCCACGACATCAGCTACATTGCGTCCAGTTTCGGGATCCAACCCAAAACCACTCATATTTAGCAACTGGCGAACTTCAGCATGCTCTTTTTTAAGAGTCTTTAACATTGCCCTTACATTCTTATCTGAGACCATGACCCCACATCCATTGAAAACCCTATCAATTGCCTTAGATATTTGAAATGTGGTAAAGCCATTGTCGCTTCGTTTGTGACCAGCCAACACTTGTTCAACGAGTGAAGTGTTCATAAAACCATCCATCTCATCACTCCAACGTACGTGACGAGTCTTAGCATTAGGCTCTAGGGGCGATCTACCAGAATCAATGTAATTCCCGTCCGAATGGGTGGTCGGTATGGGAACATGAAAATGGACTGTAGAGCTTCGTCGCTTCTGTGCCATCAATGCTGTCACTTGACATTATGAAAATATCAATATTAGCATAATTAGAAGGAACAACATTATTGCTTGAAAACAATCTAACAAGGGTATAGACCAAACAAAGATATTCAAAACTATAGCATAGATGCCAATGTAGATAACCTTGAAAATAAGAACAAACTACAACGGAACAAGTATCGAAGTCAATGTTACAACAGAACAAGTGTATAAGCAACCTTAGTACGAGACAAGAACACTAGCAAATTTATCTCCAAATATTATAGATACACAAAAGTAATGAAATATACAACATAATAGACTCAATCAAAATCAATTCCCGCATCATGACTTGGATGGTAAGCGGCCCACATGTCAGCAACCATTGTATCCCTATTACTAGACCAAGCCTGTAAAACTCCATGGAAGTAATAACTCACTGTTTGACCAGCTTCATTTGAAAGGGATTCTTGCGTGTTTTCCAGTCCCTACAACTTCTGTGTTTTCATGGGTGCAATTGAAGCACTCCACCCCTTCAATGATAGGATTTTGTAGTGATTTTTTTGATTGATTTTGAAGGTATTTCAGAAATGTGGTGGAGAAGTTGACGGGAATGGGGAAGGCGTGAGAAGAAAAAGGGAAAGTGGTGAGCAATTTCCAAGAAATGAAAAACCACGACAACCAATAGATTTTCAATTCCACAATTTCGTGGAATAAAGGGTCACGTGAGCCAAAGTAAGAAAAGTAATTCCCTAGAAAATTTGGTCTATCAAACATACCATAAAGTGGAAAATAGTATGTTAATTTCCATCTTCCCTAGAAAACAAGGCCTATCAAACAAGGCCTTATTTATTTTTTTAATGGGAAATTGGCATGTTTTGTTCCCAACTTTTTAAGAATTTTACCTTTATTTTGTTAAATTTCCAAGAAAATACATTAACGACTCTGGCGGACCCAGGGGTGGGCCTGGGGACACGTGCCCCCCCAACTTTGTCTTTTTTTTTTTTTTTTTAAATTTCTATGTTTTGTTTCAGTTTTTGAAATCATATAAGATGTGAAACGAAATTGAAATATTGCATTCTTAATACCATTTCGAAGTGCTCACAGTTTTATTTTTTTATGTCATTAACGGCGTGCGAAACTACTAATCGTAGCAAATATTACGACTTGTCAAAATAGGCAGTTTAAAATAGCATTTTGCAACGTTCAAAAAATGTTGCCAAAAACTTTTTGCAACGTTTGGACGTACGTTGCAAACCTCAATATTGTCGTAGAGTATAAGGATACGACAACATTTTTTGAATATTGCAAATAACATTTTGCAACTTTTTTAAATATTGCTAATACATTTTTGCAACATTTTTTGAATGTTGCTAATAACATTTTTGACGACGTTCTTTTAGCGTTGCTAATAACCTTTTTGCAACATTTTTTAAATGCTGCCTATACTTATATTCTTATTTTTGGCAACATTTTTTTACCATTGCCATTAATGTTTTAGCAACATTCACTGAACGTTTCCGTTTCCTACATTTTTTTAAAAGAAAAATTACTACATATATTGTTATATTTAATTATATTATTTTAAATATATCAGAGTCATTTCACAATAATCTTTAAATTTATTTATGTAATAACAATAAATAATAAATTTGTCATCCCAAATCATTTTCTTACAATCCTCCTAGAAAAATAAAATTAATCGTATAAAAAAAGACAACTTAAAGCTACAATTTATGTACAAATTAAATTAACAAAAAGAAGATAAAGTACATTAATAACAAAAACAAGAAAAACTACAGTTCATTTCACCCATGGTATGCATGAAATCCGTCAGTGTCCTTCCATCAACCGGTGAAAGTTCAAGGGAGCCAAAATCAGCAACCTGTCAAAAGATTGGAAAATTAGCTACAAACACTCATCTCGAGAATGTCTTAAAAACCAGGTCCTCACATGTCTCGAACCAGAAATTGAGGGTAAAGAGTGTAGCTGAGTACAATACACTGACCAATTTTGGGAGGGACTGTGGTCAAAGGTTCATGGATACGCTATTACAAATTGAAAAACTCAGTACATCTTTCATTTTCTTATCAGATCTTAAAATTTTAGTGCCACCAAGTTCAAAGACTATATAGGATCAGACAAGACAACAATGGCCAGTCAAGTAGCATAAATATACAATGAGTCCTGTGGACAACATACCGACTTAGCTTCCTTGTATTCAGTCACAGCCTTGTGGGAAGCATAGGAGAATTTAACATCAGGTCCTAATTCAGGCACGATGAAGTGGCTGAATTAATAAATGAACCACACTAATCAGTACTTCAATATCACAGGCAGGGGCGGACCCAGACGAAATGTCTTGTGGGGTCAAAAATGACTATTCAAAAAATGACTATCCAAAAATTTTCAAAAACCTTGATCTGGAACTTCTAGGTATTAGGCGTTCGAAACTTGTCAAATAGCCAGGTGATAGCATTTTGGTAGCAACTATCATAGAGAAACCTGGAAGCCAAAACTCAGAATTAATTTGAAACTTTATCTTTCAGTATTTGACCACACCAAGCCTTCTGCTCACAGAATTGAATTTATTATGCACTTTATTAGAGTTGGTAGCTTTATCGTTCAATAACAAAATTTAATCCAGTACCAATGTAAAAGATAAAGGTTCAGAAGCAATTCGTACACATTTTTTTTTCACAATTTTAAGTTTAATGCTAACATTGAAAATTTAATTTCTAAATATCTAAATTATCCTACTTCGTAAGTTTTACTCTATCATCATCGTCTAGATAATCTACAGATAACCTCAATCACCTGATAATCTAATTTTTCCAAACAAAATCACCTATATTTGCCAATTGATAAAGCATAACTGATAAAAGAAAATGGTGACCAGTGGTGACAAATGGTAAAAACATCTAATGACAAAAGAAAATAATGACAATAAAGAATGAGCAAAATGAACAAAAAATAAAAAAAATACATCCAGTTATCTCAATAAATTCCACACAGACAATAGCAATAGATTTCTATCATCTATTAGAATCTACAATATTTGCTAAAAGCTATATGCAACATCTCAAAAAATAATATAAATCTCAAATAATTCAAGTAGCATTTAATTATTTGAAAGCTACATTCATCCAAACTAAATACAAGTAGCATTTAATTATTTGAAAGCTACATTCATCCAAACAAGTATTTAATGTCAAAAACATGAAATTAAGTTCCAAAATATCAAAACATTATTTAAATTGTTGTCCTAATATATAGTAACTTAGATAATCATATTCGAATTTCAACAATACATATTGGAAGAAGAGATATTTGGACTTGAACCTCATGTGATTGTAATGTTTGGCTTTGTAAGAACATAGGAAATAAAGGGATAATGTCTAGGTTTTTACAAGATATTAAAAAAAAAAAAAATTTGTGGGGTTGTGGGGTCATTTGACCCCACATGACCCCATGTGGGTCCGCCCCTGATCACAGGTATAATGTTGACAAAAAGAAAGAAGAAAAAAACTGAGGTTTAACCATTCACTTACTAGTCGGTGTCGAACCACTTGGCCATTTCCATAGCAGGAACAGAGACGTTTCCTCGTAAGTGTCGAACCCAATCTCACCACCATTCCAGTTGTACCTTACGGGGACAGCATCAAGCATTGCAGTTGTGTCGAGTACCTGATCATAGTAAGAGAATGTGTTGCTAGGAATGTACTTGATACCAAAGATTCGCCATCTCTCGCTACCTTTTGCAACTCGCTTCAAGATCGCTTCTTTCCATTCTAGAAAGATTCCAAAGCAAATTTCAACTCTCTTTGGGCCCATGCTGGGATATCCAACAATATGAGATGCCATCTCTGGTTCATCAAAATTCAATCGATCAAATAATATTAGAACCATGAAACAATAAAAATTGATTGTTAAACACGCAAACATATTAAATTTTACATCTTCAAAAAAATCACAAGCAAGTGGACCGTGAAAAACTTTGTATGCTAGAGACCCTTAACTCAAAACAAAAAGCAAGATAACATGCATAAATCCATTTAATTCAAATTTGAATCACTGATCATGGAGAATTAAATACACCCAATAGCCACTTCATATGAGATCTATTCAGATGAAAGATCATAAACACAGATCTACTATTGTGAAATATATAATAAAATCTGGAAAAAACTAATGAACTCCAAGGCACGAAAAACGTTATCTTTTAAGAGATGTTTCTCCCCTTTCCAACAAAGTCACGACCGGGGTATGATAGAAAATCTCTCTCAGGATACAATGGAGGCGTTTGATTCAAATTGTGACTATTTGATCAAACCAAGAAAACACTTTATAATGAAACTGATGATGTCGAGAGAAAAGAGAGAAGAATAGAAAATAACGAATTTTTTTAATGTGTCTTGCAAATGAGAATTCGCCCAGAATATATAGAAGTGGAGGCAACCTTTTGAGTAGGTGTGTCGTAGCGGCAAACATTAGTCGGGGCGGCAAAACATTCGCAAAACAAAACATAAACACGCAAAAGATGAAAAATATCTAACATCTACAAGTTCCCTCAGCACGTGCGTTGGATCTACCATTTAAAGTTTATCCACAGAAAGTATGCACCAAAATTACATGCACCCACCTCCCCCAAACTATACTAAGTGTTTGTTTGGTAGGGATTTTTGAGGGAAGAATTGATTTTGAATAATGATATGATGGAAAATGTGTGGTTGAAAAAGAAGAAAAAATTATTGATATGATGGAAAATATTATTTTATTGAAGAATGTGTGGTTGAAAATGAGAATTGATTTTGAGAATTAGAAACAAACAACAAACCATGTAGTACAGTGCATACTTGTACATTACTGTACTGAAATGGACATGGAACAACAGAAGAGCACTAGATCACGTCATATTGTCAAGTAGAAATTCCTGCCGCACCTCCCCGCATTCCCACCCCCGTAAAAAGGAATAGGGTCCTTTAGTATTCCTGATGCTATGTTGGTGAATTCTAGATTTCCAACAAGTACAAAGAATTTTTTAAGCGGTTCCCCAACAAGTAAAACATTTGGTCTCAACTTCATATAATTGTTCCAAAATTTTTTAGTAACATACCATTGCATAGAGGTTCAATTCTGCAATTACAAAAATGTCAATATAATCAAATTCATTCAGCTGCATTTCATCTTATAGATTCGGATTCAAGGCAGCTAGCAACCAAGTTAGTAAATTACCTCACTCCATTATGACTTTAGCCCGACTCCCTTCATCTTCTCAATAATCTTCTCAGCTTCCTCTTTGGGAACCCCCTTCTTCAACAACGTGGGCGCCTTTTCCACGAGCTCCTTGGCTTCCATCAACCCCAAATCCGTGCACGCCTGCACTTCCTTAATTATCTTGATCTTGGCGGCGGCATCAAATCCCCCATCGAGTTTCAAATCAAACGATGTCTTCTCTTTCGGACCAGGCTCATCGGCCTTCCCCTTTGGCCCTACCATTCCTGGGCCAAACCCCATCCCAGGTATCATCATCACCATCATGGGTGATGAGGAAAAAATATTGATAAGCCCGAGCTCGAGCTACTTGACCTGAAAATAAATTTATGTCCTAATTAAGACTAGAAGATAAATATGGATGCACTCTGTTCTGCGTGCCTAGTAAAATAGAATTCCTAGCTTAATTTTTAGCTAGTTTGGTCAATTTTAATATAACTTTTCGGATCTACCCGTTTGATTTTGCTGAAAATCAAATTTTTGGTAGTTTTCGATAAAAATTGATTACACTTTTGGATGAAAAGTTGAAACATGATTGAAATTAATTATTACTTTTGACTTTATTTTTTTATCAACTTTTAATCCAAAGCAAAGACGGGTTAAATATAAGGTTGATTTTATTTTTCACATGTTAAGAAATTTTGTTTAATGTTATTGAAAAAACAATTTTTGCAACAAAAAAAAAGCCAGTTGAAAAATCTATCATTAAATCAGATCAATCGGATTCCAATTATTACGTAATTGTCGACAAATCATTATTTCCCGATCCAAATCACTTGTTTCTTTAAAATTAATATTATTTGATTTACGCTCCACCGCTTCTTAAACTCTCTGAACCATCCGTGTGATATATGTTCGCCGACATTTTTTAAATTTCTACCTATTTGACGGGAATTAAAGAATTTTGAGGTTGAATCTTTAGTTTCCTGTGTTGGCATTCTATTTTACGGGTTAATTGGAGCTTAATGTGTTTTCCCAAGGCAAGATTTGGGCTACTGTGATTCGCAATTTTTGTGAAATTCGGGAAAGTGTGAATTTGTTCATGGTTTTGAATGCTTGATTCAAATATATCATGATTACTCCATTAGCACAGATGCTTAGTTTTACACATGTGAAGAGATTTTGGAAGACCATAATGCACTATCTAATTTAGAAAGAAAACCATGGCTTCGGTTTTTGCTAAAGAACAACCTAGAACGGCCTATTCAAAGACCCTTTCATCGATTGTAGCTTCAGTGGGTGACCTTACTTTAATCTTAATCCTCGCATTTCATCGCATTTGGTCTTCTTCCACCCATTAATTTGGGCCGGCGAGTCCATTATCCACATGGGCCTATTTTAAAGACTCTACCATGATATTGTTGCTGGGAGATTATTCTTTTGGGGCTAACTAATTGTTGTCTTAGAATTCATTTGAGTTGCGATCATTATTCAGCCATTAGCGCAATTTGAGGAATTGTTTAGGCTGATTCAAGAAAAGATTGACCGTTTTATATGCAAAGTAGAGAAAGAGAACTCCAAGCATTCCGGGCACGAGGTTGGAAAAGTCGGCTCCCCATTATAGGATAAAAACTCCTCATTCCTGTTTCCAAAGTAAGGTACCTAGTATTACAAATTCAAAATTACATGAAACCAATTCAAATGGTCACTGAAATCTATTGGCATATTTTATTATCATTAACTTGCAAAGATGATTTGGCATCCAGTGAATACCTATTGGAGCTATCTATGTGGATATCCATATTTTGCAAATTTTTATTTAAGGAGTTTGAGGCTTCGAAATTATTTTCTTGCCTTTTAATCATTAAACAACTTTTGCCAATCGATTTCTTCATATATTCAAGCAATTTTTCATGTCAAATGTTTTGCAGATTTTTTTTTAAAATTAATTTTCTTGCTGCAAATAAATTGTTTTACATAATTGCGCTATATATTTTAAATGGCCGGTGGCATACACCATATATTCAGCAAAATACATTGTTTGTATCTCTCTTATTTCGAGACTCCATTTATCATCCTAATTGCTGAGGACGAGTCTTAACTCGTGACTTTCTCATTATTCGTGATTTTCTCATTAATGAAGGGAGCCTTCGCTCGTCGTTTTCTCATTATCGAATGCGAGCCTTAGCTCGTTTTCTCATTACTGAAGGCGACCTTAACTTGTGGATTTCCTATTATCAGAAACAAACAAGCCCTATTGGGCCACAAAAAGTTCCGCAACCAGTGGGCCCTCATGGCATAGTACGAGCAAACTCCTCAAACATGCCATGAGCACACCTCGAGACATGCTACGGGCATGACCTCACCAAAATTCCCGTCACCAACGGGCCCTCATGGCATAGTGCGAGCAAACTCCTCAAGTATGTCATGAGCACACTTAGAGACATGCTACAGGCATGATCCCACCAAAAGTCCCGCAACAAGCGGGCCCTCATGGCATAGTACGAGCAAACTCCTCAAACATGTCATGAGCATACAGCGAGACATGCTACGGGCATGATCTCACCAAAAGTCCCGCAAACGGCTGGCCCTCGTGGCATAGTGCGAGCAAACTCCTCAAACATGCCATGAGCACACCCCGAGACATGCTATGGGCAAGATCTCACCAAAAGTCCCGCAACCAGCTGGCCATCGTGGCATAGTGCGAGCAAACTCCTCAAATATGTCATGAGCAAACCTAGAGACATGCTACGGGCATGATCTCACCAAAAGTCCTGCAACCAGCTGGCTCTCGTGGCATAGTGCGAGCAAACTCCTCAAACATGCCATGAGCACACCTAGAGACATGCTACGGGCATGATCTCACCGAAACTCCCGCAACCAGCGGGCCCTCATGGCATAGTACGAGCAAACTCCTCAAACATGTCATGAGCACACAGCGAGACATGCTACGGGCATGATCACACCAAAAGTCCCGCAAACGGCTGGCCCTCGTGGCATAGTGCGAGCAAACTCCTCAAACATGCCATGAGCACACCTCGAGACATGCTATGGGCATGATCTCACCAAAAGTCCCGCAACCAGCTGGCCATCGTGGCATAGTGCGATCAAACTCCTCAAACATGCCATGAGCACACCTCGAGACATGCTACGGGCATGATCTCACCAAAAGTCCCGCAACCAGCTGGCCCTCGTGGCATAGTGCGAGCAAACTTCTCAAACATGCCATGAGCACACCTAGAGACATGCTACGGGCATGATCTCACCAAAACTCCCGCAACCAGCGGGCCCTCATAGCATAGTACGAGCAAACTCCTCAAACATGTCATGAGCACACAGCGAGACATGCTACGGGCATGATCTCACCAAAAGTCCCGCAACCAGTGGGCCCTCATGGCATAGTGCGAGCAAACTCCTCAAACATGCCATGAGCACACCTCGAGACATGCCACGGGCATGATCTCACCAAAAGTCCCGCAACTAGCGGGCCCTCTGGTATAGTACAAGGAAACTCCACAAATATGCCATTAGCATACCTTGATACATGCTACGGGCATGATCTCACCCAAAATCCCGCAACCAGCTGGCCATCGTGGCATAGTGCGAGCAAACTCCTCAAATATGTCATGAGCAAACCTAGAGACATGCTACGGGCATGATCTCACCAAAAGTCCCGCAACCAGCTGGCCCTCGTGGCATAGTGTGAGCAAACTTCTCAAACATGCCATGAGCACACCTAGAGACATGCTACGGGCATGATCTCACCAAAACTCTCGCAACCAGCGGGCCCTCATGGCATAGTACGAGCAAACTCCTCAAACATGTCATGAGTACACAGCGAGACATGCTACGGGCATGATCACACCAAAAGTCCCGCAAACGGCTGGCTCTCGTGGCATAGTGTGAGCAAACTCCTCAAACATGCCATGAGCACACCTCGAGACATGCTATGGGCATGATCTCACCAAAAGTCCCGCAACTAGCTGGCCATCGTGGCATAGTGCGAGCAAACTCCTCAAATATGTCATGAGCAAACCTAGAGACATGCTACGGGTATGATCTCACCAAAAGTCCCGCAACCAGCGGGCCCTCCTGGCATAGTGCCAGCAAACTCCTCAAACATGCCATGAGCACACCTCGAGACATACTACGGGCATGATCTCACCAAAAGTCCCGCAACCAGCGGGCCCTCATGGCGTAGTGCGAGCAAACTCCTCAAACATGCCATAAGCACACCTCGAGACATGCCACGGGCACGATCTCACCAAAAGTCCCGCAACCAGCGGGCCTTCCTGGCATAGTGCGAGCAAACTCCTCAAACATGCCATGAGCACACCTCGAGACATGCTACGGGCAAGATCTCACCAAAAGTCCCGCAACTAGCGGGCCCTCTCATATAGTACGAGCAAACTCCACAAATATGCCATTAGCATACCTTGATACATGCTACGGGCATGATCTCACCCAAAGTCCCGCAACCAGCTGGCCATCGTGGCATAGTGCGAGCAAACTCCTCAAATATGTCATGAGCAAACCTAGAGACATGCTACGGGCATGATATCACCAAAAGTCCCGCAACCAGCTGGCCCTCGTGGCATAGTGTGAGCAAACTCCTCAAACATGCCATGAGCACACCTAGAGACATGCTACGGGCATGATCTCACCAAAACTCCCGCAACCAGCGGGCCCTCATTGCATAGTACGAGCAAACTCCTCAAACATGTCATGAGCACACAGCGAGACATGCTGCGGGCATGATCACTCCAAAAGTCCCGCAAACGGCTGGCCCTCGTGGCATAGTGCGAGCAAACTCCTCAAACATGCCATGAGCACACCTCGAGACATGCTATGGGCATGATCTCACCAAAAGTCCCGCAACCAGCTGGCCATCGTGGCATAGTGCGAGCAAACACCTCAAACATGCCATGAGCACACCTCGAGACATGCTACGGGCATGATCTCACCAAAAGTCCCGCAACCAGCTGGCCCTCGTGGCATAGTGCGAGCAAACTTCTCAAACATGCCATGAGCACACCTAGAGACATGCTACGGGCATGATCTCACCAAAACTCCCGCAACCAGCGGGCCCTCATAGCATAGTACGAGCAAACTCCTCAAACATGTCATGAGCACACAGCGAGACATGCTACGGGCATGATCTCACCAAAAGTCCCGCAACCAGCTGGCCATCGTGGCATAGTGCGAGCAAACTCCTCAAACATGCCATGAGCACACCTCGAGACATGCTACGGGCATGATCTCACCAAAAGTCCCGCAACTAGCGGGCCCTCTGGTATAGTACGAGCAAACTCCACAAATATGCCATTAGCATACCTTGATACATGCTACGGGCATGATCTCACCCAAAGTCCCGCAACCAGCTGGCCATCGTGGCATAGTGCGAGCAAACTTCTCAAATATGTCATGAGCCAACCTAGAGACATGCTACGGGCATGATCTCACCAAAAGTCCCGCAACCAGCTGGCCCTCGTGGCATAGTGCGAGCAAACTCCTCAAACATGCCATGAGCACACCTAGAGACATGCTACGGGCATGATCTCACCAAAACTCTCGCAACCAGCGGGCCCTCATGGCATAGTACGTGCAAACTCCTCAAACATGTCATGAGTACACAGCGAGACATGCTATGGGCATGATCACACCAAAAGTCCCGCAAACGGCTGGCCCTCGTGGCATAGTGCGAGCAAACTCCTCAAACATGCCATGAGCACACCTCGAGACATGCTATGGGTATGATCTCACCAAAAGTCTCGCAACCAGCTGGCCATCGTGGCATAGTGCGAGCAAACTCCTCAAATATGTCATGAGCAAACCTAGAGACATGCTACGGGCATGATCTCACCAAAAGTCCCGCAACCAGCTGGCCCTCGTGGCATAGTGCGAGCAAACTCCTCAAACATGCCATGAGCACACCTAGAGACATGCTACGGGCATGATCTCACCAAAAGTCCCGCAACCAGCGGGCCCTCTTGGCATAGCACGAGCAAACTCCTCAAATATGCCATGAGCACACCTCGAGACATGCTACAGGCATGATCTCACCAAAAGTACCGCAACCAGCAGGCTCTCTGGTATAGTACGAGCAAACTCCACAAACATGCCATTAGATACCTCGAGACATGCTACGGGCATGATCTCACCAAAAGTCCCGCAACCAGCTGGCCATTGCGGCATAGTGCGAGCAAACTTCTCAAATATGTCATGAGCAAACCTAGAGACATGCTACGGGCATGATCTCACCAAAAGTCCCGCAACCAGCTGGCCCTCGTGGCATAGTGCGAGCAAACTCCTCAAACATGCCATGAGCACACCTAGAGACATGCTACGGGCATGATCTCACCAAAAGTCCCGTAACCAGCTGGCCCTCATGGCATAGTGCGATCAAACTCCTCAAACATGCCATGAGCACACCTCGAGACATGCTACGGGCATGATCTCACCAAAAGTCCCGCAACTAGCGGGCCCTCTGGTATAGTACGAGCAAACTCCTTAAACATGCCATGAGAACACCTCGAGACATGCTATGGGCATGATCTCACGAAAAGTCCCGGAAACGGCTGGCCCTCGTGGCATAGTGAGAGCAAACTCCTCAAATATGCCATGAGCACACCTCGAGACATGCTATGGGCATGATATCACCAAAAGTCCCGCAACCAGCGGGCCCTCTTGGTATAGTACGAGCAAACTCCTCAAACATGCCATGAGCACACCTCGAGACTTGCTACGGGCATAACTTCACCAAAAGTCCGATCATCAACGGGCCCTCATGGCATAGTGCGAGCAAACTCCTCAAATATGTGATGAGCAAACCTAGAGACATGCTTCGGGCATGATCTCACCAAAAGTCCCGCAACCAGCGGGCCCTCGTGGCATAGTGCGAGCAAACTCCTCAAACATGCCATGAGCACACCTCGAGACATGCTATGGGCATGATCTCACCAAAAGTCCCTCAACCAGCGGGCCCTCTTGGTATAGTACGAGTAAACTCCTCAAACATGCCATGAGCACACCTCGAGACTTGCTACGGGTATAACTTCACCAAAAGTCTCATCAGCAACAGTCCCTCATGGCATACTGCGAGCAAACTCCTAAAATATGTCATGAGCCTACCTAGAGACATACTACGGGCATGATCTCACCAAAAGTCTCACAACCAGCGGGCCCTCGTGGCATAGTGCCAGCAAACTCCTCAAACATGCCATGAGCACACCTCGAGACATGCTACGGGCATGACTTCACCAAAAGTCCCATCACCAACGGGCCCTCATAGCATAGTGCGAGCAAACTCCTCAAATATGTCATGAGCACACCTAGAGACATGCTACGGGCATGATCTCACCAAAAGTCCCGCAACCAGCTGGCCCCCGTGGCATAGTGCGAGTGAACTCCTCAAACATGTCATGAGCACACCTCGAGACATGCTACGGGTATGATCTCACCAAAATTCCCGAAACCAGCGGGCCCTCATGGCATAGTGCGAGCAAACTCCTCAAATATGCCTTGAGCACACCTCGGGATATGCTAGGGCGTGACTTCACCAAATGTCCCATCACCAATTGGCCCTCATGGCATAGTGCGTGTAAACTCTGCAAATATGTCATGAGCACACCTAGAGACATGCTACGGGCATGATCTCACCAAAAATCCCGCAACCAGCGGGCCCTCGTGGCATAGTGCGAGCAAACTCCTCAAACATGCCATGACCACACCTCGAGTCATGCTACGGGCATGATCTCACAAAAAGTCCCTTCACGAGCAAGCACTTCGAAGGGATGTCGAGCATGACCATTCTCGGAGACACAATCTTGAACGATAATATACTCACACGGTGCTCGAGCTCGGGATTGTATCAACTGAATTGAGACTATCCTCGAGCTCAATTGAATCTATCCTCAAGCTTTGGATTTAACTGCTAAAGATAACCGATTATTCGATCATCGAGATCAAAATAGTCGTCGAGCTCACGACTTGATTATTACACGAGCTACCATTGAGCTCATGACTTCATTATTACATGAGCTATCATCGTGTTCATGACTTCATTCCTGATTATTACATGAGCTAACATTGAGTTCATTACTTAATTATTACATGAGCTATCATCGAGCTCATGACTTCATTCCTGATTATTACATGAGCTAACATTGAATTCATTACTTAATTATTACATGAGCTATCATCGAGCTCATGACTTAATTATTACATGAGCTATCATCGAGCTCATGACTCAATTACTAATCTATCGTCGAGCTCAACACTTCGTCAAAAAGTTAAATTGATTGAGCCATGGTCGAGCTCAATACCTTAATTATTAAACATTACTCTAGCTACTTGGCAAAAATTAGCCAAATAACACGTCTCGAGCTCATTACAGAGCATCACTAGAATTACCTGGCCAACAGGCCAAGTTACACGTCTCGAAGTGATTACAAAACATGACTCGAGCTACTTGACAAAAAATCAGCCAAGTAACACGCCTCGAGCTCATTACAAAACATTACTCGAGCTACTTGTCAAAAATTAGCCAAGTAACATGTCTCGAGCTCGTTATAGAGCATCACTCGAGTTACCTGGCCAACAAGCCAAGTTACACGTCTCGAAGTGATTACAAAACATGACTCGAGCTACTTGGCAAAAAATCAGCCAAGTAATACGCCTCGAGCTCATTACAAAACATTACTCGAGCTACTTGGAAAAAAATCAACCAAGTGACACGCATCGAGCTCATTACAAAACATCATTCGACCGACTTGGCCAACAGGCCAAGTTACACGTCTCGAAGTGATTACAAAACATGACTCGAGCTACTTGGCAAAAAATTAGCCAAGTAACACGCCTCGAGCTCATTACAAAACATTACTCGAGCTATTTGGCAAAAAATCAGCCAAGTAACACATCTCGAGCTCATCACAAAACATTACTTGAGCTACTTGGCAAAAAATGGGCCAAGTAACACGCTTCGAGCTCATCACAAAGCATCACTCGAGCTACTTGGCCAAAATCGGCCAAGTAACACGCTCGAACTGGCTCTTAAACAATACTCGAGTTATCTCTTGCAACAAAATTGGCTAAAACGGCCAAGTAACACGCTCGAACTCATTATCGAGCTTATTAGCCAAAAATTGACCAAGTAACAAGCTCGAACTACTTATTTAATGTAAAACTCGAGCTTAATGGCCAAAAATTGGCTAAGTAACGAACTCGAGCTACATACGAATTGGAAATTGCACGAAGACTTAGGCTTGTTGTACCTCTTTGCATCTCACCTCGCAACTCAAGCATGTAACTTTTAATTGCGACATGGATGCACGGGGGCCTGTGATGAGGAAAAAATATTGATAAGCCCTAGCTCGAGCTACTTGACCCGAACTGATCTTGGTCCACTCCAAATGGGCTAATTCCAAAGTCAGGTCCATTATGAGGTCGGGTCTAGGAATACTAGTCCTACTTAAGTGCAAACCCCTAGTTCATTACAAGTTTTATCCTAACACAAATTGTGCACTTCTAGCACAACACAAATACCTTACGTGATAAGGACTGCAGGTAGTTGGATCCTTTCAGGACTCTAACTCCAAAATCTATAAATACAACACTAGACCTCATTATTCAGGTATGTTTTACATAATATTCCAATATACAATTTTTCACATAATTCTCTCTCTGACTTAAGCATTGGAGGGGCGACGAGGACACACCTCGACGCCTTTGTTTCAGGTACCAGAACGCCTCATGCATGCTCGTTCTCAATCATCAGGCTCGGGATCTCGGGATCAATAGGTACGATTTTTGGCATCAACAATGGGCATTTCTTCAATTCCCATTTTCTTCCTCAAAACTTCCGGCAAATCTGAAATTTCCAGCAATGTCAGCCTGGAAATCTCATCTACTATAGCTGATATTTTCTGCGAGCTACCCACCTTCGGTTCTTGCGCCGAAGCCGCAAATTTTCGTATGAAATTAGAGAAACTTGATGGGTTTTCATAATGGGTTCTGGAGATTATACTCTGTTTGCAGAGGCAAGAGAGGGTTTGAGAAACAAAAATGCTATTTGTATCAAGTTGCTTGACAAAAGTTGTTGACAAAGTGACGTGTATGGTGGAGATCAAATGACAGTGGACGGCTGCGATTTAATTTTACAACAAGCTGAGGGCGCCAAAATGGGAAATCTTTGTGGGGAAAAAATAAAAATCTCTGTTTGCAGAATAAACAATTTTCTCTCTCCGGCTATCACCATTTCCTCCAAATCCATTTCATCCCAATTTGATGAGGCAATACAGAGGCAGTAAGTAGGCGGCTCATTCTTCATCTTCGTTATATACAGAGGCAGAAATTGGACTGCAAGATTAGGCTGATGGAAAAAGGGAAATCTTCACACATGGAAAAATAATTATAAATTTCTACTAGACCTAAAGTCCTGTATTCATATCCAAAATGTGATAGGCCACCTCTGTCTTTGGATTGAGCCACTGAGATTCAGAACAATTCATACCCAAGCGACATGTCCTAATTTTAAGCATATTGATTTTTTATAGTCATAGGATAGAAATCTTTTTCTTTCGCCAGAGTTGGAGCAAACGCATCAGATTTGCAGGGTGATGATAAGCTTGAGATAAGTTTTAAGCACCTATAATCCCACTGAATTAATCCATACAGTGAAACAAAGTTATCTATTTCTATCCACTTTCTCTCAGCATTCTCCACACTATGGCACCACCTCCACAACTAGAACCAGGACAGCCTTCTACGCTAACATTTCCATAACAATGGTACTCCTTCGCCACCTCTACCCTCCAACAGAATTGGTACATAACAGTGAGGACAGCTAGCAACAAACTGAACTTAGGATACAAAAAGTTAATGAAAGCAAAAAACATGAGAAAGAAATTGAGCCGTGAACTTGCTCTTAAATATGTGACGTTGATCGGCTGCCGGAGGTGGGGATGACGTAGGAGGTACGGATGCTGCTGGACCTGAGTGGCTGTCGGAGGTTTGTGATTTGGGAGGAAGGGTTTGGTTTAAGTTGGTTTTCTAATTTCGAATTTTTAAGGTTTTTTTTTTAATTGATGCCACATCACTTTGTCAACTTATTTTGTCAAGTAACTTTGTACACGTAGTGCGATTGTTTGAGAAATAAGTCGAGAACCCTGTTGTGTCATTTCTGAAGAAACTTTTGATATATATTTTGTAACCATTATGCAAAATGCTATATATTATAAGTTTTAGCAACATTCACTTAACGTTGCTTTAAAATCAGATTTTAACAACGTTCAATAAACGTTAAAAAAAATGAAACTTTTCGCAACATTAAATAAACGTTGCAAAAGTGAAACTTTTTGTAATTGTTAGTAAACTTTGCAAAATGCTGAATATTACAAGTTTTAGCAACATTCACTGAACGTTGCTGTAAATTAGATTTTAAAAACATTTAATAAATGTTGTAAAAAAAAAAACTTTTTGCAATATTTAATAAATGTTGTAAAAGGTGACATTAGCTGCATGTATTTAAAAAATGTTGTCAAAACTCAAATATTAACCAATGGCAACATTCACTTATTAAAATGTTGCGATAGACTCTTTTAGCACACTTACTAACAAATGTTGCATTTTTAATGTTGCAAATGATCATTTTTGTTGTAGTGAGATAATATCAATTTTATGCTTCTTTCTTTACGTAATTGGTAAAACAAAAAACATTGAAACAGCGAGAAAATTTCAATACATGTAGATACCTCTTTTCCTTCACGTCTAATTTAGAGATGCAATTATTAATATTTTTTGTTTTTCTATACATTTAAGAGACTTGAGATTTTCAGTTAACATGTTATAATAATTAAATTATAGTATCATCGGTATTTTAACGTATATCATATTATTTAAAATTTATTTTTTAAACTTATACACCAGATACTCAATTTTTTGATATGTTTTAATACACCAACATATGACATAATTTAACCATATATAAAGTTAATAACTATTTAAAATGATAAAAATTAAGAAAAGACTGTGCATAAATCCTTTCAAAATTTACCTATTTTTGAAAATTTAAAAGTATTAGGAAGATTTAAATATTTTTGAAAATATAAAAGTTTTATTGAATGCAAATTTTAATTGGGTCCGTACTTTTTTCCTTTTGTGGTTAGTTAAAATACCTTGTTTTATTTACATCATAAAATTTTGACATTATGTTCAAACCTTCTATTTTCTCCTATTCACCTTTTTTACAACAATATTTTCAAATCTTATGTTCATATTTAATTAGGAAAATTTATAAATACAATGTTTTAATTATCAATTTTTCATTAAATATATTTTCTTTAAATGATTTTTTATAAGATTTATTTCTCTTTTTTACCTAAACTCCAACATCAAATCAATAAAAAATAATTTTAGTAAGTTAATAAAATATTGAAAAATTTATAAATTCTTCATTTGACTCATTCAATATTGCAAAAATATAGAAAAGTCCTCAATTTCTTAATTGTATATGAAGTCATTTTCCTTATACAATTTTATTTCTTTTCAACTTGTTAAGAAAAGAGGAAAAGACCCCTAGTACAATAGGGCAACTTTTCCTTTTTCTTTCCAAATTAGAATTCTACTTACCTTTTCCTAATAAAATTCTTCTCTTTCATAAATCTGAATGAAACTAGTTAACAATGCTTATATGCAATGGTTAATCTAAAATGTATAGATAATAAATTTTGAATCATATTAGAAAACCTGTGTATAAAGACTTAAAATGAAGAAGACGTATACTATTCAAAGCTTAACTGACACAAAACTTCGAAGTCATATCTTTAGTTGTATGTGGACGACGAGAACACCCACATGAGTTCTAATTAATCGTAAATGATAGGGAAATTTCTAGATAGTGAATCTCAAGGTGTTAAAGTCTACAATAATAGGGAACTAGTTAGTAAAAGAAGATTCTAGAAGAAAAGAAAAGGGTAGAATATGAGAGGAAAACGTTTTGATAAAATCAAATTTTTAGTAAATTTTGATAAAAATTGATAAAATGTATAATTGAAAAATTGTGAGCTCTATGAAATATGTGATTAAAATTAATTGTTGACTTTGACTTAAATTAAAATCTAAATTTTAATTTATATCAAACAGGATTTTAATGTCCAACATATGCCAAAGAATTGCAAATGAGGCCTGTTTTGAAATATAATTGAAACTAATAAGTTTGTGTTATTTTAAAAATTGATTAAATATTATGAATTTTCCATAAATATTATCAATACTTACCACCATATAACAATCAAAAACATTTTCATAATGAATAAATTACCTGGCACAATATACTTTTTAATTACTTGCATGAGAAAATAAATTACACATGACGTCACACCAATATTTTGACAAACATTTTAAAAATCAAGAAAATAAAGAAAAATAAAATGTAAAAATCAAAACCCAACGTTTTAAAAAAAAATTATTAAACAAATCACACTAAACAGAATAAATTTATAGATCAACATCACAGAAAACCCTCTCAAACTCACCCTTTGATGAAGAAAATGGAACTGTCAAAGGCCCACATTCGATCTTCAAATGGCGATGAATTTTAAAAACTCCCACTTTCTGCCTGATTTTGCTTCTTATTTTAACATCCAAATCCACATTCCCTGAATATTTCTTCATTTTCAGATCCCTTGCCACCGTTCCGTAAAGTGACACGTCTCTCGCCGCAAGATCCAAGTCGAGGTACGTCACGTTACGCCGTCGCTGAAAAAAGGGAGGGACATTGTTGATCGACAGCTTCTGATCCTCGTACGACACTGTAACCTCAATCTTGTCGTAGTATATCGAAACCCTTTTGTTGGGATTGTTAGCACGTAATACGAAACGGAAATTAGCAGTGAGGTGGCCGTTGCTGGTTAAGTTGTAATCTGAAATTGAGCCTTGTTCAATGGAGTATTTGAGTTTTTTGGGATTAACTGATACCCAAGCAATCAGCACGGCTAGGCCAACAACGACGACGAGGGTGAGAAACACCATAGCAATGCATCGTACTAGTGGTGAGTGGCGGGGTCGGTTTGCTGGCGGTGGTGGCGGTGGAGGAGCCATGGCGGAGCTGCCGAGTATTTGTGAAGGACTTGTTATGGGTAATCAAGTTATTTTATTCAGATGAACATATGAGGATTTTGTGAGGATATTTCTTGCATTAAACTCAAGAATATATGGAGGGGTAAGAAATATTAATTTGCAGAAAAAAGAGAAAATCGTAACTGGACATGAATATTCTTAGCTTGCAGAGTTCAAATAAATCTTTAAATTGAAATTTGGAATAAATGTGATGTTCATTCATTGGTGGCTTTTGCTTAATACTCAAGATATTCTAAACCCTATTGAAAGCCTATTCTTTTTCTTAATTAAATTAAGAGTTTGAGCTTGGTATTGAACATCGCACACCAATAGGTCATTGAAGGGGGACAGAAATAATTATAAAAAAAACAATACGAAAATTCATTCAAACAATATAGTACTTTATTGAATCACTGGTTCAATCATCGGGTCATTAGTTGAATCAATATATCAATTCTAATTTTATTTTTCTTTAATTATTTTCAAATTTACAATGAAATATCAAAAATAATTACATGTAAAGTATAAATATCATGAACTTTTTATAAATATTCAAGTTTGAATGCACTCAAAAAATATACGTATAATAAAACCCAAAAATTATTGTAATGTCCAACTATTTTAATTCCTATGTTATTTGTTACAATGTACTAATTTACACCAAATCTTTCAAAAGCAATATAAATTACATACATGTATTAATAATGATTAATCATTAATATCATGAAATAAGGACATAATAAACAATTAACCATGAAAGCAAGAATTAATCAAAATAAACAATTTAATTTATAAAAGAGTAAACAGAATTTTGTCAAAATTCTTTTCACAAAAGGGTTTAGGTAATCATGATTTTATCACAAAAATACAAGATGAAAAGTAAAACATGCCCTGGATAACTTAGAATAAAAAGTCGTACAATCTTTAATTTTGAATCTCTTCAACAATCTGGAACATCTCCTCCAAAAATTTCTTGTAATCTTGCTTAGTGAATTTGATGTTTATGATATCGAATCTCTTTTATGCTCCTCTGTTTTTGGGAAATGCTATTTATACACTTCAAAATGTTCATCATCATTGATATTTGATTTGTTGTAAAAATATGATTGAAGGAATTTTTTTCCTTAAATTGGCATACACCAAGCAAGAGTTGTCTATTTTTTGGCATGGAATCTCCCAATTCTTGACCTAATTTTGATCTCTACATAGTGCTTGACGTGCCTTAAAATCGTGCCAAAGAAATACTCGAGTTTTCCTTAAATTTGATTAAAAAAATAAATAAATCATAATTTCCTAGTTGGGCCCGGTCAACTGTGTTGGCGAGTTGTTACCCACGGAAAGTTTGCCAAATTGGTCACTTGGGTCTCAGCCCTTTTTCAGAGAATAATGCTGTTTGTACAGTTTTGGTTGACACGGGTTTTGACATTAATTCAAAAATTGGCTACTGTAGCGGCGGGAAAATTGAAAGAAAAAAATAAGCCCATTGACCACGACATTAACCCGGTCCATTTTTCTCCCACAGCAGGTTTAGAGAAGCTTCGGGATTGTAGCTTGAAAAGCGCAAAATAATCTTTCCCGGCATCTTGAAAATCTCCGTCGATTTCACCGGTCCTTTACCCCCAAATCGAACGACGCTTAGAGGCTGGGGTCGACCGCGTACGTTTTTTGCATTTTATCCCCAGAAATTTCAGTATTTCCGTCGAAGTCGACCGGGAAAGATACCCATTTTCCCACCGAAAAAGAAAGGCCATTGACCCACTAAATATCTACCGGCCCTTGATCCCCAAAAAAGACGGCACGCATTGTATCCCCAAAAAATGAAGTCTGGTAATTCTTAAATCGACCAGCAGCTCCAACCCACTTCGAACAGAATTCATAGGCCAACGGGTTATAAAGCAAAGCAAAGCAAAGAATCCAACCATTTCCATCTTTTGCATACACATTTCACTATTTTTGTGCTGATGTTGGGCGAAAGATTGTATTGACATTGGTTATAAAGCTTGTTATTGTGCAGCCAAGTGCTCGAGGAATATGGTTTTGCCTACTGGAGGAGTGGAGGTGACTCTACGGTTGTTGGTCTTGCGGCTACTGCAAAGCCACAGTCGGCTACATATGAAGTGAAGGTGGATAGTGCTTTCATTGAGGTGATTGTAGAAGATGAATCAATTATAGGGTCCATGATTAGTGGTGAATTATGCAATAGAAACAGTTTTACATTTTTGTGGTGATTATGCAGTACATTTTTGTGGTTCTTGTGGTGAATATGCAGTAGAAACATTTGTACATCTTTGGGGTAATACATATTTGTAGGTCCTGGTATTTATCAATCTAGAAAGACTTTGTATATCTTTGTGTTGAATAAATCATTTTGATTTTCAATACCATTTTGTTTTACTTTTGAATTCATCCATACTGCCTCTCTAAAGGAGAAAAAAACGATGTTCAAAATTGCATGAGACAACTAAATTTTATGCAGCAACAGACAAACCAATGCACTTTCAGCTTTGATTGCAAATGAACAATAACAGTAACTACAGTTGCCAACTGCAAGTATCCATTCATTGAGAACATTCAACGTTATACCAGATGCATACAAAAGCAACAGATCATCCATCAACTGTTTAGGACAATGTGGACAAAAAAGAGGACAATAACAATTTTATCCCACATAATTTCCAGCAACATTTCTATAAAAACATAAACACCAAACTGATAATCATTTTGTAATGACTATCTTTTCCAAAAAGCACCAGCAACAGAGAACCATCAAGCCTTTTTGGTCGTAGCATGATTATCCTTTCCAAAAGCATCAGCAACAGAGACCCCCCTTCCATTGATTCCAAACGTGAATACTTTACTAGCAGTGACAGATGAATTGCTACCACGTTTTTTGCTCTTCTCAGCAACTCTTCAGTTAAAACAGGGGAATTATCAATCTTTAATCCCTTCATCTCATTCGAGATTCAAATAGGGGGCTTTTCCATAAAATTTCACTACTAGTTACAGAACTTTTGCCCAAAAAATAACCTGTGTTCATATTTTTCCAACACAAAAATAAGGCATTTTTGAATAACTAGCGAATGCTGCTCAAAAGTGAACTCAACAAGCTTTTCATTGTCACTGATGTTGGCTGCCACTGTCACCCTACATTATGTAACATCCCAAATGAGACTGAAAAAAACCACAGAAGGGGATTATAAGATTGAAAATTGAGACATTTCAAAAACCACAGAAGGTGCAAATGCTGTGAGAATGAATATAGCATATCAGTTTATAAATTGTTTTCAAATGGAGGCTATGATTTGAACTCAAAAATTGGACTCAGCCACATTTTCCTATAGTGAAACTTGAACTCAAAACCATAAACAATACCAACAATGCCATAAACAAGATAAACACTGCCATTCTTTTCCTGTAGTGAAACTTGAACTCAAAACCATAAACAACTTCCATATTTTCCATTTGTGGTATGGGCACACAATTACTATGAGAAATAATGAACACCGAAATATCTTGAAAGGCACATACGAATTTACAGTCCTCAAGTCAAAATGCTCAATTGAACAACGCAATAGTGGTCGAACAACAGCTATTCACCCATGTTCGTTCACACATATATGAACTCAACGTATAACAGGAAAAAAATCACTTACTCCCACACACAGTACAGGGAAATGTCAAAAACCAGAACCAAAAATCACATTCATCAGAAAAAAGGTAAATCTTATATGCCGCCTTCTTTTCACTTACCCAACGGGAAGAGGTAGGTCTGTGTTTGTCTACTGCTGACGGAGGGGGTAATAGGACGGTGGCACGGGTTATGTGGTCGCCTTAAAATGTCGCGCAGCTGCACTCGTTTCTTCTCAACGGCGTACCGGGCGGAGATCTGGGGAGTTGTGCAACGTTTTTCCTGCCGGAGTTACGGTCGATTTCATCGGAAAATGGTGAGAGTGGTGAGGCGAAAGTGGAGAGATAGGGGTTAGGTTTCAATTCGGGTTGAAGGGAGAGAAATGACCCCGTTTTGGCTTCTTTTAACATTCCAACGAGTTTTGTTTATTTTTATTTTTTTCCACATTTTCCACGTCAGGACTGTCAACCAAGCTGTGCACCAAACTGTACGTATAGCGCGATCGTTTTTCCTTTGCCCACGTCATGTGCCAGATGCCTAAGTCCTATCCTTCATAAATTTTTTGACCGTTCAAAGATTAATTTCATAGACAGTCCCTCAACTTTTATAATTATCTATTTCGATTCTCAAACTACCTATATAAGTCCAAGTTTCTCCTTCAACTTTTCTTTTATTCTAATTTAGTCCTCAAACTTTACAAATTATTCAATTTGGTCACCATATTTTTATGAATTCTTTTAATTAACTTTCATTATTGTCAAATCGAGTCCCACTACTTTTGGCACCAGCGAAATTCCATCTTATTGTCCAATTAATGTTTTAAATCACTTCATTTTACTTAATTAATCTTCAAATAGAAGATTTAACCTATACAGGTCAAATACAACACAAAGTGCTCATTTAATCCAAATTAAACATTGTTTTCGAACCTAGATAAGCATGCAAAACGTTCTTATCAAATATCTCCAAACTTAGCATTTGCTCGTCTCGAACAAAACTCTATCCTCATGGACTCTAAAACATGCAAAAATAATAACAAGACTCACTCAATTAGTCAATTCACCAATTTAAAAAAAAAAAAATAGTCAAGAATTTTCTTTCCCATTATTGCTGACTAAAAAAAATAAAAAATCTGACTCGAGAATTTCATGAATAAATTTTGTAAAATAGAAAATTTTAAAATCTAGAGTTCTTACCCAAACAAGGGACTTTAAACAACCATCTTAACTTGCTTAGATGTTGAGCAGCAATGACAAATCCAGGATTTTGAGTCTGCATGAGCAGTCGTTGACTGTCGACCATCAACCGTTGGCAGCAATAAAATATTAAAAGCTCTGTTTGATGCCCATTTTTTGTAAAAAAAAAAATACATGTTGAAATAGTGATTTGATGGAGAACGTGTGGTTAAAAATAAGAAAAAATCTTGAATTTACATGTAATATTATTTTATTGAAAAATATGTGATTGAAAAAAAGAGAGAAAAATGTATTTAAAAAAAAATCAAACAATGTTTAAAATTTGAATATAACAATTATTTTGTTCAAACTGAACGTATATAATTTTGTTGTAGAAATTAGCAATATTCACCAAATGATATTGTAGCCAAGTTTTGTATAATTCAAAGGAATAACAAAACTTCGAATTTTTACAATTGCATTAAAACTGCTAAAATTTAACATATATTATTCTGGTAAATTTAGTGTCAAAATTCAAGAATTGTCATAATGGTCAAACTTGCAATAATCTTTAGAAGAGCTCACAGGTTCAAATCCTCTCTGTATTGCATTAATTTTGGTAAAAATTGTAGAATTAAAAACATTTCACAATAAATTGGTTGGGAAGGGATTCGATACCGTGACTTCCAATATGAATATGCAAATTCTAATCAGTTGAGCTGTAAGAGATATTTGAAAATAAAATGAATTATCGGTTATATAATCTAAACAATTTATCTATTGTCAACAAAAAAAAAAAAAAAAAACAGTTCCCGACATATCCAAATGGACTTAATACGTCATCAACATTTAAGAAATTGTGTTCTTGTTTGTTATTTCTTAGTATGAAACTTTTAATTGCTCGAATAAAGTTTAGATAGCTCGAATTTATTTTGATGTGTAAAGTAGTTCAAACAAATCATCGAAACTAATTACTTCTTTCTTTAAATCTAATTCGTACAAACCGAAGTTTAAAGCATATCTATTAGTGCTTAAAAGTAAGTAAAACATAGCTTTAAAATGTTTTATTTTTTTAAACAAGATTGCCAAACACGATTTAAAATAAGTTACGTTCAATTAATCATTATTTATAAAACTAATATCTTCATCATTATTTATCCTTCCACCATCTAAATTTAATTTTCATTCCGTAACATATGTTCAATCAGATTATTGATAAAACTTTCATTATTGCAATTGTTGTGAGCTTTAAATTTGAATAACATGATATTCGACACTTTTCTTTCTCTTTTTTATAGTTTTACCTTACATAATGAATTTCTTCATTATTCATATAATTCCCAAAAAAAAAAAAATCCATATTTTTTAAGCACTATAATTGGTCCAAGTGTTATTTTTACTCAAGACTTTGCTATTTCAGATCTTTTAACTGAAATACAATATTATTAATACCCGCCCTATAATTTTCAAGATTGGTGGAAGATAAAGAAATGTCATTACGACTATTTTCTTTCATGGTTGACATGAAAATAACAAAAGACATAGGAAAACTAATACTATGATAGTAAATCAAGACAAATACAAGCATAGTAATTTCTTGAATTTTATTGAATTCTCGTCCATCGTTTTCATGCTCGACCCTAGTTTGTTGAATGTAATAGACTTCAATTTTTTTCCCTTTCTCGACAAGATTAGAAGTTTACATTGTTTCTTGAATAACATTGATTATGTTAGTATATTTGATTTATTTTTCAACTACCTAACTTTTTTCTTTTTCCTTTTTAATTCTCTTGGTATAGAGCACACATGGCTTAGCTTAAGTATGCTCATATAAAGCTCAAATCAATTTAAGCAAATCAAGTCGGTTTGATTTTGGATTGGGCTCAAAATAGACCCATACTCACCTCTAGTCTGGTGGGCCTAAAAATGAATGATCGGGAATTTCTACCTGCCCCTAGTTCTTGGTGCAGAAGAGTTTTTTTTTTTTATATTAATAAAATAACAAAATTGATTATTTATTTTTTAAAGGTCCCAACCTTTTATTCAGGATTTGAGTTTCTTTTATACATAATAATACCTTGTTTAGCAAAATTTTATCAAACTTTTAATCGATCATTCTTCAAATTTGATTATACAGTTTGAATAATTTTTAATTTTTTAAAATTAATTTCTCAATCTCATATTTTATCAATATTTATTAAAATTTACTCATTTTTTCTTAACTTATTTTTAATTATATATTTTCTGAATAAAATAATTTTGCACTACTTTTTATTTGTTACTACTTTTTAATCACTCTATATTAAAAAAAAATTATTTTTTCACAAAATCACGTCTCAAACAAGGGCACTTAAAATAATTTGCCAAACTAATCCATCTCTACGTGACCGTTATTGACATATTGTTGATGCACATTAACTAAAGTGGGAAGATTTTCAAATTTTGAAATTTAAAATTAAACCAATTAGAGCGTTTCCATTTTATTTAATTCCTTCGATGATACCCACGAGTACGGTGATTTTCTAATTAATTTGAATTATTTGTTTTTGTAGTTGTTATGTTATTTGTTGCCCGAGGATAATCCAGCATTTTTTTTTAATTTTTTTTTATTTTGGAATTTTCAGGCACGCTGTTCTTCCACCAGAAGTGGCTAAACTGCTTCCCAAGAATCTTCTTCTTGTGAATTTTGATGAGTATAAATATAATTGTTAAGCTTTTTGTGAATAAATATTGGAAAAATTGCTCAATTCTTGATTCAATTGCTGCATCCTATCAAGTGTTTACTATTTTCTGTTAAACTCAATAGAGGATCACAGCAAACTAAAAATTATTATCATCTTCGGGCATAATAATTGTGGGCATAATAATTGTGGTTGGATAAATAAACAAATTAAATCGAGCTTATATAATCGTCTCAATTATCTTGTGGGTTTTTGTAAATT